>JAQMYF010000017.1:7976768-7993612 GCA_030014195.1 Neosilurus mollespiculum
CACACACACACACACACACACACACACACACACACACACACACACACACACACACACACACACACACACACATCTCAACTCATTGTTCCAGGGTCGGGTCGTGGGGGCAGCAGCCTAAGCAGTGAGGTCCAGACGTTCCTCTCCCCAGCCACTCCTTCCAGCTCTTCTGGGGGGACACCAAGGCATTCCCGGACCAGCTGAGAAACATAGTCCCTCCAGCATGTTCTGGGTCGACCCTGGGGGTCTTTTCCCGGTTGGACATGCCCAAAACACCACACCAGGTAGGTGTTCAGGAGGCATATTAATCAGATGCCTGAGCCACCTCAACAAGCTCCTCTCAATGCGGAGGAGCAGCGGTTCTACTCCGAGCTCCTCACCCTCTCTCACCCTGCAAAGGAAGCTCATTTCAGCCACCTGTATCCGTGATCTTGTAGGTGAGGGTAGGAATGTAAATCGACTGGTAAATTGAAAGCTTTGCCTTTTGGCTCAGCTCCCTCTTCACCACGACAGACCGATACAAGCTCCACTATACAGAAGAGGCTGCACCGATCAGCCTGTCGGTCTCCTGTTCCATCCTTCCCTCACTCGTGAACAAGACCCCGAGATACTTGAACTCCTCCACTTGGGGCAAGACCTCATTCCAGACCCAGAGGGTGCATTCCACCCTTTTCCAGCTGAGAACCATGGCCTCGGACTTTGAGGTGCTGATCCTCATCTCGGCCAATTCGCACTTGGCTGAGAATCACTTCAATGAGAGCTGGACATCCCGGCTTGATGAAGCCAAAAGGACATCATCCGCAAAAAGCAGAGACGGGATCCTATGGCCACCAATACCCACCCCTAGCCATGAAAAATTAGTTAAGGCTAGCTAAACATTTATTGAAGCTAAACACCTAAATATTCAGGAGAAAATGGAGCTCATGAGAAGGATGCCAATGCTTTTTAGGGCTGGTAAAATCCATTATATGTTTCCGGTTTGCTTCAACGCTGTTTGCCTGGCAGTTAGCTTTTGCAATCTGTTCACCCAGGGTGACAAAATGGTACTGGTATATGGAGCAGGGTCACACAGGCCAAAAAACAAACAAGTTCTCTCACAGAATAGAAAGGTTAAACAGTGCACTGGTTGAAGGAATGCTGTCAGAGAAGATGTCCTGCATAAGTTTAATCAGATGTATATTGTATATATAAGATTTATCTTTAATAAAACTGCCTTACTCTGTAGTATGGCTTTGAAGATCTGGTACTCATCAACAGGATTCTCGTCATCATCAACTGCGGTGGTGTATCCCTCTAACGCAGTTTCTTCAGCATCATCTTCCTCCCACTCTTCATCATCACCATC
Organism: Neosilurus mollespiculum; assembly: GCA_030014195.1. Taxonomy (NCBI): domain Eukaryota; kingdom Metazoa; phylum Chordata; class Actinopteri; order Siluriformes; family Plotosidae; genus Neosilurus; species Neosilurus mollespiculum. Next base: position 7,978,111 of record JAQMYF010000017.1, read on the forward strand.
TTCTCCTGCTTGCTTGGCAAGCATTTCGAGGTACTCTTGCCCTTCCTCATCGATGTCATCCTCATCACTTCCAAGCTCAGCTAAACACAAACACCATAACTTTAACACACACCCCTTCAATATAACTATATAACATAACTTCTATATAACAATGTAAACAAACTTAAACTATTAGCTGCACATTAATGCTTTCAGGAACACTTAGTTACCATTCTCGTCCTCTTCTTCCGCATCTTCATCGTCGTCATCCTCATCATTCTCATGCTCAGCCCTACAGGCGTAGGCCCTCTTTAAACCATTAAAAAGGAGGATGGCAGCAGGTAAGAGTTGTCCAGCTACCTGATTGACAGCTTGTGGCCTCTGCTCTAGGTCCATCAAAGCACACAAGCCCAATACACACATCTTCCTGTCGTGAAGCCTATAAGAACAAGAAAATAACTTTTGTTCAAGCAGAAGTAAAGGCACAACCCCTGGGCCTTGTGTGTGCTTAACAACTCCGTTTAGCGACTCACATTTTCTTAGTGGATCAAGACCACCAGAACACAATTTAAACAGACTGAACTAAACACTGCACATGTGAAGGCAGCTAAAAAATAAAGTAACAAAAAAAGCAATGGTAGAGATTAAACCAATCTTCAACATAACTATATAGTTAGAATCCCTGCTCTACAGGATTGTTGCTTTTATGAAGGAAAAAAAAAAAACAACAACACACAGATACAATTTGAAACATGAATGTAGATGTGAAAGCGACAAGTACCCAAGGAAGCAGTCGACGTCTTTGAGCAACTGAGAGATAAAGTGGTTGGTAATAGGCTCTGTGTTATTAGGGAAGCGCAGATTCTCCAGCGTGTTCAGCAGCAGTGGAGGGTTATAGTAGAGTGCAGCGATGGCCACCTGCAAGCACATGGTCCTCAGCTCGCTGGTCTTCACCTCCCTCGTCAGACGCTCCAGGGCTGTGGTTACAAACAGGGGAACCACCTGCACAGACAAATAACACGATTTTCTTGGATGACGCTGTTACAAGAGACCATAGATGGTTCTGTTTGAGAGTATGCTGATTTATGGAACCTGGTCAATGCCACGTCCTTTGCACTGAAGGATGATGACTTCAAGCAGCTTGGCAGCATGGCACTCTGGATCCTCTCCTGGGTCACCAGACAGAATCTGACAAAAGAGCACTTTATAAAATCTGTCCTGTTAAGCAAGGGGTGTAATCTGTCCTATAGCTCATTAGGGAGAATTGTCTCTGGCTGAAGGCAGTTATCCATTAGGAGTTACAATCAGAACATATGGATTGATGGAAATCTTTGTATGTAGAGATGATCTGACCTTTTTACACATGCTGTAGATGATTTCAAGGTACTTCGTGTCAGACAGAAGAGTGTTTGTGTCGACTGTTATGTAGTTGTGGAGGAGTGGCATCATGTCTGTAATTAAAACATTCAGCATGATTAAAGAAACAGCAACAGACCAGTCTGATCAAACCTTTCTTTTACAATATAATGTTCTGGCCAATTTTAACTGAACAGAAAACCTGTTTAAAATGAAAATGGGCAAAACTTATGCTTTTCTAGAATTCTGACATTATAGAAATTTGTAAGTCAGGATTCCTACAGTATAAACAAGATAGATTTGACACCAAGTATTTTTCATTCTACTTTGAAGGAAATGTTAAGACAAGCTTCCCTCTGAGCATCCCAGCTGCAAATAAAATCCAAGTCGTTCATTTCTCAATCCTGACCTGCCTGATGTCAGAAAAATGATTCATAAAATCCTACTTCATGAATTTTCATTTTTAAGACTTTTAATGACAATCAAGACCTTATTTTAAGATTAATGAACTGAATGCATTTTAAGACTTTTTAAGAGTCCCTAAAGGATCACTGGTAAATTAACACTGTGCACACAAGTCAGGGAAAAAGGTGCATGTATATCACAAAACCAGTAGGTAATCAGAAATATCCTGAATTAATTTTTACTGTACTGGCTTGGTTAAAATGCATAAGAACAGCTTAGTTAAGATATTCCAATATCTCATTCTTCAGGATATTTGATGGTGTAAGGGTTTTAAATACAACTTCACATTCATTGTTTATGGAAGTTGGTGCAGTTTTATGTTCTTTTCTGAGAAATAAATCCATTTAGAATCAGCAATCAGGAATGTACCTGTGAAGTAGTCAAAACCATCCTGTTGGAAGACCTCATAGACCAGAGGGAGGAGCTGCCACATCTGTGGGGAAACTTGCTGACACGTTAGACTGTGAGCCAGTGACAAAATCTCTTCATAGAACTCTGTGAAATAAAAAATAAATGAAAAGTAGTGAGGCACAGTAATTGCAGGCTGTTTTGTGGAATGCTGTTCTAGTGCACCGAAACGCAAGACTCACCTAGGACATGCTGCTGCAGCACTGTACCAATCACCTGCAGACAGATCCCTTCTAACTGCTGCGTGATCTGAAACAAGCCAGTAAAGGGATCAGTGATTCATTAGCTGCCTCCAGCAAAACACGACTGTGCTGAAATCAAGACAAAAAAGTTTACAGAACTGCCTAAACATGAGGCAGTGAACCCTGTGATTATTCTGTATTTTGAGAGCTGGGTCTTGCCTATGAGGCACGTTATAGAAAGCTGGAGAAACAGTACGTATGAAGTGAAACTTGTGGGCGGTAGGAAGTAAAACAGCACTATGATGCACAGCAGGGAGAATAGAAGGATGGACACATGAACACAGCACCAGCCTGTTCTGAGAAATCCAGTGAGTGGGTGTGTGGCTGCACTGACCTCTTTATGGTCCTCCACCACACTGAGCAGGGTGTCGATGGTGTTGAGGATGCCCATGGCTGTGACAGCTTTATCATCGCCGCCTTCCTCATCAGGGCCGGTCTGAATCACCTGGTTGAAGGTCATAGCCTGGAATAGGGATATCAGACATTCAGGCGCACAAGTAAAATATTCAAGGGAACATTAGCAGCTACTCCTTGTGCTTATGTTACATAAACCTAGAAGCAAAGTAAAAATACATCTTTAAGCAGTAAGTTTCTGGAACCTTACCAAATGCTGGGTCATCTCCACAGCAATGGGAGTCACCTCCTCACTGTATTCACAGATCATCTTCTGGATGACGTTGGTAAGGTCGTCATTCTCAGTCTCGCGCACAATGTGAAGGAGAGCCTGCATCACTGGCCGGATGAAGGGGGTGATGTACTCTTTGGCTGTTGAAGGACCATAAAACGTTGGTCCATTATCACTGGCACCGTTCCTTAAGAAATTCCTACGCCGCATTTAAGATCAAATGCTGAGAAGAAGAGACAAGAGCAAAGACGCCTACCTTTCTCCTGATTGCTAATGAGGACCTGCAGGGCGATAGCTGCCTCCACTTTGACAGGCATCTCATTGTCGCTGATGAGGCAGAGACGGGTCAACTCCAGGGCTGTCTGCAGGTTCTGGTCACTCTTAAACTTCACCTCACAGAAGTAGTGTAGCACCCAGCAAGCCTAGGAACAGAATATAACTTCATAAGCAAAAAGATTTTAATACAGGAGCAAAAGCTAGTGAAAATCTACATTGACAGAGTATGGGTAATTATATAAAACAGAGCTGAGAGTAGAGCTACACCAAAGAAAAATATGTAGGTCTTATGTAATAGTAATTACTAGTAGTATATGGGTTGAGACATAGGTCTTATCTCATTGCATTTAGTTTGCTTAAGCATAAAAAAAACTTAACACCTGAGCATTAGAAAAATATAATCAGTTCTAAATCCTAAAAACATCACCAGTTCTTTCTATAATTCTAGATGAATGTGATCAATAGCACCGAAACCCAAATATGGAAACCTGATTCATAGCCAGAAGGAGTTTCTAGATGGTACTGCAGATAACAGGATGTGTTTAGTGCAGCAATGCTACAGAAAGATGCAGTTTTACTGCTATATTTTTAGAATATGAAACTGAAACCTTATTTATTATTTATTATTCAGTTTCATACCATGTACTGTTCAACTGCCTTTTTTTATTTATATATAAAAAAGGCAGTTGAACAATACATGGTATAAAACTGAATTTTTAGTACATTTTCAAATTCACAACACTATCTACTGAGCTTTTAAAAGGTCAACACTGGCTTTATAGCTCACCACCATGGTTAGGATTTAATGAATTATCACATTCATTCTGGCCTTCTCCTTACCCTTGCTCTCATGTACCCCAGCTCACTGCGGAAGAGAGGAAACACATGGCTCTGCAGCATGAACTCCATCTGGTCTTTGTAGATTTTTTTCTGTAGTGCAGAGACAAAAGAATTTTGGTGAATGGTGATACAGATACCACTATGGAATTTTGCTACTTTTTTGCTTGGAAAGAAAAAACAAACATAAAAAACAAGGTCATTGTAGGGACCTTGAGCAAAATCTCAGCCAAAGAGCCGATCATGTGTAGTGCCCCGTCCTTTTTGCGGGGATCTGCGGTGGTGTCAGTGAGGGTTTGATAACAGAAGCCCATCGTTTTCTGCAAAACCTGGAACACAAACATGCACACAGCTTTCTTCAGTATTCTCTAAAAGGATCAAACCAACACCAGCTTTGCTAAAAGTTTCTCTTACACCAGTTTTTCCCCTGAAGCACCTGCATAACTTGTGCTTATTTATTGTAGTCATACAAACATTGTGTGAGTTTCAGTAAAACAGATCCACATGTTTCTCTACATCAATCACATACAAGCTACACACAGAACCGTGGCTGAAAAAAATTCTGAAAGGTAACCCAAAAAACCTCATTTCAAAAGGAAATAATAAAAAGATTATTCAATTATTCATTTGCAAACCTGAAGTGTCATTCAGTACAGTTTTCATTCATCATTATTTGCACACATGAAACTTAGTGGAGTTAAGGTCTGTTGGTATCCTAACTCCAACTTAAACACCTTGAGTATGAAGGACACAATGAGGTTTCAGAAAGATGGAGCTACGGCACACACAGCTCCAAGATCACTAAAAGTACTAAAAATGTTTCAGGTCAGGTGATCTTGTTGAGTGAGGCAGTGTTGAGTGAACCTTGCCCCTTGTGACTTTTTTTCTGTGGTTCTACCTTAAATCACAAGCCCAAGAGTTCCAAACTCTCCTTTCACACAAACATATGTATATGTTCATTTTCTGGTGGTTCTTACTAAGTTTCGAAGTTGCAATCTGCTAAAATCTGTTTGATAGTTTGCATTATCCAGTATGAAAAGCCTGTGTTTCACTCTTGCGAGTGTGCAAAATTGAAGGAATAGAACGCAAGTTCCCCAGTTCATATAAAGCAAGACAACCGCAAGAACTGTGTGTGTCTGTGTGTATATGAAAGATTTGGAAAGATTACAGAGAGCTAGAGAAAGATAATAAAGACCTTATGCAGATTAGTTTCGTATTACAGGGGAAACTGTGTTCATGTAACTTTTCATATTACAATGTCACCACCCAGAGTGCGGAGTTACAGGTAGTTTTTACCTTTTTTTTTTTAGCACAAAAAAGGTTCATGAAGCAACACGTTTTAATAGAAACAAGACAAACTATGCATACAAGCTTTTAATAAGTTTGTGTTTAATTCCCCTTTAAGGTTGCTATTCAGGGGATAGTTACTGTTCCACCAGACATGACCCATCGAGTCATGGCAGCCGTCAGAAATCACCTTCAAGAGTGCACGACATGTATAAAAACTGCATTGAATAAAATTGTGTGCACAAATAATCTGATTATCTTTAACAAATTTTTTATTCACCTTTGAAATGTGGGAGGTTTTATTGAGTCACTGCAGTTATTTTTATAAAACACAAATTTCAAGCCATTTCTTAGTACGTTTCCATTTACATATCCTGTATTTCTGGTATTTTGTTTGTTGCACAGGTTCTGCAGCTATTTTTTTTTTTTTTTTATTATTATTTTGTCCCAGCATTATGAACGCCTTGTGTATGGACAGTCATCACGCAGTACATGGTAATTAAAAAAAACCCAGGTTTCCTATTTATATGTGTAGGAGGACGTGGAGGCTGGCCAGTGGTAGAGGGTCGTTCTGACATCACTAGGCCAGTACTATGATCTCCAGTGGTTCTGTGGCTGCAGGTGTGGTGTGAGCACAATCACAGCCTGTAAAACACAGGCTAGAGACAGCACTAAACGCAGACAGGCACTACGCACACCGCTTTACCTACAGCCAGAAATATATTCAATAAAAATAAATAGGAAGACCCCAGCCTTTTCGGTAGCCTTATAATTAATCTTTTACAACATTAGAAAACTTACAAGGTTCACCTAAAATAATCACGATGCAGTCAAATGAATGAGAATTTAGTTTTCATTATGCAAATATAACCTGCCTTCCATCTGACCATTCCTGTGAGTTCAAAAAAGATATATATATATTTTTTGCAGTGTTAAAACAAAACGACTCATTTCCTAGTTTTTGTATAAAACACCATCTCTATGTAAATTCAGTCACAGGCCAGAGCTACACCATTCTCCTAGTATTCTCAGTTCACCTCAGCAGTTGCTCAGAAGTGATGCTATATGAACAGCAGGGTGCTGATTAGATACATCAGCATGTTGGCAGTAAGACCTATACACATGGAAGTAAGCCCAAACAGTCAGAGGCCTTGTAGTGCCAGATGGCATTTTGTGAGCACTCACTTCTTTCCTTTTGTTACAGGCGGTGAAGAGCAGGGTCTGAGCAGCTGTCGTGGGCGAGATGAAGTCCTCGAACACATCTGAGCAAAAGACAATAGTAAGGAGCCTTCTCTTTTCTATGATTTCAAGCAGCTATGATAGAATAGAAATGTGAGAGGGCTTCAGAGGACTTTAATTTTAACAGATGCTCTTACCAAACTTCATGCGGATGTACTCGTAGGGATCCTCCTGCCATAACTCTTCATCGCTGTCTGTGTAGCACATGAGGGGGAAGACCACATTCTGAATGATTCCCTGCAATCACACATTCATAGCATCTGATCTCCATGGATAAATTATTTTATTGATTTTCACATCTAAATCAGAGGTGACCAATCTGATCAGCAAAGGACCAGTGTGGGTGCAGATTTTGAATCCAACTACACAGGAGCCACACCTTCCGCCTGTTTAATTCAACTGATCTTCATTTTTAAACAGGTGGAAGGTGCGTGCATTTTATTTTATGGCTTGAAACAAGTAACAACGGTTGTATACCGGCATGCAAAATATCACCACAGGGTTCCCCATGTGTACAGGTACGTACGTAAAGACTGCATTTGCAACACAAAAAATCAGATCAATGCTATACCGATTTCTCTCAAGTATGGTGCCCCACTACAAGTGCCTCTATAAATTAAAATCATATAAATACATTATTTTAAAAAATAAATTAATAAAAATAAATTAATAAAAAATAAAATTAAAAAAAATATATATATATAGTCAATTCGGGGATCCAAGCTCGAATAAGCCAATTCCGTTGGGGTCTTAAAATAGCAGAGGTCAGTGGAACAGCTTGTATAATGTCACCATTGCAAATTGATTGACACATAGCTCTGATGTTCTGGTGTGAAGACTTTACCTTTGCAATTTATTTAGAGCACACACATCCTGAGATCATGCAAAATTATTTTTCACATATTAAAAATTTGGTTGAACGGAAGCATGTTCAAGTGCTCATAAAATATGTAGGGTTTTTTTATGGATCTCTTTCAAATTTGGGATATCCTGTCACAGAGACCTTTTCACTGTGGACAAAAAAAGCAGTTTTGTTCAAGTGGCAGAATAACAATAATAGTAATAATACAACTATTATTACTATTAATAATAATTTTAAAAAGGGTTCCAAGCTAGGACTCTTAGTTTAACGTTTAAAACAATCAAGACTTTCACAAGACACCAAAAATGACTTCAAAATCTGAATCAACCACCTTTTAACACAGTGCACAAATACACAAAGCAAAACCCCTTTACCTGGATGCTCGGCTTTAGGTTTTTCCAGGTAACAGCGTGAGCAATACCCTGGTTAATATAGTTCAGGGCCTGCTGCAGGACTCTGGGTGCTACATATTGGTTCTCTTTATAGTGATACAACACCTTCAGCAGCACCTGTGAGTGCATACAGGAAGTAGGTTTCAACATCATTGCACCAAAGATTTAAAGAGACAATGCACTCGTTTAATGTTCACTCCCTACCTGCTGAGCAGCCACGGCATAAGCCTTAAGGAAATGTTCAGCAAACTCTGTGTACTCCTTGGTTGTGTTGCCAGGGCTGCCATATCTTCAGAGACAAACAAAACATTCGGGAATGATGTCAGTTTACAGCCAAAAATAACTAGTCCATTATTTCACACTGTTCAGCGTGGGCTGTTAATTCAGCAGCGAGTTATCACTGATAGCTGAGAGTGAGCGAGAGAAAGAGGCATGCTGTACCTTTCAAAGAGCCGAGCCAAGATATGGAGAGCCCACTTCTTGCACTTCCACCAGGGCAGCTCAGGCCTCTCATCCTCATCCACCTCCAGGGTCTCCTGTGGAGGAATATACAGGTGTGCAGTAGTCAGACGTGTACAAGAACTAACCGAGAAACTAAGGATTAAACAAAGTCAGCATGAGGAGAATTAAAATACATAGATAATTATACAGACTAATTATTCACTAACTAAATACCAGCATTTATCAACCAGTATCTGCCTTATACCATACTCATTACAGAACCTGAACACAGTGCACAGCCAAAAGCATGCAGACTCATCATCACACCATCGTGTTTTTTAAACCTCCAATTACACTTTCAGTTCTTCTTTGCCATAATAATGACCTTCAATCAAACCTTGGAACTTGGGTCTAAAAAGCCTTTTGGGAAAGAAGCAAACCCGGTTCGCCACTTATATTTATTATTTACATCAGTTATAGACATGCATACGTATTATTAGAGCAACCAATGTGGATTAGAGAATGTCAGTGGAGAAACAGATTGGATTTGATCACTTGTAGGCTTGTGTTGCCTGTGATGTTTATTTGCACTAGCATCAAAAAATCTTAATATTAAAATAAACAATTAAATTAATAGAAACTGCTCGAAAAGAAAAAAAATCAACTTATCAAAAAAGAGAAAAGGAGGTGCACAATAGTATAACAAATAAGATTCTGTGCACGTTTGGTTGAAATAAGTTGACTGGCTGAAGAGGACTTGAGAATTAAATGTAAGCGTGATGATGAATTACATCGCAAGGCACAGAAAGTGATTCCTTTCTCTGAAAGGGCAGTCATGAAGTTCGCATTGTGATCCAAACTGCAAAATAACCAGACTTGGGCTGTAATGTGAACAGCGCTGTAGGTTCGGTGAAGGGAAATAACGCTTCAGCACAGAATGACATTCTATACAATTGAGTGCTTCAAAATTTGTGGCAGACTTTGGGAAGAACTACATATGGTTATGATGGTCAAGGGTCTACAAACTATTAACTAGGTGCATACTGATTGGCTCAGGATAAAAATTTTGGGAAAGAAAAAAAGCTCTTTTGGCACATTTATGAGTGATTATTCATAATGGTCCCATTTCTTAACAGGTGAGTTGCAATGTCTAGAATAGTTTTAGACTTTAATGATGGATTTGTAGGAGGGAGTGGAGGCTGGCCAGTGGTAGAGGGTCGTTCTGACATCACTAGGCCAGTATGATCTCCAGCGGTTCTGTGGCTGCAGGTGTGGTGTTAGCACATTTACAGCCTGTAAAACACAGGCTAGAGATGGCACTAAACGCAGACAGGCACCACGCACACCGCTTAACCCACAGCCCATTATACAATCTAAACACACTCATAAGTCTGGCAAGGCCCTCCCTGTACAGCCTTACCGGAGGCACGTCTCGGTCCACAACCGTCTTCAGGATCTCCATCCATTCGGTCAGGTTCTGCCTGTTAATCAGCTCCAGTGGAAGATTGTACTGCGGGGCAGGAATGGAGATCATGTGTTCAACAATGTCAAAAATTAATTCTACACTAAACTTTATACAAAAAAAAAAATTTAAATAAAAAAAAAAAAACCCTGGCAGAAATACCTGAAAGAGAGCATAGAGGATTTTGAAGATCTGCTTCTGCACCAAAACGGATTCGCTGGAGGGGTCTGGCAGCAGTTGGATGAAGCGGTCTTTCAGCATGGGCATGAAGATTTGCATGGCAGCGATTAACGGCTGCCGCTCCTCTGGTTTCTTGTACCTGTGATGGATATACCCAAATCAGCAACCATAACCCCAACGGCAGTACACTAACACACCAAATATGTGCTGTAGTCTTACTCATAATTTTTCACTAGCTGGTAGAGGCACAGCAGGATGCCCAGCCAGCAAGCACTGTTGTCAGAGTGCAGGTAGAAGCCAATCTTGTCCACAATGGTAGTCCATTTGTTTGGGTAATCATGCTTAATCATGTGGTGAATGCAGGTAGTGAGCTGAACTCTGAAAGCACAAAGTGGATAAAAAATCAGTTAGGGGAGAAAAGCAATTATGGAATAAACCAATCTTCTCTGCAGCTGGGGTATTTGTATGTTACCTGATGCGCTCTGGGGAGTGAATGATGGCCTCCACGATGTTGTCTCGGATGAACTGGCGGTCCTCTTCGGGGATATTGCTGCCAGGCACTTCACTGTGCGCGTTGTCACCTTCGCTCCAATACTGTGTGACCATGTTCTTCAAATAGATCACACCTAGAGGAGAGAGAGAGGTACTAGGATTACTGAATTATGTAAAAATGAGGAGAAATGCTCTCATACAAACTATAGACCTATAAAAACCAAGAAACTATAATGTATGCTCTCAGCTTGAAGGCAGCCCTTGCTACAGACATGGACTGCATACAACAAGCAACTAAATAGCCTTTTTAATGACAATCAACACTCTGGGGAAGTCGATTAACACACAGAATGGCAATGAAGAAAAATGTACAGCACGCAAACACTTTGTCAGGCATATGATGACCAAACCATTAAAGTAAATTTAAAAAAAAAAGTAAGACTCTCATGGGAACAAGTGTCTGTGTTGCGTCCTGAAAACTTGATTTATTACACCATCCCTGCAGCTGAGCTTGCATTCAATACAAGCAGGTGTGCTTTTTAGACAGAGCTATTTACCGTATTCATCCATAACCCCGCACCCCCCAACACACACAGCTTGCTACAAAAAACCTCCATCCACTCATGTATTCAGTAGACACAAGGGCCTGTACATCAGTCTCACCTTCATGTGGAAATTGGCACTGAAGGCCAGATGACGGTAGGGGAAAACAAGTCCTGCTTAGTGTCAATAGGGTCGCTCTGAGTGAGCGTGTGTGCGAGCAAGAACTTGCTAAAAGTAAAAGAGTAGTGTGAAATGGGGTTTAAACCCAATCTGTATGGCCAATCTGCAACCCTGCACTCTGTAGCTCTGTGGCTACAAGATGCTTCTGCTGGGTGTGAATCAGACTGCTGACACGGACATACCCGTGTTGCCGAAATCCGTCCGACTGCCGATTCAGCAGCTCTCCGTCTACAGCACGGAACGGAAACCAACACATTCCAGTACTATATGTAACTACAATGTACCTTACCCATCCACTTACCATCACTGTAATTGTATGTGTGAGTGTATGCTGTAAGGGATGGTTTTGGGGCAAAGAAGCTCAACAAATAGGATTTTCCAGGCCCATATCAAGTCCATGATACGCTGACGTACAGCGATTTTATAAACTAAACTACGTCCCAAGCCACACATTACTGTACATTATTCTAAATAAAATTACAGACTGAATTAGTGAATCACACTGTGGTGAACAAGTGCCATAACTGTCCAGGGGGTCCAGCTCCAATCCTGATCGAGTCTGAATTTAATCTCACTGATTCCCATTTGAGCTCAACAGGTTTAGATGGTTGAGAGCCAAGAGATTTCAAATAACAAAAAGAACTGAGGGAAGTGTCATCAAAATCTGCACCTGGGAAGTCCTGCAACAGGATCGAACATTTACAACAACAGGAAAAACAGTGATACGGACATCCAAATTGGTTTCGATAAGCAATACTAGCTTTTCCACCAGCAACTCCCTTTACCCGTGATTGCTCCTCGGTCGAGGTACTCACATTTATAGACAGGTTGCTTAGTGTTCTGAGCTCCAGACACACACTTACAGACTCCAGTAACTACAACCCACGATTTACCTGGTGACAAATCTAAAGATGTTATTGTCTGTCACTTGTATCACCCTTTGACATTAGAAACACTCCATAATGTAACAGCTTTGTTCCTTTCCCCAGAGTGGTACGTGCCACAACAGCTGTGAGCCAACTGACGTGACAATGCCAGGCAGCAACACAACGAATCAAAAAAGCTATGAGAAGTAAAACTAGTAAAAATTAATAAATGAATTAATAAAAAGGTAATCAGAGATCCTTCAATGCAGAATACACCGAGCAGCTTTCACAAGCTCTTCATAAAGAACACGACATACATTTGAGGAATGCCGGCGAGCGCTTCGTCTGTCTCCATACATACAGTCATTCTGCCCGAGAGCAAGTGTAGGACTGAAAATATCTGTATCAAGGCCAAATACAATTTTCATGTGCACAGAGCAAACAAGACCAATGAAAAATGCAAGGATGGATAAACTGGGTATATAGTCACACAGACAGTGTCACCTGTGCAACAACTGGGCAGCTCCATGCCCTGACATGTTAGAGCTCTTTCAATCCCTTTAAAGGAGTGGAGATTTCTCTCAAACAGATTTGGGTACTTCTGTGAAAGCAATTACCTGCTTGTCGGACCGGCAAATCCAGCTGTTCGGACATGGTCACCTGCAGTAGTGCGGATATGAAGTTCACCTGAGTGTGGCCCTGTTAAAGAAAAAACAACACATTAACTTTTTTTTGGCATGAAAAGACACACACACACACACACACACACACACACACACACATATATATATATATATATATATATATATATATATCAAAAGAAGAGCTGATAAAACAGAATCTGAATTTCCAGGAATTGACCATGATCCTCAAATTGAGTAACATGAGAGCATACGTGCTTCTGAATCTTTAGCAAGCAGACCCTACGCTCCAGCTACATAGAGTGTACCAGTTTGTTAGCCCCTCTTCTCATCTCTTGTCTTATGATCCTGCTCTAACATATGATACAGACATTCTTTTATCCACAAGTAGCTGAAAATAGTAAATAGTATAGCACTCACTGGGACACTGGATTAATCAAGGGATCACTTGTGCTTCAGGAACACCCCCACCCCCCCGACTCCCAGCACAGCGTCACCAAAGTTCCTTATAGTCAAAATATTTCTTTAGTGATCCATTAAAAGAAGCACGCGAGGTGGGGTGGGGGTTTAAACTGGTAACAAAAAGTAAAATGCCATGTCACCGGTGCTACATGGTCTCTCTCTCTGACTGTCTGTCTATCTGCAAAGAACGTATCAGCATCCAAGAATCCAAGACTGTCGTCCACATGGTGCGTCTGGAGCTGGGCCAGTACGGTGGCTTCGGCAATGAACAATGCATTCCCACGTTCGAACAGGGTCTCTGTCTCGTTTGCAAAGCGTTTCCTCTTTAACGACAGGTCGCTTGGCGCATTAGAAGGCCACAGGGAGGACAAGGAATAGATCACCACGGTAAACATATTAGACCGAGGTCATTCATACAGACAACAGTGCTGGACTGAATCTCAGATGATTTGCTGTGCAGACACAAGAGTGATTAAACTTCTGGTCCAATTCTAATAAACACAGATATCAATACAAATGTTACAGCAAAAAGGAGTGAGAGTTTCAAGTTTTATTTGTCATATACAGGGAACAATGGAACACCATTACCGGCAATGGAATTCTTGGACTGAGTAGTGCACATGATTCAATATTGCACATAAGAAACACAGACAAGGAATATAAATATACATCATAATACTTAACAGCTTTTCTTCAAATATGAAAAGTTCAACAATTTGTTTAGGAATATTGTTTTATCCCCTCCTGCCTGTTCCAGTGAGTAAAATGAGTTACGAAAGCATGGACATACAAAAACGCCAACATGTGATGTCATTTTATGTGTTATTGATGTAATAAAGCTCAGATCATAACAAAGGACATGTGAGAAAAATCCTCTCATGAAAGTCTATTTACAATTTTAACAACCTGAGGGGCCCCAGATAAACATCCACTCACGATCAACACTTTTCTGAACAGAGACAAAAGAGGCTAAAATGAACGTTAAATACAAAACAATTAGCAGTTCTTTCCACCCCCCGAAAACTCAAAATACCTGACAGCAAAAGCACTCCTAAGTATTCGAGAACAATTTTATTACAAAGCATGAGCAATAACCACACATCAGCCCGATGAGCGCTCACCTACAACAACCACACCAATATGATATTCACGACTGTTCTTCCTCATCACAACTACTCCTATGAACGTCAGAGATGATTTCATATCCTCCGCTCCGCACTTCAGATGCAGCCATTATGTAAGGAACAAAACACTTGGGGGCGTGCTGCTGGACGAAAAATAATCCATGACAGGGCGGTGTGATGGAGTCTGACACAAAGCGTTGAGAGTTATAGTTACAACTGAGGTTGATTATTTTCCTAGAACTGTGTTTCAAGCATTTTATTCCTTTATTTTTGCAGAAGCAATTTATCTGCACCAATCACCACTCTGTACGTTTATATTCATGCCCAAAACATTTATATTTGTGCCATTATATCATTTTCAAACAACTGAGCAATTGAAAGTTAAGAGCTCAAAAGCCCAACAGAGGCAGCTTGGTGGTACGGGGCTTGAATCCCCCAACCTTCGGATCAGTAACCCAAAGCACTAACCACTAAGTCACTGCTGCGCTACACCGGCTTTAACGTAAAAATGACACACCATACTTTTATCTGTAAATGATGTGGAATCAAAATGTTTTTCAAAATCAACAGGACAAAAGAAAGCAGCATATCATGTTGCACCCTGACACAAACTTTCCAGAGGTGGAAAACTTGCTAAATTGTTTTGAAGCGCTGACAATGGAGACTCTTTCCCCACTTCTCCAAAAAAAAAAAAAAAAAAAAAAACTCTGACCTTCTGTGAAAGAAAGTCGAGTTATGCTGAACTACTTCCCCTGTTACACACATCAGTATATACCGTAAGACTCATTGCTCACTCGCGGTGCCTGTCTCTCTCTCCCTGAGCCTGTCTCTCTCCCTCTCTTTCCTGGTGCCTGTCTCTCTCTCTCCCTGTGCCAGTCTGTCTCTCTCTCTCCCTGTGCCTGTCTCTCTCTCCCTGTCTCTCTCTCTCTCCCTGTGCCAGTCTCTCCCTCTTTCCTGGTGCCTGTCTCTCTCTCTCCCGGTGCCTGTCTCCCTCTCTCCGTGCCTGTCTCTCTCTCCCTCTTTCCTGGTGCCTGTCTCTCTCCCTCTCTCCCTGTGCCAGTCTCCCTCTCTCCCGGTGCCAGTCTCCCTCTCTCCCGGTGCCAGTCTCCCTCTCTCCCGCTGCCAGTCTCCCTCTCTCACGCT
>JAQMYF010000017.1:8004975-8015126 GCA_030014195.1 Neosilurus mollespiculum
CTCTCACAGATGCTGCGTCATCGTCATTATTTCCCCACAGTTGGGCTATAAACAATAGCAGTGTTCTGGATGAACAAGTAAAAACACATCATTGGTCTGCAGCTAGGCAGCCCCATAAACTGCAATGTACTGGTTTCTGACACCTTTCTATCAAGTACCTAACAAATGTGGTTCAAAGTAGGACAGCCACTGAACTGGCAAGAATGTCATGGGTCCATAAGGCTTATTGATATGCATGGAGAGCAAAGCCTAGTACGACTGGTCTGATCCCACAGAAGAGCTACTGCACCACAAACTGCTGAAACTGTTAACAGTGGTGGTAATTTTGTGGCTGATTAGTGTACATATATATTTAGTGTCTTGAAAAAGTATTCACCCACGTAGCATTTTTCCTTTTTTGTTGCCTTACAACCTGGTTGTAAAGTTCTTTCTTATTGTTTTTCTAAGCAATGACTATTTTCACACCACCCTTGTGCTCAACTCTGTTTAGTATGGACAGATACTCCAGTTTCCAGTGTGGAGCTAAGAACTCCTTCAGGATTACCTTTGGTCTCTGTTTTGCCCCTCTGGTTAATGCCCTCCTTGCGTGGTCTGTGAGTGTTCGTGGACGACCCTCTGTAGGCACGATTGTTGTGTTGCCACGTTCTTTCCATTTTGTGATGATGGATTTACCAGTGCACCAATGGGATTGTCAAATTTTTTTTTAACCCAACTTTCCCACAACTTTGTCCCTGACCTGTATGGAGAGCCCTTTGGTCTTTATGGTGTCATTTGCTTGGTGGTGTCTTTTTATTAGTGGTGTTGCAGACTCTGTGGTCTTACAGAACTGGTGTATATATGATTGAGGGGTGAACACATATGCATAGACTGCTTTTCATTTTTTACATTTTTTATTATTATTATTTATTATATATATTTTAATGCACATTTCACTAGACCAGTTTGGACAATTTTGTGTAGGTTCATTACATAACATCTAAGGCAAAATTCATTTAGGCTACAGGTCGTAAGGCTATAAAATGGGAAAATACCAAAAGGGTGAAAACTTTTGCCAGTCACTGCATGCATATTTGTTTATCCATAACAAACGACGATGTCACAATGATTCTGCTGTAGTCTCTCACATCATCCTGATTAAACCTTTTGACAGTTTTTTTCATTAGCTGCAAGATAAGTGGTGTTTCTTACTTGTACTGCCCTTTTTTTCAAATCCTCTACATCTCAGTGGGGATCAAATCTGGGCTTTGAGTAACCGTTTCCATAATGGCTCATTCCATTTTGAGCCGTTTCTTGGTGGATTTTGTATTTTGCTTAGGATCATCAACCTATTGAAAGGTCTACTTCCACTACAGCTTCAGTTTTCAAACAGTTGACCTCACATTATCTTCAGGAACTCTCTGATATGGTGCAGAATTCATAGTTGAATGAATGATTACAAACTGCCCAGCCCCTGAAGCAGCAAAGCTGCCCCAAACCGTAACATTTCCATCACCATGCTTTGTAGTTGGCAGAAGGTTCTTCTTCTGTTCACATGTGTGCTGTGGCCAAACAACTCAATTTTTCATTCAGTTGTCCAGAGCACATTATTTTCAAAGGTCTGGACTTTGCCTGTATATCCACTGGCAAGTTTTATTCTGGGCCTAATGTTTTTTGGACCCCGAAGGCTTTTTACTGATATGCTTCCCATGCAGGTCAAATTTGTGCAATCTCTCTCAGTGTAGATGTATTCGCTTTCACACCAACAGTTACAAGAGTTTCCTGCAGGTCCTGTGATGAAATTTTGGGTTTCCTGGAGACTTCTTTTTACATCAAATGGTCTGCTCATGTGACCAGTCCTTTCCTTACAGTGGATTGATTTATTTAAAATAATTTAGAGATCTTTTTAAGTCTCTTGCCAGACTAATAGTCACAACCCTTTTTTCCTTAAGGCCTTGGAGAGCTCTTAAGCTCCTGGTATGATGACACCACACCATAGGTGTCAGATTTAAATAAGACAGTGTGTTATGTTGGAATAGATCAGAGAGGGTAAAACAGTGAAACGTTTGCCCTTACTGATTGCTCTTACTAATAAGTTCTGGGAGGCGGGTGGTTGGGGTAGTTTGGGGATTGTGTATATATAATATATCTCACAGAGGACAAAATGTCAGATGCCGAACTGTATTTATAATGCCTCATGTATTGTAATTTTTTATGTAGCTAATTTTTTTCTTGCTTCAATCATTTTGTCCTAATCAGCAGCTTACCTGAAATAGACATATACATGCAGCGAACCTTTTGATTTCTTTCCCCAACTTGGACATGCAGTAAAAGAGGAAAAACAAAAGACAAAATTACAAATTGAGTTTTAACTCATTCAGTAATGAAGACTGAAAGTCAGAAATGACTAATGAATTTTTACTATATTTAAACAAACAAACAAAAAAAAAGATTTAAGAAATCATGTGAAGCAGTCTCGCTTGCACATAACTCACTGTGAATGATCTCACTGTTTACTGCATCTTCATCCAAAGCGTCAGTTACTCCTTTTAGTTCCCGGTCCTGGTTCTGGAAGTTCTCCTATTCTGTGTAATATTATCTTTCTTTGGCTAATCATCTAATAAATCAATTAAGCAAAATGTACAGGATGTGGGTTTCCCTTGTAGGACCAGGACTGGGAACCTGCCATTTAATTTCTTTCAGTCTGTTTCCTGCAGCTCAGCGATATGTTAATGCTGCATATTAATTGAACAATGTCTTGACTTTGTTTTTTTTCATGATGACATTCATTCTTGCAGTTTGTGTTGCCTACTCACACACACACACACACACACACACACGCACACAAAGTATTACATCGACCTCGTGGGAAGTTTTTTATATTTAAATGTAACTAATTGATTTTTTTTTTTCAAAGGTCATGAAATGTTATATAATAAAGATATTTATTATGAAATAAACAAAATATGGATCCCTTCACATTGTGGTAATGATGGATTTTCTCTTTCTGGTGATAAATCTACAGTATAACAAGCACAGGATAAACATAAAGATGTACACAGAGAGGTCATGGAGTAAATACGCATGAGGAACAAGACCATTCAGAGTGCAAATCTCTACCACGCTTGGGGAAAAAGTACACAGCACCCTCTGTAGGGCCTGCTGTAATACCACACCTCCAAAGATTTATCCTATTTCACAATATTGAAGAATACTGCAAAATTCCCGAAGCTCCAAATCTAATGGGAGTCTTCCCTGTCCAGAGCCCCACCTCTTGTAGAAATTTAATGATAATACTCATAATTTTTTTTGCACTTGGTTTGCTAACAAACAAATCACCTCTGACAAAACATTACCTCCTTGGCAGAGGTAATAAAGGACAGGGAAATACAGGGGTTTCTTTTTAAGAGAAGCAATCATGTATTTAGGCAGGCTATATGTATGCCATGAACCAGATTTAAATGACTTTTTTTCCTGTGAAAATTTCCACTCAAAAATTATACAGCTAACTGTAATATTATAACTCTTTCTGCTGATCACATATTTGTATATCCTGAGATTATTGTACATGTTGACTTTCACATCATCTCCCTGTCTGCTTTGGTTTTCACCAGGTTCTCCATTTTCCTCCTCCCTCCCAAAATCCAGGCTAATACACTAAATTGTAAACAGTGTGTGTGTGTGTGTGTGTATATGAGTGTATATGAGTGTATATATATATATATATATATATATATATATATATATTTGTAGGTCCCCAACCACTCATATGTATGTGTTAAACATCCTATTCCAGATTTACAATGGTTTGAATGTTTGTGAACACTTAAGAATTTTATATATTTTTGCATAAAAATGACCTAAAACGTCATCAGGTTTTCACACAAGTCCTAAAAGTAGGTAAAAGAGAACCAAGTTAAATAAAAGAGACAAAAATATTTTACTTGGTCATTAATTTATTGAAGAAAATGATCCAATATTACAGATCTGTGAGTGGCAAAAGTATGTGAATCTCTAGGATTAGCAGTTAGCAGGTAATTTGAAGGTGAAATTAGAGTCAGGTGTTTTCAGTCAGTGGGATGACAGTCAGCTGTACGTGGGCACCTTGTTTGATTTAAAGAACACGGGACTATCAAAGTATCAACACATGTTTGTGGAAGTTTGTCATAGCAAAAACAAAGGGGATTTGTGAGGACCTCAGAAAAAAGGTTCATGATGCTGGAAAGGGTCACAAACCATCTCTAAAGAGTTTGGACTCCATCAATCTACAGAGACAGATTGTGTACAAATGGAGGAAATTAAAGACCATTGTTACAATCCCCAGGAGTGGTCGGCCAACTAAGAGCACTCCGATAGCAAATTGTGTACTAGTCGGAAAGGTCACAAAGTACCCCAGGGTAACTTCTAAGCAACTGAAGCCCTCTAGTATTGGTTAATGTTAATTTTCATGAGTCCACCATCAGGAGAAGACTGAATAATAATGGTGTGCATGGCAGGATTGCAAGGAGAAAGCCATTGCTCTCCAAAATGAACATGACTGCTTGTCTGCAGTTTACCAAAGATCACATGGACAAACAAGAAGACTATTGGAAAAATGTCTTTTGTACGGATGAGACCAAAATAGAACTTTTTGGCTTGAATGAGAAGTGTTATGTTTGGAGAAAGGAAAACACTGAATTCCAGCATAAGAACCTTATTCCATCTGTGAAACATGATGGTGGTAGTATCATGGATTGGGCCTGTTTTGCTGCATCTGGGCCTAGACGGCTTATCATCATTGATGGAACAGTGAGTTCTGAATTATACCAGCAAATACTAAAGGAAAATGTCAGGAAATCTGTCCATGAACTGAATCCCAGGAGAAAGTGGAACATGCAGCAGAGTATTCTCCAAAGACTTTCTCTGTCGATGCTATCAAATGCTTTCCCAAAGACGATAAACTTGATGCACAGCTGTCACTCTGTGCACTGCTCAATGATGTTCCACAGGGTGAATGTCTGGTCTGTGCATACAAACCCGGAGGATTTGTAATAATAATATGTGCCTCAGCAGCACGGCAGACACACAGCCACGACTGGACCAGCCACACAATGAGCACTGACTTCGTTATCTGTGGACTCGACACCAAGAGCGGGCTGGAACCAGACAAACTGCATCCAAACCTCTGCCAGACATAACAGTGCAAGCATGTGTTAGTTACTGCTTGTGCTGTGATTATAGTAAGGTTCATGTGCGTATTGAACACAAACATCTTGTTTTGTTTTGTTTGAAATATCCAAAAACCTCGAAAAATAATTTATTGAAATATTTACTGAACAGTGAAGCTAACAAAGTGATATTTGTCCAAATTATATCGGCTCACCATCTATCTATCTATCTATCTATCTATCTATGTATCTATCTATCTATTAATCTATCTATTTATTTATTTACCTTTCAATCTATTTATAGGTCTGTCTATCTATCTATCTGTCTGTCTATTTATTTATCTGGTGTCGCTGATGACCATTAACTCTCAGTCTTCTAAATGAAGAAGTATTATTGATGGAAGACACTGCTTATATCTTTTCATTGGCATGTTTCTGTTTACATGCACAGATGGAAGAGTTTGCATTTTCTTGTGGTTTAACAGTTCCCTTTCTTGCACTGAAACCAAATTCCTTTTATGGTGTTTCAAAAAAGGTGGTTTTTTTTTTTTTGTTTTGTTTTTTTAAACCCTGGATGACTCATGTTCAATGCAATTTTCAGGGTTTTTTGTTACATGTTTACAACTATAGATAAAGCTGAAGCCTCAGCATAAGATTAATAGGACGGTGAGAAAACCTATTAAAAAACTGATTTACATGGTCCAGAATAGCTTTTGTTTGGATGTGCCTCCTGTCAGTCATTTTTTTATTAATAAAGTTGGGCATTGACTGGTTTTATTCCAATACTGGGACTAAAGTCATACTTTTAAATTCATGCCTGAACTGATGCTTATTTAAAAAAAAAAAATCACAAGAGGAATGCTGATGGTATGAAAAAATGGCTTTTAAAGATAGATAGATAGATAGATAGATAGATAGATAGCCTGGTGAGCCATTATTTCAACATTCCTTGCACCCTGGAGAATAAGAAAGTCAAAAAGCATGCTTAAGCATAGATATAATGCATTTTTTTTTTAATTGTGCCCTTATCTTGTGACTGTAGTAATATAGTACAGCACTTTCTTTTTGTAACGTTGATATTGACACCAAGCCCAAGGCAAGTAATAATGGCAGAACTGCCAGTCATCCGTATGTGATACTACCCAAGGGCCAAACCTCACACCCCCCATATTTCTTGTGTTACGAGACGCAATGTGATATAAATTTGGGCTTAAATGAATGCCTTGTTTTTGAGATTTAAAGCGATACCCAGGAGTTGCTGTTGTTTTGATTGGTTGTAGAGCAGCGAAGTGCAAAACCATGTGTCTGGTATTCCACTCTTATAAGTTCATGTAGTTTATTAAAATATCATAAACCAATCTACAATAAATAAACAAAATAAATCAAATCAACGTGTTTCCAGTTATCTACAACATAAGCACAAGATGCAAAATTACTTGTCTGCTGGTGAATGTCTATCTATGCTGTTAACATAAAACCATGACATCCATGTGCTGTGTTTCAAGATGGCGCCCATTTTCCCACGTGATTTTGAACTAACGTCCATTCCGGTGAGTTCAGCGTTCTGGCGCTCTATACACGTCATTAACGCTTGGCATGTTGGGAGTAGGGAGTACCAATATGGCAGCTGGGGGCTTCAACTAAGGGGGTTTTAGGCAGAGCACTGTTTGTGGCGTGCACGCGACTATGACGTTATATGTGTGCGCGCGCGACTGTAACGGTTTTTTAAAGATGTAAACATAGCCATTTTGGAGGCGGATGAAGACTACCTGTACACCACTAAATATTCAGCTACATAGTGCTTATATTTTAGCACATTAAAATGACCAACGGTTGTACAGCTTTTGGCTCATTTATTAATCAAAAAACCAATCCAGATATTTCTTTCTACGAAGACTCCAGGGGGTCGGGTGATGGGGGTATCAGCAACGGTACAACCCGATACAGCCCTTCAACCAAACAACCCCATAACAAGTACCGGCAAACACGGCAGTACCATCAGGTACACAGTGGTCATCCTGTACATGGTGAGTGTTGTTGTTATTAAAGTTGGTAATAAATGATATCAGAGGTGTTGTGGGTTCTTTTACTCGATCACGTGTATAAACCAGACAGTAATGACAGTGGAGACACTTTGTTAGCTAAAGAGACATTAATCATATTTTTATTAGTCTTCTCTGAATTACAGGTTTGTATCTTCAGCATGTTTACTGTAGATCCAGTGAAAATGTAAAATTGCTTCTAGTTTTCCAGCAACTGCCAGCACTAAATAATTAACAATATCCATAAGTGTGAGTTCAGGGACTTTCTTAGTGAAGCTGCTGTGTCGGTGTTGGTCAATTCATTCAGATTCTGAGGATCCAAAGCTGCTGTCAGTACCAGTGTTATGGAATATGGATCTGTTGAATTTATGCTGGTAAAATATGCCTGGACTCACATTTTTTCATGGAAATCCTGAGTTAATTAGTGAAAGATCAACTGTGGGCTGTCAGCGCTTTGCCTTCTTTTGTTTAAAGTCCAAAGTGGCCCCTGCACAGTTTCTGGTTCAGTCACGTGACTACATTAGCCCTATAGAAGAGGACAAAGTTATTAGCCGCCACTATGAAATGTAAAGATTTTGGCAAAAAAATTCCCAACTGCTTTTATAGCAGAGCAAGAAATTTTAACACAGCATTTTATTTTGGATGTGCACATTATTGTAGTTTGCACATCGACCCAAATTAATTTCCTAAACCCCCCCTAAATTTTTAAGGAAATTTTTTTTTTATTTTATAGGAGGGCTAATAGTTTTGTCCTCATCTGTATAGTGGAACCTCTATCTAGGCCGGTCACCCTGGACATCGTCCAATTCTCTGGCCAGTCTCTGAGTGCATTTCTAGTCATGAACAAATCAGAATCAATTTGTGAAAGTGGAACAGCACAGACTGAATTTACATTTAGACTGCAGAAAAGTTTTTTCACCCGTTTTGTGTGAGCTGTCGTCTTGACACTGTTTTGTTCCGTGTTTCCTGTACAGCGGCGCAGTATAGTGGAGCAGGATCTGCACGCATGTCCCTCCTCCTCTTGATTTCCATCTTTGCCTGTGCTGCTTCAGTCATGTACCTGGTTTACAGAAATTTCCCTGAGCTGATCGAGTGAGCGAGCTGTTTCTTGTTTTCTATCTGAAAAAAAAAGTATTTGTAAGCGAGACTTAGTAACTAGGCCTTTCAAATCATGAGTAAAACTTTAAATTTGCATCTTGTAACATTTTCAGTCATGGGGAAAGTATTCCAGATAAAGGACTTTGAGCTTTCTGGTTTTTCACTAACAGAACATGTGAAAATTTATTCATTCATTTTCTCAACTGTTTAATCCTAATTAGGGTTGCAGGTAGGCTGGCGCCAATCTCAGCCGACTCTGGGTGAGGGCAGAGTACACCCTGGAGAGCTCGCCAGGCCATTGCAGGGCAACAGAAAAAATTAATTAATTAATTAATTAATTAATTAATTAATTAATTAATTAAGCAATTACTTCATGGCTGAGAGAAAGTAGTGAAGGAAGGACTTGTTAGTTAAAGGAAAGGAAAGAAAAGACTTCCCAACTCTCCTGTCACACTGAATTTATGTATATTTTTATTATTAAATTACCAAATAGCTATAACTAGTGAACTTTCAAATAAAATAAGGCTAGGCACATCAGCACATAAAACCGTCATACAGACAGGCATCTGATTGTTTGCGTAAACGCATGGTGTATATACTGGTACATGTATTGCACATTGGACTATTACACTGAAGCCTTAACATCATGATTAAGTTTTTGACTGAAAAGCCAGATTTTATGTTTCTGACATTTTCTTTATTTTTCAGAGAAGAGCGGGAGAAGATAAAAATCCCCAAAGACATGGATGATGCTAAAGCACTGGGTACCGTGCTCTCCAAATATAAGGATACCTATTATACCCAAGTGCTTTTAGCATATTTTGCTACTTTTGTCTTGTATCCTTTGTATCAGATCATACAAATTCCAGATTCACTCATTTTTACCACCTGATTTAAACTCATTCAACTCATTTTTACTCCGCTGTCCACAATGTTCTACTTGGGTGTAATTAGATTTTGTCTAAATCATCTGCGTCTTCTATGTTGTTGATTATGAGTAATATCTTTAGATTCATCTTTAAGCATTATTAATTCAACCACAGAAAATCTGCTGCACTTAAAATTAGAAGCTTTTGGATTCTTGGCCTTGTCTTTGTTTGTTTTGTTGACACGGCAGTATTATTGGGTTGGTTGTGGTGGCACGGACAAGGAACAACCACCCAATTCATTTCAACGAAAAATTAATCATTTGTTCTTTGATCCAAATTTCACAAAAGTCTGTTTATAACTTTTTGCGTAAAGACAAATAAACAAACAGTGGCAAAAACATAACGTCCTTGGTGGAGGTAATGATGATTAGTGTCAACATGTGAATTTCTAAATTACTATGTTTAAAAATTTATAATTTTAAAAATGATGTGAAAACCAAAAAGAAAATAAAAACAGAGCAGGAGTTATACAGGAGGAAATTCTTTTTTGATGAGAGAAATTAGAGTAGAATAGCCATATCGATTTGAGACGGGAAGGTTGTAGAGTCTCAATCACTTTAAACACACGCCGAGCAGAAAAGGATCTTAGAATGTTGAGTTGGACACGGTTCAGAAACAGCAGACCACATCACATCTAGTTCCAATGCCTTCAGTTAAGAACAGAATTTAATATTACAGCTTTTGAGAAACATCTGTATGTGTAACATCTGTAAAATATAACTGTACTATATTCTGTTCATTATCCTTTGTGCTTGACTGTATGAGTAAATATTTATCTGCTTGGCTATTAAATCTTACATTTATACTTATATGGGTTGATAAGTTACAGATACGTTCTACATCATCTCTGGACATGCCTGGTGTTGGGGGAACAGATCCCTACAAAAGTTAGGGGGATTCATGGTTACTGGGATGTGTCCATGAGGGGACAATTTGGAATATTTTGCTCCCCTCTTCCA
>JAQMYF010000017.1:8030968-8049360 GCA_030014195.1 Neosilurus mollespiculum
CTATCTATCTATCTATCTATCTATCTATCTATCTATCTATCTATTAATATATCTATTTATAGGTCTATCTATCTATCTATCTATCTATCTATCTATCTATCTGTCTATCTGTCTATCTATTTATTTATCTATCTGGTGTCGTTGATGACCATTAACTATCAGTCTTCTAAATGAAGAAGTATTATTGATGGAAGACACTGCTTGTATCTTTTCATTGGCATGTTTCTGTTTACATGCACAGATGGAAGAGTTTACATTTTCTTGTGGTTTAACAGTTCCCTTTCTTGCACTGAAACCAAATTCCCTTTCATAGGGTTTCAAAAACACCCATTTCTCCCACTGGTGCAATAAGCTTTTTAAAAAACCCTCTGGATGAATCATGTTCAATGCAATTTTCAGGGGTTTTTTTTGGTTACATGTTTCAAACTATAGATTAAGATGAAGCCTCGGCGTAAGATTATTAGAATGGTGAGAAAACCTATTTAAAAAAAGTTGTGGTCCAGAATGGTAGTTTGTGTCTGGATGTGCCTGGTGTCAGTCATTTTTTATTGATAAAGTTGTGTATTGTGTGGTTTTATTCCTGGGACTAAATTCATACATTTAAATTTGTGCCTGATTTGATACTTTAAAAAAATCAAGAGGAATGCTGATGATATAAAAGAATGGGTTTTAAAGGGAAAAAAATGTAACATTATAACACAAACAATATATTAACACCATGAATATATGACATTTTAAAAGTGTTTAACCACCAAACACCCCCCACCCCACCCCACCCACCCCCCAACGCTTTTTTTCAAATTTCCACCTGAAATTACATAGCCCATATTCTTTGGCCTAAAGGTTAGTTATGTCTTATTTGTAAGCTTAGACTCTCAAGGTTTTTATTCCTAGAGCCAAAATAATTATGTGAATTACAGACAGTTTCGAAACTGAAATGGTTTTGAAATGAGACATAGAGATATGTGAGACACAGGTGCCCAGTCCATTATGTTTCATAGACTGGTTTATATATGTGGATTGCGAAGAGCCTGAGCTTTGGAACGTTGGGTCACATCAACATGGCATTTGACAAATTGAGGCATAAAATTGATCTACAGTGTGGGTGATGTGGCGCTGTAACTACCATATACAGGTATGCTAGTAAAGTGTTCAAGGTCGCATCTAGTATATTAGTTGGCATCTGCTGCAATTATAGGTAAATATATATAGTAATGTTACCTGACCATGTCATGTGAGGCGCAGTGATGTACCTACAAACTTAATGGTGCACCAGAGGGCAAATATTTCAGTTGACAGCTCAGGCATTTAAGTGGCATTTAAGTGGCAACAGAATTTGAGTTGCAGTTTAGTGTGGTAGATACTGATGGTTTAGGAACTGTAAAAATGATATTAATAATAAATAACTTTAAAAATATAACATTGACATCATGTGTTTTACGTGGTGCTGCACAGGTTTGCACAATGTTGTCCAAGTTGTTGTGCAACACTGGAAAAAGTTTACAATTTGGCATGGAAATGTGAAATACACAAACTACATTTTAGGCGTATAAGTAAACTGACTGAGACCAAAGGCATGGAAAAAAAGAGTATAATAAAGGTATTCTTGATCATATTAACACAAGGTGAGGTTTTGTGAATATTCCTTTGTTATTACATTGTAATCCTTTTCTGTTATAAATGCCAGAAGTCTCCAGAGGTTTTATGGAAGAGGTTAAACAACAGCTAAACAGCAACAGCTGTGAAAGTACTGGAAAGTTTAATAAGTTTCACTCCTTATTTTGTTCCTGCCTCTTTCTAGGACCATAAAAATGTTCCCTTAGTAAAAATGTATTTGTGATCTGCTTAAAGATTCTGGTATCAATTTTTACATTTATCATAAACAGGGGACTTTATGTACTTTGCTATTGCTAGAACAATTTCACTGGTGTTTAATATGACAAAAAGAATTAAGCATAACTGAGTAAAACAGATTTAGAGGTTAGATTTTGCTCTTCGCTCCTAAAAACATGAGAGCAAAAGCTTAGTTTCTCACGTACAATGAATATCCGCCACAGAATGCGACGCTGCTATATATTGTACTTGCACTGAGGTATGTCAGAGAATCAGTTTTAAGGCATTAAGTCTGGTATGTTTGAGCAGATGAGGTAGACTGGAAAAACTAAAGGACTTAGAATTATCACTAGCATTGTGGGTAATGTAGGAAACCAAAGTAAAAATATTCCATGAATGAATTTGACTTAATATTATGAATATACCATTATTAATATAAGCATATTTTTAAAAATGACTACTGCTATTTACAGTAAGTCTTTTTTCAATGTTCTCATATGACACGTCTTTTCTGTGACACGTGTATCTTAATTGTTGGAGAATGTGGTACATATCATGACCGATTATCAGTTAATAACTAATGAGTAATAAGGTTTTGCCAACTTTTCGCTTTGCTGATGTATTGCATGTGGTTACAACAAAAAGTAAAATTCCTAGCCTGGCTCAGGTCATGATTTGGGTCATGTTTGTTGCGAGTTGAGAAACCACGGAAGAAACTGGAGGTCAGCTGGTCACTTGAGTTGAGAAACTAAGGTCTGCAGCTTTTTAGCCAATTAAGTAAAAGTACATGTTTGAGTAGCTCACCATTTGTCTCTTGGCCATGCATAAAAAACAGACTGAATAATAATAATAGATATAAATTATGAGAAATCATGTTTCTTGTTCTTGTTTCTAACAGCGTATTACAACATTTTCTTCGTTGAAGTTTGCAAGTTATAATGTATACGGCATTATAATTATACGTTGTTTTAGATTTAACAGGCAAATGCATTTCTGAATGCTGATTGATCTAAAGCAAATACTTGTTTACACATTATCATTTAAAGGTAAGAGGTCTGCTGGGTTTACTTTGGTCAAGACTGTACTGGACCATTGTTTGTGTTGTTCTGTAGAGGGCAACTCATAACCCACATGTGGGTGTAAAGTGTCTTTCGTTATTGTGCATTGTGTCACTGACAAGTTTTGAGCAAGGCATCATGTGCAGCCATGACTCACCACATTCATTCATTTCATCCCTTGTAATTGGTTTAGTAAATTTATTATTCAGTAAGTAATATTAAATGGTGGTTTAGTACAACAGCCTTCTAATGTTCCTTTACTTTTTCTTTTGTGGACTCTCTTCACTCCAGGTGTGTGTGATTCTTGCCTTTAAGAGCAATAAGAAACCATTTATTATTGAGATTTTATTATGACATTTTGTGCGAACACTGGCTATAACTCAATAAACTCCCTGTGCTTGCATGGGTTTCCTACAGGTACTCCGGTTTCCTCCTACAGTCCAAAGATTTGCACATTAGGCTAATTGGCTGTTCAAAATTGCCCCTATGCGTGAATGCTAGTATGAATGGTTGTGTGTGTGTGTGTGTTTGTTGGTTCTGTGATGGACTGGCGAGCTGTTCAGGGTGTACCCTGCCTTTACCCAGAATCGGCTTAGATAGGCTCCAGCTTCCCCGTGACTTTAATAACGTGAGTAAACCATACTCCATATAGGTGTTTTAGTATATACTAAGTGGAAACACAAGAATGACACCACATGTTCCAATTGATCGTGCCAAACTGTGAGTGTCCATTGTTTTGATTTAAGCATTATCTACCTCAAACAATGTTTTTTAATCTCGAGATAGCAGAACCATGCCAGATGGCAGTGTTCCCGTGTAGTGTAGACTAATACATTATATACATATTATTATTATATCTAAGGTAGTGTGTATGCCTTTTCTGTTGAAGGGCACCCAGAGTTTAGGAATGACTACACGCTTGGTGCTATATTTTATGTAAATGACCCTCCCTCATGTGTTCACAGTACATGAATAATAACACTCCAACTACAATATTTTTTGTAATGTTAATGTTTGTTTGGAAATTCAGTTCAAATGGAGTTGAAAAACGATCTTGTCCGAAAATACAAGCAAATTTTATTTAGAAGGGAATTGAATAAATTCAAAGTGGAATTTCCATATTTTTGGAAATAGTCTGTCATGTTTGCGGTAAATGATCTGTATTTGCGGTCTTGGTGAAAAACTTTGGACCTGCACAAAATTTTGGTGCAAAATTAGAATTAATAGATATTATTATTATTAGATATTCGAAGATATTCGAAGGTTTTCGAAGAGGCCATATTTCAAGCATAATGGCAATATTTTCGGACGGAACCAACCAAAAACGACATCACACTATTTCGCGGCTATATCACTTACGTGTCTTACTTATTTGCCAAATCGCCAAATCGTACTAGAGTCGTGGGGTTCCCAGAGCCTATCTCAGCTGGCACTGGGCGAAGGTGTGGTGCACCCTGAACAGCTCACCAAACCATTGAATGGCCAACACACACACAAACATTCACACTTACACCTGGGGCTATTTGGAACTGCCAGTTAGCCTAATGTGCATGTTTTTGGACTTTGTGAGGAAACTGAAGTATGCAGAGACAACCCACGCAAGCATGGGGAGAACATGCAAACTTGAACTTGAACCTAGGACCCGCCTGCTGTGAGGCAGATACACTACTGTGTATTCACTATAACACTACACTGTTGTGCCAGCCCAAGTGATTTTCAGATTTGACAAAGATAAAATTCAAAATCAGAGATACAGTACACTTATGAAAATAAGTGCTTCCTCTTTGCCGAAGTCTGCTACCCTCAATGTTTAAGTTTAGGATAAAGGGCATGTGGTGAACATCCTTCCTTTTTTAAAGCATGTCTCAGTTTTCTTGTGCAGCACAACCGAGCACCTAATTCATAGCACAGATACCTTCATGTCCTCAGCCCTGTTGAGATGATTGAGATTAACGTGATGATGAGTTGTGACAGAAGTGTTCTGAGCTACTCGACACAGTCTCGCGGTCATGTTCAGTATGCTGACTGCATTTCCCTGCGGTGACTCACTCTATCAGCTTGAATGCCACACATGTAGTGTTGTTCTTGGCGATGTTGCAACACTGCAGTCACTTGCCACTCGCTGTAGTCCAGACATGTTTCTGAAACCTGTGTAACAGTTTTGTGGTAATTTCTAGGGTGCATTCCGAATCTGGGTCACTTCTTACAGTAAGCAACAACAATAAATGCTTATCCTGTGGTGTAAAGATACAAGTTTATGGCCTGCACATTTGTCTATTAAGGGTGTTTATCTATATACATATATAGCATTATATCACAGCCTCTTGATACATACTTTTATCCAACTGGTCATAGTACATTAA
Organism: Neosilurus mollespiculum; assembly: GCA_030014195.1. Classification (NCBI taxonomy): domain Eukaryota; kingdom Metazoa; phylum Chordata; class Actinopteri; order Siluriformes; family Plotosidae; genus Neosilurus; species Neosilurus mollespiculum. Next base: position 8,036,223 of record JAQMYF010000017.1, read on the forward strand.
GTTAATTATATCTTAGTTATTATTGACTTATTAGATTCTGAATAATTAGTTAAGTGTATACTACATGGAAACATATAGGGAAGCAAACTAAATTGGAATTTTGGTATATTTTTACATTTTTTGTTGGTTTCAGCGTGAGTTTGCCTGGTGGAAATGTCCATATAGTATGTTCTATATGGAAATCATCTGATCTGATTGGTCTGCCATCAGGGATTAAAAAAATAGTATTCCAAATAGATAGTGCTTGAATCAAAATGATACATTTTCAGTTTGTCACAGTTAACTGGAGCAGGCGGTCTCATCACTGTCATGCTTTAAAATGGAAAAATAAAACTACACAGCACAAAGCTCAACCCAGAACACCTAAACCTGCCTTTGTCATAGTTAAAATATGTAAAAATAAACTTTACAAATCTTGTTAAAGTTTGCTTTTTAATGTTTCTACATAGTGTATACTAAAAATCTATATGGATTAAAAAAAAAAACACACAGCTAAACACAGCTCTTATGAACTAGTTCACCTGTGGCTGTCATGATTTAGGCCTAAAAATGTAAAAATTCAACCATTAAAACCTTGATTAAATATTCCTTTTTTTTTCTTTTCTTTTTTTTGCGTATGTTCCCATGTAGTGTACACTTCAACAATTATGTACCTCACATTAGGCGTATAGTGCTGAACTGAATATTCTAATAGACTAAGGCGAAGACAAAACTGTAGTCAACAGTCAGTTCTTGAAGTTGATGTGTTGCAAGCAGGAAAATGAGCAAGTATAAGTGACTTTGACATGGGCCACAAGGGCTAAACAACTGGGTCTATTTCCCTCCAAAACACCTTGTGGGGTATTTGTGGTATGCACTGGTCAGTTCCTACCAAAGCTTGTCCAAGGAAGGACAACCAGTGAACTGGTAAGAGTGTCATATATGCCTAAGTCTTACTGATGTGTGTGGGGAGCAAAGGCTAGTACATCTGGTCTGATCCCACAGAAGAGCTACTGTAGCACAGCCTACTGAAACGGTTAATGCTGGATATGATAGAAAGGTATATTGAACACAGCGCTTTGCCACTTGCTGTGTTTAGGGCTGTCTAGCTGCACACCGGTCAGGTGCTGTTAATGTTATGGCTGATCGGTGTACAGTGAAGTGTAGTTTTGTGGAATGTCTCTGAAACAAGTTAGTTTCTGTTTCCACTTGCGTTGCATCATCAATAAACATTCCTTCACCAACCAATTTCTCTCTTTCTGTCTACAAGTTAGCAAAACCAAAAACCGTGGTTGCCGAGAAAGCCCCCAGCCTTCGTCCCTGAAGACTTTCCTGTGTCACAAAACTTAAAGTTACTGCTTCTTACTCTGGTTGTTATAAAGCACTGACACTGGAAGCTTCCTTAAAATGTCTTGTAGTAGAAAACCTAACGAACAACAATCACACATTTTTTTTAATCCATATATGCGAAACATCCAGACCACAAGAAAAAGCTGAATTGAATAGAAACCTACAGAAGGCATTACTGTCAAAGCTGTCATTAAGGCATATGAATCAACACGTTCTGACCAATCACAATCCAGGAGACATCAAAATAGTGGTGGTTTATATAAATTGATATTAATGTAATACAGTAGAAGAGTTTTAAACAGTGTTCATGTTTAATATTCATGTTCATGTTCATGTTAGTCTGATGGGAAGCCCTGATCACTTTAGCAATTTTAGTCAGTTTCATGAAGACAACGATTTTACCTCCGCCCACAAAATAAATAAGGGCCCCAAGTGAAATCTCATAGTGCAAAAGATTGTGATTAAACATTTATTCAGTAGTTTTATGCAAAGTGTACACTGCGAACATTTCATAGGTCTACATTTTATTCACACAGCCACACTTCCACACATAAATAAATATACACAGGTGCATGCACACACACACACACACACACACACACATGCACACACACACACACACACACATGCACACAGCCCTCGTGCATCTCTTGAACTGATTGAAGCCCCATTTCTAATTATAGCTTCATGCAGGATCTGTTTAAGGCCTCATTGCTTTCACACACAGAGCCTAGTTTACTTGACCCAACTCTGTATACAAAGCTCAGAAATGCTCATCATAGTCAGAACACAGGATGGGCTTTCAAATGCACATAACCAATCCAGATTTGACATGGCTGTCTATATATATATTTTTGTAGCAGAAGTGCCATGAAAGCAGACCTTGGATCGCTGTACTTTTTCTTCTTCTCTCTTTGGAATTACACAAGCCCACTTTCACACTCTCCTCTAGCCAAGCCCGTGACGTATGCTGACACACTGAGAGTGAGTCTTATTCTTTTTTTCTCCTCCTCCTACACTGCGTAGGGGCAAGGAAGTGCTCTGACTCCCACTGAAAAGACCACAAAGCCAGCTCTGTTGGTGCACGTCTGTCTTTATGGTCCAACTCTCCTTGCTGTAGATAGAGTATTAGCGGTTCAGCTATCCGATGAGGAAAAAACCCTTTTCTGCCCCTCTGATGGCCACATGACCAATTTCACCTCTCTTTCCAGTTGAAAGCATTCAGGGCAATCAGACGGCTTAATGGAAGCCCACACTGCTGAGGGCCACATCTGTGTATGAGGAATAAACGTATGTGTCTGTATGTGTGTGTACAAACTTAGAAATAATGCACAAGAGGGTATTCTAGACTTTTGTTGCTTTATTATTGAATTGTGAAATCGTGCTTTTTAGCAGCATGCAGGTTTTACTTTGTCTCTGATTGTGTAAAGATGTCTTTCCTTGTCAGCTCTGCACTACAGTCTGCTACAGCTTAATGGTTATTTTTCCAAAGTGTCTAGTCACGTTAGTCTCGATGATAGGGTTTCGAAAGCTTTCTCTCCTTTCACAGTTGCTCATCTTTGATTTTAATCTCAGTGAGAAAGTTTTTTCTATTCCGAGACTTTCCAATGAAGGGTATTTTTTCTGAATCACAAAAAAGGCTTTTTTCAGATTCTGTAAAGTAAAATGTCATTTCTGATTCAGTTTTGGTGTTGGGTCACTTTTCATATGAAGCTATGAACGTTGGGGTTTTCTGTGCTTGAGTAATTATCACAATCAATCTCTGAATTACATTTGGGACTGAGATGGTGGCAGTGTCTCAGGTTATAATCTTGTACACTATTTTATATGACTCTATTTAAAATATATCAATTTAAAATATGCATAACTGTCTAGTGAGGTCATGGTGTGAAAACCAGATTTGGATACTCAGTGGATTTACTTCAGTAAATACTTTACCCTATCCTGCCCCATCATGCACCACAAAGCAAAGGAGAGATGCTTCCAGTAGATAAATTCAAATTCAAATTTTATTTGTCACATACAAATTATACACAGTACAATATGTAGTGAAATGCTTAGTACGACTGTCCAGAATGTAAAGAATAAACTATCAAAGCAACAAGAAGAAAAGAACAAAGGTCAGATCAATATAAAATGCAAAAGGATAGAAATAAGAAAATATATAGAATAAAATAAAATATAGATATGAGATAAAATATAGGATACAAAAAATATATATATATATATATATAAAATGTACATAAAGAGATGTTGTAGAAAAATAACCTGGTTACTCATAAGAGCAACTTATCTGTGGCACCATCTGTGTGTCTCAGAATTTGAATATTTTAATGAGCTGTACTATAAAATCGACAGGATAACTGTGTTAGTTAAAATAACAATACTCTCCATAATTCTTGGCACCCTTCTCATCTTCTTTTTTGCAACACTCCCAAACAGCTTGTTCTAAAAGTGACATTTTAAAAGCTGATTTTGAAACTTCACAACGACAACCATAATGTGCAGTTATAACCGTCCTCCTCAGTGTGTGGGTGAACACTGTGTTCCCGAGTCCAGTTTCCAACTTTACAGTCCTGCTTATACTTGTTTTAAACAATATTTTGCACTACTGATGAATTTTTCTATCCCTTATCTGATTTGTGTGCTTAACACAAACACGACACTGTTTTTTTTCCTTTCTTTTTTTTTTTAATTTTTATTTAATTTAATAAATTTTTTTTCATAGTCATTGAGTGCAGATGGATTTTATATGTGTGTGAAATCCAGTACAGCTGCCAGGTTCCCTGTGCGCACATACAAGCATTTTCAGCAAGAGATAAAAATAGTTTTTTATATTTACAACATGTAAATGTAGGATTCGGTTAATTTTATCCAACCCCTTCCCTTCCCTTTTCAAAGCATGTATTACATTCATGCTCCCTTGTTTTTTCTTATGCTGTATAATAATACACTCACTAAATTACTCATTTGCTGAACCGCTTAATCCTACTAGGGTCATGGGGAGGCTGGTGCCTATCGTACCCGACACTGGGTGAAAGCGGGGTACACCCTGAACTGCTCGCCATACCATTGCAGGTCAAGCACACAACCATTCACACCCACACTCACCTAGGACCAATTTGGAACAGCCAATTAGCCGGATGTGCATGTCTTTGGACTGTGGGAGGAACCTGAAGTACCCCGAGAAACCCATGCAAGCACAGGGAGAACATGCAAACTCTACACAGAAACACCCATAATAAGTCCAATCCTCAATTTTTTTTTCTTTGCCAAAATCTGCGTTCTGAAACTTGTCAGCCACCACCAGCAATTACTGATTCCTTTTTTTTCTTCTTCTCTGTCTTACTTTCCATGCTTTCTTCAGGCTTCCCATGGCCACTTATTAAAACATTAAAAAGTGATAAGCACTGACTAGAGGTTTGTCCATTCAGGGCTACTGTAGTGCCATGAAATGGCAGCTGTGTGGAAGAGGATCCTCTCCCTATGGAGATGTACAAAAACACAACAGTTCATAGTTCCAGGTAATAATACATTAATGACAACTAGGACTGCTCCAGTTGATGTTTAAAATGGTACAGTATTACCATTTCACAAAGTCTGGTAGTTAATGTACCACTTTTTGTTAAACTTTACTTTGAAATGTGCCTTTAAGGGTTTGCTGTTGTACATGTCTGTAATGAAGCCAGCAGCTTGTGAGCGTGATGTAAGAGTAAAGATATTTTCACACTGGATAAGGCACAAAAATGATTGTACAAATTTTTATTTAATGTGTGTCGTGGGATTTTTTAGACTTTATTAAAAATGCTCATTTTGATGAAGGGTGCCAATAACCCTGGACGACACTGTAATATTGTTATATTCTTTCCAAAGCAGCATATGCTTGGCTCAGTTTATTCTCCTTTGAAACGACCTAAAAGCAGGTTACACTAGGCTTGACTCTCTCTATCTGTCACTTGTCTGGTACTAGGCTTTGTTTAACGTGACCTTTCATGTAGGCCAAATCTTTGATATGATAACACTTGTGTATCTTTTTTAAATAGATGCTTAATTTATTACCTATTAAAATATCAGCAGGATTCAAAATGCTTCAGAGCTTTCAACAAACCATCCCCTTTATTCACAGTGACAGGGCACAGGGGGAGAGCCCCATTAGCATATGTATAAAAGGTTCCTTCTGCTTGGACTGTGTGACTGGCTGGCTCACAGCCTGTTTGCACCACCAGGCCTTTAGTACATTGAGGCGCACAGCTGGGCTCAACACATTTCAATGCGTAACCCCCCTGGAGTTTCCCATGCTCCCCTATTGGTCTTTTTCAATGACATCACTCTTTTGAGTACATCTCTTTACTTTCCTGCTGGTCAGTAACTGATGCGCATTTGAAAGAAACTCAACGCATCTCATAAATGTTTTTGTTGTGGCCAAAATTAGGTTTGCTCCTGAAACTACAAGCTGAAGGGGTCTAGGAAATTGATTTTCTTTTGCTTAAAGACAATGACTTGCATGCTTGATTAGATTTCTGTTCTTATATACGGTCATACATTTAAAAGAAGCTCAATCAATAAAACGTCATTTGTATGGCATTTTTCAGACAAGGTAATACAAAGTAGTTTACATAATAAAAAAAAACACATAATAAAAAATATACCCCACCCCAACTATGTTAAAATAAAAGATAAAAGACAGTAGGGACAGGAACTGAGGAAACACTACCATGGAAACACCAGAGGCCAGACAAAAGTGAATATATAATAATAAGCATTAATAAAATTATACAGAGAAAAAAATTCAATAAGAGGAGTGCTTTAGTGATTAAAAGCAGAAATAAAAAGTAAGGTATGAAAAGGAAAATGATTAAGAGAATAAAGTAAAATATAAGAGAATAAGAAGATATACCAAGTAATAAAACAGACTAGAATATTTGAATGAATAAACAAATAAATACATAAATAAAATTAGAGTAGAGGCAGAGTAAAACAAGGGTTTTATTGATGATATCCGATGCAAAAACATCCAAACAGATGGGTGTTACTGTGATTTAAAATAGGTACCGTTATAAAAATATAAATTACCAGATGTGAGATTTCACTGTGTCTGCATAATATGACAAAAAAGAATGATTCTTAAAGACATTTTCATGAGACTTATCTAGGCGTACATCACAATATATTTGTTTATTTAGGTTTTCAAACAAACTACCATCAAAATATTAATGTTATGTGTAAGCCTTTTTTTTTTTTTTTTTTTATACATTTTTTCATATTTATTTAAAAATTACAAACAAACAAAACATTTTAACACAAAACTCACTCATCTCACTCATTTGCCAAACTGCTTAATTATTACTGCCTATCAGGGTCACGGGGAGGCTGGAGCCTTTCTCAGCCAACACTAGGCGAAAGCGAGGCAAAGCCTGAACAGCTCGCCAGACCATCACAGGGTCAGCACATACACAACCATTCACACTCACCCCTAGGGACAATTTGGAACAGTCAGTTAGCATAATGTGAATGTTTTTGGACTGTGGGAGGAAACTGGAGTATTCATTGGAAATCCATGCAAGCACAGAGAGAACATGCAAACTCCTCACATAAAGGCCCTCGCTCAGGCCAAGTCTTAAACCCAGGACCTTCTTGTTGTTAGGCAGATATTCTATCCACTACGCCACCGTGCTGCCTACATTTTTGTTAACATTTTATCATTTTTTTTATCTTAAGAACATCAAACCTCAGCTGCTTCTAGTCAGTTTTTAATAATTTTATGTATTTAATTATTGAACAGATACCTCGCAAAAAGCACTAGCATACACCCTAGTTTCTTGGCTTGTCTCAGCACTCTCACACTCACTCCTTCCTTATTTCCTCTGACTGGTTTGAACACAGGATCCCACAGTCCTGAAAACCAACAGACATCCATCACAAGCCAAATAAAACACTTCCTGTCTGTAAACGTCACTTTCTAATCCTGATCACTAAGCTCAGGTTCATGGCTGCGGTGCAAGTTGTGAATTAACGCTGTTCCGTTTACTGAGCTGCACCCTGCGGTATGGGTCTTTTAATCCCACAGGTTTTTTTTTTTTTTTTTTTTTTTTTTTAAAATGCTGCAGCCTCCCGTTGAGCTCCTGAGAAAATCAAAGCCAGGGTTTTTGTGCAGTGTAATAAAGCAGGTTAGGATCATTTCTATAAGTAAATCACAGATAGTGTTAACTGCCTCAGGTCACGACTAGGCAAATGAACGTTGAAGGTGAAAATATTTCTAATACTTTTATATGTAGGACTGTGAATTTCCTTATGTAGTTTCTTTTTTTTCACTGATTTTCATTGAGCAATAAATTAGTTAATAATATCAGAAATGAATGAGCCCACAGACTCCCAGGTTTTTCCAGTGATCGCTGTAAGTGACAGGGAAGTGAGCGTATTCCATTACTCCCTCCCATGAGAGCTCAGCCATTTAGCTCCCATGGACTCCCGGTCACAGATGCCTGTTCAACAAATGTGGTAGGGACACTACCCTACCCAAAGATTGGTTTGATTTTGGAATGTCTAGGTCAAAGATCAAAGGTCAAAGTCAATGCAAGGTTACAGAGTTTTGCAGATAGAGCACTATTAACTTGTAAAGGAATGCTGGTAGACATGCCATTACTGTGGAACACTAATACAAAACCATATACAGTATGGACTATTATCATTATCACTGGTCACTTCAATCACTATCACTGATAAAAGATAATTTTGATTGTTGTTTATCCCAAAAATATTACAGAGGACATTCAAATAGTGCACTTTTTTATGGTGATCAGGATTAGCAGTAAGCAAAAGTAATGCACCACAACCTATTAATGACCTGTCATATACCGCTCTATGATGAACTCAGACCACAAGCTTTAGACTGAGGCTGAATAAAGCACTACTCATCTTTTGACCATTTTAAATCTGACAGTGGCCTACGCTGAATCTTCAGTGGCCTACTTTTACCAGATAAAGTGATAAGTGTAGGTCAATTATTACTCATGTTGCTATCAGGGGCTAAAGCAACTAAATAAAAGATCACAAAAATAAACTAGCTGTTTAGCATTAAAAAATGACTAAACTAATTTCCTAAACCCGTGCAGTGGTGGCCTGGTGGCCTGGTGGTAGGGTGCTGGATTACTGATCCCAAGGTCGGATCAGCGGGCTATCAACGGGCTGTACCCTTAGTGCAGCTAACTGGGTTATCAAATGCCAGCCATGTCTCTCTGGTGAGATGAAATGTAAAAGAACCATTGCTGATTTTCATCAGCGTGTCCAGAGCAGTCCATGGTGTACTCTGCCCTCGCCCAGAGTCGGCTGAGATGGGCATCAGAATGAAAATGAATGAATGAATGAATAATTACCTAAACACATAGGTGATGGGGTGCATTGTTTTTGGTATTCCATATATTTGACATCGTGGCCCATTTTCACAGGAAATCATTGCATAGGGTGACCCAAAATCCTCCCACATTTTAAAGGAAATTTAAAAACAAAGGATTTTCATTTATCCTTCAAACTTCATTTAATAGTTTTTATTCAGCCATTCTGTGAGGACCTTTTGAAGGCCTTTTGAAGAGATTTCACCATTCCACAGACCAAAAAGGTTCCAGATTGGCAAATAATCTTGCAGGACGTCAAGAGTTTCAGGGCAGCAGTGTCAGCTTTGAAAAGGAATCTGGTTTCAGCAATAACTACGGCACACACAGCTAGTAGTTCATTGGAAGTGCTGAGGGAAATATTTTCGGATCGGGTGATCTTGTTGTGTGGCGATGTAGGGTGCCGGCCCGTTCCCCTGACCTCGCCTTGGGATTTTTTTTCTGTGGGGCTACCTTAAATCACAAGTGTATACTTATTGACCCCAAACTCTCGAAGCCCTTAAAGTTGTTATTCAGCAGGAGATGACAGTCACCACTTGGAGAATGTCATCTTTAAGACATGATGACTAAAAACTGTATTGAATGAAGTTTCATGTGTGCAAATAATAATTAGTTTAACACTTTTTTCCCCATTTACTTTTGAAATGTGGGAGATTTTTTTTGGGTCACTGTGTATATTTGCTCCCCCTTTCTGTTACTCTGTTTGTCTTCTCTTTCTCACACATTCATCTCTGGGGAGTTCGCAGTCATCATCAGCAGCTATTGTCTTGTGCACTTCAGCACTGTCCTCCAGTCAACCCTATCACTTTGTTGTTGTGTTTTTGTGTTTATCAGCAATATTATTTTTAGCCAGCACCTGGATATGCTCATTTTTATAAAATATGTTCTAATAAAAGAGAACAAAAATTGTAAATTTATTCTGTGTAGCTAGTTTTACTAACAAAAGCCAATCAGCTTCTAAGGCTGGAAGCAAATTTTATGTAGGTAATTTGAACATAGGTACATCTAGCGATAAGTAACTGTGTTCCTTTACAACTAAGCCATGTTAAATCTAAAGGCCAATCAAGCCTTAATTCACAGAAATAAATTTAGAATCTAAATTTTGTATTTGAACACAGTGAATAAATGAGATCTTAAAAATTTAATACTAAAAGAGCTTTATTTTATTTATTGATTGTTCGTATTACCTCCCTCATGGTGAGTATGCACTGAAGATTGTTGGTGTGTCATATGCATATTTACTTGACTATACACCCTCTCGGCTCTGATCCAAACCCCACCCATTTCATAATTCTGAAAAAAAAAAAGCTAAAACGTGGACAAAGAGTTGTGAGGAGCATGGTGAAAGGAAAGGGTAACATCTTGTAAGTGATGAGTCTAAATCAGATTATATAGGAAACTGAATGCATTTTCATTGCTGTGTAAAGCTACGTTACTGATGGAAAATGTGCACATTAGAGTTGTGGTTGTGTCGTATGCAAATTTGGCTTGATTCTCAAAGCCTTCGTGGCTTTTTAGGAATTTAGATCAATAGCCAAATATAAACACAACTTTCTGTATATTGAATATATGTTTTGGAGACCAATCGTAATACTGGGTTCACTCCAAGAATGCTCAAACACACACGAATATATCCACACAAGACCATTCTGAACTAATACCCATCATCCCCTTTTTCAGAACAGCCAGAAGACCTGAGTGAAGTGGGAATTGTTCAGTGAAGTGACCTCACTGATGGTGAAGTTTGTGGGCGTGATATATGCAAATTACAACCTTCACTGTTATCAAAAGCATTGAGGCACTGACTCACATCTTTTTTGTACATGTTCTGCCTTTGTCATTATGTATGTCTGCTTCCATTTCCACCCATAGAAGATGTGTCAGCTTGTCAAGTTTTGCTTATGAATTGAATGAATGGAATAGAACAAAAGTAAAAATTCTGATTGTACAAAAGTTATTTATGAGCTTGGCAGCTCTACTTGAAGCATAAAGTTAAAGCTTTAAGCCAAAGCTAAATGCAACACCTCCTGTTTGGCATACTAATTATGCCATGCTTGTGAGACTACACTTCAGAAAACCTTTTCTCTATCATCAGATTTGTTCTGAGAGAAAATGTCTTCCTTGTGAGAAATAAATTATAAAGATGAAATCTGGGAAAATTATAGTAAAAAGATTTGGGCACTGCCTAAAAGTGGAGGGCCGAAAAAATCAACTTCTTCTGATACAAAGCTTCAATGTGTACTTGTTTTGATGACATGATGTCATATAACCATCACATTATGACTGGCGTAGCGGTTAGGGTGCCCCACCGTGCTAAGACCCCTGGACAAGGTCTTAACCACAAGTGTGCCTCTGTCCACCCAGCAGTGTAAATGGGTACCAGTAAAAATACTGGGAAGGTAACCTGCGATGGACTAGTGTCCCATCCAGGAGGAGTTGAACTCCTAGTCACTTCACGCTACAGAAACCGGGGATAAGCACCAGGCTGATGAGCCACTAGGCTCGGGTGTAAAAGCCCAACAGACAGACTTTACCCTCCCCAAAGTTTTGATATTGTCTGAAAGTGCTACACTACTAAGATAAGATTTGTCTTTTTGATAATCTTTATGAGGTAATGAATTAGACTGTGGTTATATCACCTGACTGTTTATTACCTTAAAGTCAGTGCAGATGACCTATTAATGACCGACACTCTTTATCTGTACTTTATTGTCAGCTTTACAAGGGAAAGAGAGGGAGACATACGCAAGCTCAACTACTATGTCATGATCCTAAGCATTAATGAACCAAAAGCTGTATAGATAAATAACATTAAAGAGATCTGTGTGTGGTTTTAAACATAAAGCTCCTCTGGACAAACACCAGAATTTCATAATAAAATAAACGGTTTATTGTTGTGGCAATTGTTCAGTAACAATGATGGTGGTGGTCAGATTATGAATGAAGTAGTGGGTGGATCACATGCAAACTTTAAATGACACTTATAATGGCTCTATTTTTAAAAATACCACTACTTGACAATGGATGACGCACAACATATTATTGTGTATCATCATGTTATTTTTGTCTATATGAGCAGTGAGATTCACTTTCACTAGTACACCTGCCCATTCATGTAATCACGTGATCAGGCAGAGTGGACCATCACAGTGTTGATAACCAGGGGGTGTGTCACATGCAGCTCTTGTAAACCTCACCTATAAAAATTTGTGTATCACAGTAAAATCACTTTTATCATGAATCTGATGATGGTGTGTTTTATACGTCAGTACAAATATGCGTCTTCGCAACTGCAATTTGGAAGCTTATTTTGGGGGCTAAAATCAAATGAAACATTGACTCTGTCTCTTCTGCATGTCATTTTTGAAGCAATAAATTATGTATTATGACCAGGAATATGTAGCTGTAAAATACATTGTGTTGATAAATCTGTAACACTCAACTGTTTATTTCTAAACTTAATACAGAGCTTTATATCTTACACTGTAACAATCTAAACTAAAGACAGCACTATATATATTTATAAAAGTAAAGATTCTGGCCCTATATATGTATATATACTATGATATATATGTATATATATATATCATAAAACTATCAGTTCAGGCTTTTTTTTTTTTTCAGGGCCTTAAGCGTTCAAATCCAGGTAATCACACTAATCTTATCACACACAAGAATATCATGTCAGTAAAACACAACTGTTTAAATCTTTCATTCAACACAACTGTGTGGGGTCCTTTTTATTACAGGACCCTACTAGACAAATACTAAAAGAGCAACTTTTCCAGAGAGTAAAGCAGGCTCATGTAAGTGGCCATTGTTCTGACGGGTCACAGCGTTGATGGTGAATGATAGACCTCCTTGAGAATGAACCAGTGGGTGTGTCACATGCTGATTTAATAAGCCCCAGCCACAAAAATGTGTATCACAGTGAATTTTTTTTTTTATCATGAAACTCGTGGACGTGCCATGGATGGCATGTTTTATATATCAGTACAAAATGCATCAATAAGAAGCTTATTGTTGAGGCTAAAATCAAAACAGTGACACTATATCTTCTGACACTTTTAAAACCATAAATATTGTGTATTACATATGACATGGAACATGTAAATCACTTAACAATTTACAATGTAAATTCAATGTAATTCACAGTTTTATATTCCACTTATATTACTATAGAGACAAACCAAAAACTCTGTTGTTGTAAGTATCTGTTATTAAAATATTAGCTGGGGCTGTTTACTGCCTCTGAACCCTCTAACTTCTAAAATCAAATAGATGCACTCAGCTTAAACTCCTTTAAAAGGTAGGTTAGAGAAAAACAGAGTATTTTTCATTTAAATCTTTCATTAACACAACTGTGTGGGGTCCTTTTTATTACAGGACCCTACTAGACAAATACTAAAAGAGCAAATTTT
>JAQMYF010000017.1:8058960-8093145 GCA_030014195.1 Neosilurus mollespiculum
ATATTTATTTAGATGTGTATGAAAAAAGGATTCACACACACACACGCTCTCTTTCACGCACACACACACACACACACACACACACACACACACACACACACACACACACACACCGGATATGTGTGATATAATTTATAATAGATACTAAGATGAGAAGATGCTGAAGGATATCTCTTGAGTTCGGGCATGATCTTGTGCTCTACATGTCTCTAATCATTTTATCAGAAGTAGAAGCAACAGTTCATTGTAATTTTTACTTGCCAAAAGCAAGAACTTTCTTTTTCTGTGTATTTTCTGTTCTCCACATGAATGAAAAGACGCAAATATTCCTTACGTCATTAATAAAAGCAGTTTAGTCTGATATTATTTATTTTATTATTTTCCTTCTAAGCATCTCATCCTTCTTTGTAGCATTATAGCATCCTCATAGCTTGTGTTAATAATTGTGTTGTTTTATCTGTTGTGTAGCTTTATGCCAGTATATACAAGCTTCTAAATACAAAGAAGGTGCCCAAGGAAAGTTGGCGATTGCACATGAAGGTAATCTCCCCCAACTCCTTCCCCCAAACTTTCTTTTTTCCTCGCTTCCATCTAAGACGACACTGCTGTTCCTGTCCCGAATGATTCTGCCTGTGCCCTTTAACCTTTTTTTACGTTTCAACCTCACGCATATATGCACAAGATTTCTGCTGCGGTGAAGGGAACTTTCATCTGGCTGTCTCCCTTCTTCGCCTTTAAAAGCAACAGGTCAAGAAGATGATCTGTCTGACTCTCACGCTCACTGCCGATCTCTTAGACTTTTACTGCAGGTCTTCACTTCCTGTCATACTGATTTGGTGCCAGAGGCGTCAGAAGCTCTGGCGTCTGCTTGGTCCTTGTGTGTGTACTGTTCTGCTCTTTTACTCTGAATGAGGTTGTTGTGCCATGTCACTTCTGCTTCACTTTGCAATCGACAGACCTACTGATCGTGTTCGTTTGTCAGCTCATTAAGTCTGGGTGCTTTCTGTTCTGCTTTCTTTTTCATCCAAAAGAGCTCTCAGTCTAGCCAAAATGTCTAAAACGATAGATATTTTGTGACTGGAGATCTATCTTTTTACAGAATTCTCTTTTAAGCCTTAACCCACAGAGATGTGATGAATTAGGGTTTAAAGTGAATTCTGTAAGATCTCCAGGATCATGATGGTGCTCTAGATGGTACATGCATGACTATACTATAAAATCTTCAGGATGATCTGTTTTCACCTTTTCTATCACTTTTAATGTTAACACTGGAATGGCCAAGAATTCAGTGAAGCGCTTTCTTACTGAAAAACGCACCATGTATTGTGCTTTACTGTTTGAAGCTGATGCATCTCCTGTGCACACGTTTCTCGAGCTCCTGTACTACTTCTTCCTCTAATCCTGTCTCTGTGTCACTTTTCTCTGTGTGTCTCATTACTTCCAGGTGAGAATTTTGAGCAGAGTCCACTGCGGAGAACGTTTAAATCCAAAGTTCTAGCTCATTACCCTGAGAATGTGGAGTGGAGTCCGTTCGACCAGGATGCAGTGGGCATGGTGAGCAAATCAGTGTATCTGTATGTGATATCATCACTATAAAACTATAAAAATCAATGCAGCGTGATAGTGAACTGTAAATGTCTGTGTCCCACAGCTCTGCATGCCCAAGGGCTTGTCGTTCCGCACTCAGGCAGACACGCGCGAGCCCCAGTTCCACTCATTCATCATCACACGTGAAGACGGCTCACGCACCTACGGCTTCGCGCTTACATTCTTTGAGGAGGTGACCAGCAAGCAGATCTGCAGTGCCATGCAGACGCTCTACCACATGCACAATGCTGAGCAGCATGATGCCCAGCCACGTCTGCAACGTTTCGACTCGTACGACATCGGTCGCGACACGCTGTTTGTGTCTAAGTGCATTTGCCTGATGGCACCCATGGCCTTCGCACAGGCCAGTCGCAAAATCCTCGGACAGCTGCACCAAGCCGTGACGTCTACGCATCCTCCTCCGCTGCCACTCGACAGCTATGTGTACAACATCCTGTATGAGGTGCCTCTGCCTCCTGCTGGCCGTTCACTCAAATTCTCAGGCGTCTATGGGCCAGTGGTGTGTCAGCGACCCAGCTCTGCTGAACTGCCACTCTTTGATTTCCCCATACGGGACGTTATTGAGTTGCTGGGCGTCGAGAACATGCTGCAGCTGTTCACTTGTGCTCTGCTTGAGATCCAGATCCTACTATACTCTCAACGTGAGTCCAACTTTTTACTTTATACTAAAACAGTTATGATTCCTCAGGCTTGGTGGATATTGCTGGATCGAATCATCTCCTCAGCGTTCCATTCCAGCGACTATTTAGTGGCGTCCACCTCTAGATGTTATCAGAAGTACTGAAATACTAATTCACGATAGGCATTGACATTAGTTTTGACTTTAAAATGTGCATGGTGCTGCAGCATTAGTCTCTAAATAGTAAATACTGATTTGAAAACAATACAGTGGAACGATCTGTTGAAAAGTGAATCTGAAATATTAAGTCACTCTTTAAAATTGATGTTGGCCAATTAATCCGAGGAACAAACATGCTGTTTTAGTGTTTATATAGACAGTTATGAGGACCTGCTTAAAATTCAGCATTAGTTTAATATCCATGTTAATATCCCATTAAAGTGTGTTACATTCTGAGCTATAGCTTACAGACTGTTGCTGGTGAGAGGTATTTATAGCAATTAAATCCAGGTTAACACTGAATTAGGTTAAAGTTCATACTTACTGACACCAGTGATTACATACGTGATAGTGAGGTCAGAGTGCATAACGTCAAAGCATATGAACAATGATTCTGTGAGATATCAGAGAGTGGGTGATGTCAGTGTCCAGTGAAAAAAGTGACACTTGTGATGAAGCCTTTTTTTGAGTGGATCAGCTCCAAAACTGAAAGGATTTTTCCTTGTCCAAAGCACCACATCTGGTAGAAATTTAAGGAAATCCACACATAATGTTTTGCGTAATCCTGCAAAAAAATACCTGGTGGAGCGAACACATTGACCTTTTGTGAGGCACCAAATGGCATATATATGTAATGTCAGACCCTTGTTGTAGGGCCTAATGTTTGGTTACCTGAATGATATGTTTAAGCTAATACTACTAATAACATGACTGCTGTCATAACATTAGTTACTATGTCATTATTGGAGAAATTTGGATTTAAAAACGTACCTCTTCCAATACTTTGTACATACGCATGCTCTGTCTAACCTGAAAATGAAGTTGAACGTCTAATTATCTAATCAAATAAAATGGAAAATTCCGTCTGTGTAAATGTAATGACTATCATAATATTACTTTACTTTAGTACAATTTCCGTAAGCTCAATATATAGCTCACGCAGAAGGTAATACGTTACTAGGACTGAGCGTGCATTCGTGGACTGTGGACAGACAAACACACACAATTTCCTGCGGAAAGAAAATTGGCGCGTCACAGTTCCTTCCGCGTTGCTCACAGGAAAGGTAACAAACACACCATCCAAAGTTAAAACATAAAACATCCTCGGCAGAGGTAATAAAGACAACAAGACCAAATAACTCCTAACAACATGAATTATGTAACTTGTTAGCAAACGTATAAAATAGGGATCTACCTGAATAAAAATACTCACTCACTCACTCATTTACCGAATCGCTTATTCATTCATTCATTCATTCATTTTCTGAACCACTTAATCCTAATTAGGGTTGTGGGGAGGCTGAAGCCTATCTCAGCTGACACTGGGCGAAGGCAGGGTACACCCTGAACAGCTCGCCAGATCATAGCAGGCCAAAACACACACACCATTCACACTCACACTCACACCTAGGAGCACTTTGGAGCAGCCAGTTGGCCTAATGTTCATGTGTTTGAACTGTGGGAGGAAACCAGAGTGCCCGTAGGAAACCATCCAAGCAAAGGGAGAACATACAAACACCACACAGAAAAGCCTGAGCCCAAGACTGGGAATCTAATTCACACCAAATTAAGCCATGTTTTGCCATATTTCTTTACAAACCTGCCTGAATTCCACAAACGGTGTATATTTTTATTTATACAACCACCACACCATATAGTCCATGTTGATTTTTGCATTTTACACACTGGAGCATGTCTCTGCTGATACCTGAAAATCATACCAGAAATGTGTAAACATGTTGTAATAAAATGCTGCTTAAATTGTTCCAGTAAAAATGTTTCTGTCATACACTAGCTACCAACTGCGAAGGCTGAAGACTAGCATGTAGCACAGTGTGGCATAATATATTAAGAGGAAAGTGCTATTTGCTTGTTATCCCCATATGTGAGCTCGTAAATGCCCATAATTGGCTAATATTGCTGTGATTGACATATGTCATCTCTTCCAGCTTTCCCTTCCACCAGTTTTTGGCTGTGGTATTGTCATGATTCAATCGAGTGTCAGTTTGTGACCTAAAGGACCACATTTTTATATACTCCATCTTTATAATACATTTTCTTGTTTTGGTGGGCATAGTAGAATTGTTATATAGGTTATTGTTATATAGAGGTATGGTAAGTGCAGTGTTTAGCACTAGTGCCTCACAGAAACCTGTCGGTGTGTCACTGTATAGGACTAACCCTTTGACTTCATTGTGGATGGTCGTCCTGGGTCGGGTTTGTGTCTGCACATTGCTGTATAGAATTAAACCAGTGACTTTGTTTCAGATGGTTGCCCAGTGTTAGATACTGATTTTTGGATAATAAACAGATATGGATTGAAGGCTTTTCAGTGTACCAAGCAGTGTTCAGTGTTCTCAGTATTTGAACATTAATTTGTATGGTAATATTTCTTTGTATGAGATGACCAGAAAAGTGCTAGGTTAAAAAGATCAGAATTAATCAGCAGTTGTAGTAGTCATGTTTATTACAGAAACAAGGAAGAGCAAACATTCGACAGGGGGCTGCTTGTGTGCATCAGTGAAGTGTTGCTTAGCAACCTCCCCCCAGTTGAGTAGGATGGCGGTGATGCAGCAGAAATATGATTGGCTGGAAATGACATCATCCCTTTCTGTCCTACAGAAGGCACAGCAGAATGTGGTGGAAGGGTGTGAGATTCCAAACGAAAAGCATGTAATTAGACGGAGACACACACACACACACACACACACACACACACACACACACACACACACACACCGGCAAAGGGATGCTGCCTGAAAAAGGAGATGGCTGCTAGTCTGGGTCTATTAATAGAAGACTACTTCATAGCTTACATGGGTGAACGGCACTTCTGTTTAAGCTAATCTTTCAGGCAAACGTCTGCTGTTCTGCGTTTGGTCTGCAGTGAGATCCGTGTGCTGAATTTTATATTAATTTAAAGCATTCAGGTGAATTTATTTGCTGTTTTACCCTGACCACATGATGATGAAGTAATGAATGAACTCATTAAAGTACAACATTTCAGAAACTCACGACAGATGTGTGTGACTGAATAGGTCTATTGTTGGTGCTTGGGGTCACAATACACTGGATAGATTAGTATTCCTGTCTCTTAGACACTAGCCATTTCCTGAAGGAATAAATACCCTAAAGAGAGTACAAGTCAGCCAAGGAGTAAGAATAAACTGAAATAGATGATTATCCTGATGCTGTCTTTCTTACGTTTTTAGGCAACATTTTTGAACCCCTTATTTGGTTCAGTCTATAAGTCTGGCTTCTAATTTAAGATTCTGTATAAATATAATATAATGCTCCACTTCAACTTGATATTTTAAACCTTAAGTGTCCTCGTGGGGATTACAAATGTATTGTACACCAGGAAAGGGTTAGAAATACAAAGCTTGAATGCTAAGTGGAAATTCAGAAGGTCATCTTTGTTATTTAAAGGGTCTGCAGCTTTCAGGGAAGACTCATAAACCTTAAAACACAAATACAAGCTTAAACCTCAATAAAATTTTTGCTTTAGACAAAATTATAATTAAGTCTCTAAATAATCAATAATAATTATTTCTAGTTCACTGTTTCCTTGGCATATGTGCAATTACCGCCGTTATCAGTATATATGAGTTTCCTTCTTCTTATGTGAACTGTATTCATAAATGAATTCTAAGGGTAGTTGTTGCAACAGGTAATAAATATAATACAATATATAAATTAAATTAGAAACTACAAATAGTACATTAGGGCAGCACGGTGACGTAGTGTTTAGCACTTCTTTTTCAAAGCAAGAAGATCCTGGGTTTGAGCTTTGTGCTCGACAAGGGCATTTCTGTGTGGAGCTTGCATGTTCACCTCGTGCTTGCGTGGGTTTCCTCTGGGTTCACTGGTTTCCACCCACAGTCCAAGACAACCAGCTGCACTGTAAACATAATTGTACATATACAGTACTTCACTGTGTACTATGTGTGTTTACTGGAGGATTCCATAGATGGCTAGGATGCACAACCTTTCTCCAAAAAAGATTTTTTTGTGCCTGTTGACACTGTCATGTCACATCCCCGTACTTTCGCTACCGTTGATGTGCATATTGTATATTGTGTACACATTATGATAATTTTCAAAGATGTTCACAAAAAACTCACCAAGTAGAACCAAGATACGCAAGTCAACACCTTGTTCATTAAAGTGGTAAAAAAAATTGGACAGTTTCTATCAGAACAAATATTCATTCATTCATCTTCTTCGTCTTGCCCTGAGTCGGATCGGGGGGGCAGCAGCCTAAGCAGTGAGGTCCAGACGTCTCCCTCCCCAGCCACTTCCTCCAGCTCTTCCAGGGGGGATACCAAGGTGTTCCCAGACCAGCTGAGAGATGTAGTCCCTCCAGTGTGTTGTGGGTGGCCCCCGAGGTCCCTTCCCAGTTGGATATGCCCAAAACACCTCACCAGGGAGGCGTTCGGGAGGCATTCTAATCAGATGACCAAACGACCTCAACTGGCTCCTCTCAACACGGAGGAGCAGCGGTTCTACTCCGAGCTCCTCCCGGATGACCGAACTTCTCACCCTATCTCTAAGGAAGAGCCCTGCCACCCTGCGTAGGAAGCTCATTTCAGCCGCTTGTATTTGCGATCTTGTTCTTTTGGTCACTACCGAAAGCTCGCGACCATAGGTGAGGGTAGGAACATAAATCGACTGGTAAATTGAGAGCTTTGACTTTCGGCTCAGCTCCCTCTTCACCACGACGGACCGGTACAAGATCCACTTTACAGCAGAGGCTGCACCGATCCGCCTGTCAATCTCCCGCTCCATCCTTCCCTCAATCGTGAACAAGACAACTCCACTTGGGGCAGGACCTCATTCCACACCCAGTGGGTGCATTCCACCCTTTTCCGGCTGAGAACCATGGCCTCGGACTTGGAGGTGCTGATTCTCATCCCGGTCGCTTCACACTCAGCTGCGAATCACTCCAGCGAGAGCTGAAGGTCCTGGCTCTATGAAGCCAAAAGGACAACATCATCCGCAAAAAGCAGAGACGAGATCCTATGGCCACCAAACCAGAACCCCTCAACATCTTGACTGTGCCTAGAAATTCTATCCATAAAAATTATGAACAGAACCGGTGACAAAGAGCAGCCTTGGCGGAGTCCAACCCCCACTGGAAACCAATTCGACATGTTGTTACCAGTGCAGACCAAGCTCTGGCTCCGGCAATACAGAGACCGAACAGCCTGTAGCAACGGGTCCGGTATTCTATATTCCCGGAGCACACCTCACAAGATAGCCCGAGGGACACAGCCTTCTCCAAGTCCCAGGTAGGCTGAGGAGTGTGATTCCACTATAGTTGGAACACACCCTCTGGTCCCCTTTTTTAAAAAGGGGAGCTACCACCCCGGTTTGCCAATCCAGAGGTACGGCCCTCGATGACCACGCGATGTTTTAGACATCCTACAACATCCAGAGCCTTGAGGTATTCAGGGCGGATCTTGTCCACCCCCGGAGCCCGGCCACCGAGGAGCTTTTTAACTACCTTGGCGACCTCAGCCAAAGTGATGGGCAGACCCCTCTTTGAACCCCCAGGCTCTTCCTCTTCCATAGAGGGCGTCTTGGTGGGATTGAGGAGGTCCTCGAAGTATTCCTTCCACCTCCTGACAACATCCCCAGTCGAGGTGAGCAGCTCCCCACTTCCACTGTAAACAGTGTTTGTGGAGTACTGCTTCCCCGTCCTTTTCGAGTCCAAACTCCTCCCACACCCGAGATCTTGCATCGGTGACAGCCCGGGCTGCAGCACGTTTGGTCAGTCGGTACTCGTCCGCTGCCTCAGGAGTCCCATAGGCCAAAACGATCTGATAGGCCTCCTTCTTCAGCTTGACAGCCCTCCTCACCGCAGGTGTCCACAACCTGGTCCGGGGGTTGCCCCCACGACAGGCACCGATGACCTTCCGGCCACAGCTCTGGGCGGCCGCCTCAATACTGGACAATTAACTCATAACAAATAAACTTGAGCAAATAATTCATGGAAAAATTCTAAGACAGGGTTGTCATGGTTTACTGTTAGTACCAATTAAGATTAATTAAGGTGTCTAAGTCTTGTCTTTTCTTTTTCTACACAATTCTACACAATACAGATACAGTAGATAGAGACCAGGTGGAAAATCCAAAGAAAAAACATTTGTGTCTTCTTCTCAGCAGCCTCAATCAATAACTGTTTTTACAAGGCTATAATAATGCCCCTCAGTCCACCCAGACTCTTACATTGTCTTTTTCTTTCTATGTCAAACAGATTACCAGCGGTTGATGACCGTGGCCGAGAGCATCACAGCTTTAATGTTTCCATTCCAGTGGCAGCATGTCTACGTGCCCATCTTGCCTGCCTCACTGCTGCACTTCCTGGATGCGCCTGTGCCTTATCTCATGGGCCTTCATTCCAACGGCCAGGACGACCGCACCAAGCTAGAACTGCCTCAGGAGGTCAGACTAAGTTTAGAGACTCTGGCTTTAATACCATTTTTCTTTATGTGTGGAGTAAAATAAGTAATAGTGGACATGCATCACACTTTTATCACAGCTATTAGGACTGTCTTTCTTTTGCTTTTCTTTAAAAAAAACATGCTCATCTGAAGCAAAGTCATTCAATCATTTTAAAATCTGGATATCAGGCTTATTTTCTAAGATGTTTCATATCTGATCCTTCTTAAAGTTTCAGATTTTAGACCAAGTTTTAATAAACAGAAAAAACATTACTTGGATAAGATCATATATCCAGACATAGTTTATCCTTAATTAATAATACCGCAAAACAGAATTTTGATGGAAGTACTATAATCACTGGCATTTGTTTGTTTGTCGCTTTGTCTTTCAACAAAATGCTAATCACATTTGAGCACGACTTTCACCATACTTGGTGTCCCAGAGATGATTTGATTTTGGTATGTCAAGGTTAATGGTAAGGGTCAGAGCATGGTCACAGTGCTTAGGAGAGAGATCGCTTATAACTTCTGATCGAGTGTCAGCAGATATTCCGTTACTATGGAACACTAATAGGAAACCAAATGAGCCAATTACCTTTAGCCAGCCATCTTATAAATCCTTCTAATTTGGTCTTGTCTTCATACTACAGTACATATCATAAAATGAGCACATGGGTAATAAAAAACAGTGCACATATAGAGCCTTTTTGCCACATTATCCATAGTGGAGGTACCTTGCCCTCTATGAGTGCCCCTCTATTATATCCTTTATCTTACTGCATGTCTGAATCCATAAAATGTACAAGTAGTAAGTAACTTCATCTTTCTGTTAAACCATTCTGAATATAACCGCTGTAAACAAACAACTCCTTTTCCTAAGCAGGCTTTCTGAGCCTTTAGATAGGATGTTTAAATTAATCTTTTTCATATTAGAGCTTACACAGTGATTTTCAATTAGTGAATCTACCATTTACTTTAACACTCTTTTTAAAGATCTAAATAATCTGTATGTGTGCCAGTTTTACTTTTAAACCTTTGGATTGTGAATCTGCTGACATTATACAAAACAGTTGTCTCAAAGTTTAGATCATTTATGAAGACAATTTTTACTGCATTTAGAGAAAAAAAAACAAAAGCTTGACCCTTCATGCTTTTGTAAATATTTACATAAATGTAATTTTTTTTTGTTGGAGATACAATATACAATGTCATGCAAGTCAAGTCAGCATATGATGCAGCATATGGCATGTGCTTGACATCATAAAATGATATCTTTTTTTTTTTTAACCCTCAGGCCAATCTGTGCTTTGTTGACATTGACAACCACTTCATTGAGCTGCCTGAAGATTTGCCACAGTTTCCCAACAAGTTGGAGTTCATCCAGGAGATCTCAGAAGTTCTGATGGCGTTCGGCGTGTCCCCAGAAGGAAACGTGCACTGCACCGAAGGACCAAGTAAGCTAAAGGGCTTCCGGGCGGTGGATATGGCTTCCGACAAACGCAATGGGAACTTGGCCAGCTCTCCACTAAACTCATACCTGCTGAGGGAGAATGAGACCATCGCTCGACTGCAGGCCCTGGTCAAGAGAACCAGGGTCAGCCTAGAGAAGGTTTGTCCACTGAAGACTAAAGGGACATTTAATTTATAAATACACTACATGGTCAAAGGTTTGTGGACAACTGGCCATCATATCCATGTGTAGCTGTTGAACATCTTAGTCCGGTGTCTTTTTTGAAGGCTTTCTACTAGATTTTGGAGCAAGACTCTGGGAATTTGTGTTCATTTAGCCACAAGACAATTAGTAAGGTAAGGGAAGGAGGTCTGGTTTGTAGTTGGTGTTCCATTTCATCACAAAGGTGTTTTTTTTTTGGCTCTGTGCAGGCTGCTCAAGTTCTTATACTTTAGCTTTGAGAAGCCAAGTCTTCATGGAGCTCATGTTGTGCACAGGTGCATTGTCATGCTGGAACAGGTTTGCGCCTCCTATTTCCATTGATGGGAAATCTTAATTCGTTCATTCTGTACAATTGTGCACTTCCAACTTTGTGGAAAAGTTTGGTGCAAGGCTCACATAAAGGTATAAAGGTCAGGTGTCCACATACTTTGGCCATGTCAGGTATGTGTACACCCACATACTGTACACTATACACTTTTGGCTGTATAGTATATTGAGTAACACAACACTTAAAACGTTAAAATTGCAAAAGAATAAATCACTTCCTTTCCCAACAGTTAAATGAGTTGGGGAATCAATGGTGTACAAATTATAAATACATTAACTATCACATCTGACAAGAAGTGTATTCCCCATGGTTTGTGGCCTGGACATATAACCAAATCGAGTAAAAGGTGTTAGCTACTGTAAAATTCTACCAATTATTTAACTGATTAAGTGTGGAAACTAGACTTATAGCCTTGCTTTGGCACAACAACGAAAAAAAAATCCGCTGTGAGATGTGGTTCTGTCCCCACACTGTATATAAAATATACTGGCTCAGATATGGGTAAACGTTTATAGACCAGATTGCTGTGCCTCATCTCATAGTGCACTGATTTCATCATTTCAGCATGATCTCGAGTTTGAGTCTGGGCTCGGGTGTTTCTGTGTGGAGTTTGCATGTTCTTCTCGTGCTTGCGCGAGTTTCCTCTGGGCACTCCAGTTTTCTCCCACAGTACAAAAACATGCACATTAAGCTAACTGGCGGTTTCAAATTGCGCCTATGTGTATGTGAGTGTGAATGTTTTTTTTTTTTTTTGTGTGTGTGTGTGTGTGTGTGTGTGTGTGTGTGTGTGTGTGTGTGGGCCCGGCAATGGACTGGCAAGTTGTTCAGAGTGCATGAGATGATGACCGATTCTAGCATATTACAGGCATACACAACAGAGGAAATTTCACTTTTATTGCTGTTATAACTTGCTGCTCACAGTAGTTCTTTTCAGGTTGGTATCACAGTGCATCTGTGGGATTTGATCTCCTTTGTTGAGATGGTTATAAATGGAAGCTGTACTGTCGCTTTGTGAAATAGTAGTTCAGGAGAGATTCTCGTACTTTTGGCAGACATTTAAAACTAACTGTAAAATACAATTCTGTAGATATTTAATAGCAAAAATATTATTACAGTTGGCACAATAACATTCTGAGATATGTAGCATGGCCATTTCTTGAATACTGTATTTTAATGAAAGCATCAAGTCCAGGTTAAGATGTTCATCAGTTATGGAGATTTGGATTAAACTCTCAAGTATTATCTATAGTATTACTGCTGGGCCTGCTGTAATACTACACTTCCCAACTATCTCACAATGGTTAAAGAATTAGAAGTAAAGAATTTTTTAAAATCCTAGATTCAGAATTTGATCTGGATCATCACCATCTAATGGAGAGTTAATTGGGCCACAGTCCACAATATGTTCATAGCTTTTCAATTAAAGGTGTCAACAAACAGATAAACAAACCAACGCCGACAAAAGCATTACATCGTTGGTGGAGATAAATATAATAACTTGGTTTGTGCTTTGTACCACTGAAATAATACACCTCTGGCTATGGTTCACAGATCTCACATGTTAAAACCAAAAAACAAATGGTTACAGACCCCTTTAAACAGCCCGATCAGCAGTTTGGAGAGAATCTTCAAATCAATGCTCTTATGCTCATATATCGCTCACGTAAAGGAAACCAGTTTGTGGCCGCATGTGCTTCTATTTTTAGGACCCAGGTCTTCACTCCATGTCATGAGTAGGCTTTGTGTAGTTTTACTATTTTGCCCTCTTTTGCAGAAGGAGAAGGCTCTCTAGGGGAATACTCCCTCTTGGATACTTGGCACCAAACATACTTGGGCACTTCCTTTCCCAGGCTTTTGTGCAATACTGAGATAAGCCAAGCAGCTTTCTGCCTTTGAAACTCAGCTTTGAATTTCACACCCTTCTGTTTTATTTCTGAGAAACAGCCTCTTCCTTAACCATCACACAAGATTATAGGGAGGCAACTTTAAAGCAATAGTGAAGATTTACTCTTGGACACTCCTGCTCAGATGATTTTCTTTCAAGGATAAATTCTTTTGAACTATTTTCCCACTTTTTTTTGTCTGTTTGTGAACATAGTCTGCTCTCTGGTTTGTCTGACAGCTGGATGTGAAAGAGGACACAGGCACTAATAAGGATATGAAGTTGCAGTGTGATGAAGAGGAGATGAAGATGCACCAGCTGAACATTCGTCTGCGGGAAGTTTTCGCCAACCGTTTCACACAGATGTTTGCTGACTATGAGGTTTTCGTCATCCAGCCCAACCAAGACAAAGAGTCCTGGTTCAGTAACCGGGACCAAATGCAGAACTTCGACAAGGTAAACATCTTCCTAAGTTCCACAAACTGCTCATGATGCACAATTTTTCATGTTATATCCTGTTTTGCTAAACAGAATTTCTATATGTAGGACCTGTTTCAGGATCAACACCTATTTATTGCTTCTGACTTTTCTTTTGACCAGTTACCACCAGATGATGTCATCATTGTGCACCTTGTTGTCCTTCATCTTCTGAGTTGCTTGAAAATGTCCTTCATTTCATTTTCCAAACCACTTTATCCTTTTAATGGTCACGGGGAGGCTGGAGCCCATACCTAATGACTCTGGGCAAAGGCAGGGTACACCCTGAACAACCATCACACCCACCTATTCACACCCAGGGGCATTTGAGAATATGTCATTATCCTAATGTGCATGTTTTTAAACTGTGGGAGAAAACCGGAGCCCCCGGAGGAAACCCCATGCTAGCACATGGAGAACATGCAAACTGCACACAAAAACGCCTTCTCTGAGCCTGAGGCTTGATCCCAGGACCTTCTTGTTGAAAGGCGGAAGTGCTAACCACTACACTACTGTGCTGCCCATAAATGTCTTTGATTTTATAAATTCATTTATTTTCAGATTGAAGTTCATGTGCTATTTAAAATAAAATTTTCACATTTCTGTCTCTCAGGCCTCCTTCCTGTCTGACCAGCCTGAGCCCTACCTGCCCTTCCTGTCCCGCTTCCTGGAGACACAGATGTTTGCTTCTTTTATCGACAGCAAGATCCTATACCACGACGACGAGGACAAAGAGCACACGCTGCGAGTGTTTGACAGTCGTGTGGAAAAGGTGCGGCTCCTGAATGTTAGGACACCGACCCTGCGCACCTCCATGTACCAGAAATGCACCAACATTGAAGAAGCAGGTGAGAGCTAGCTCTCTATTCAACCCGACTAGGCCGCTTCATTTAACACGGCTTGGTTCATAATGGTTCGACCATGATGCATGGCCCCTCCTATTTCCAGCATTTTCCGCTATTGGAATATTGGCACAAAGGAATCTTGGACTTTATAGTTAAGATATTTTTGTATGTTAATTTTTGGTTAAATGGCCTCTGAATGCAAAAATCATTAAAAAAAAATTACAAATAACTGTAACAAATAACCTTCTAAGCTCATCTATATTTTCATTAACAAATTCGGTAGATGAAGCCAAACTGTATATACTGTTCATTGCAAAAAAAATGTATATTTCTAATGGACTGAACCCAGAATGGCATGAACGGACTGTGATTCCTTGTGAGAGGAGGTGTTTGGTTGTGTAATGCTTGCTCACATCTTGACGTGTGGGTGGGATTTACTGGCTTGAATGTTTTTTTCTCTTCTCACTCCGCATGACTCATGTAGGTGATGTAAGTGAACAAAAGAACAAAATCACCACTCAGCGTGTTTTAATGTTTCTCTGCATTTGCCTGCCTTTCAGAGAAGGCCATTGAGATGCGACTCTTTAAGATTGACCACACGGCTGTGCACCCACACCTCCTGGATATGAAGATCGGACAGGGCCGTTACGAGCAGGGTTTCTTCCCCCGACTGCAGTCCGACGTGCTCGCCACTGGACCCACCAGCAACAAGTGAGATGCTATAACTTTAGTGAAGCCAAAAATAAAATACATGTTGTAGTCTTATTTGATACCTGGCTCATTTATAATGTCTGTTATGCTTCTGTAGTGTGCAGTTTTTAGAATTTATGGAGACCACACAGTTAAATTATATGACTGCACGGTGACGAAATGCATCAAAGCTAGTGTTAATATTAACAAAATTACCGTTTCTGATCAAATCTGCCTTTTATTCTTTGAAAATATCTCAAAACGGCATCTACTGGCTCCCAGCTCCCACCTTTGAGTCTGAGTCTGTAAAACCCACACATTTTCAAATGTATGCTAATCAAGACATATCATTCCTCACCTTGCTCCCCTCTCAGCAACCCCCACCACCTGCCCCGTGCAAATTTTTAGCATTTTCTAGAATTATACAGTTAGTGGAGTTAGGCTCAGAGCTAAGGGGCTGAAGTTACACCTAATTATTGTTTTAGTATTTACAATACCACAACAAAATCTCATTTTTTATAGTTTAGTATTGCATATTTAAACCATTACAGAGGCGGGTCAGGTGAGTTTACACCCTCCGAGAACAGCTAAGCGCTGTGTAGCTAATGGAATGAGATTATGGAATATTAGTGTGCAGCAATATTTTACTGTAGAATCAACAGCGCTTGTCTATGTTGGTTACTTAACGAGTCCTGTTCTTGTTTTTCAGGTGGACTAAGCGCAGCGCTCCTGCACAGTGGAGAAGGAGGGACAGACAGAAGCAGCATGCAGAGCACCTTTACCTGGACAACGACCAGCGAGAGGCAAGGACTTCACCATTTTACTTCTTTGTTGCATGCCTTATTACTCACTTTGATTTCAGTCCATTCTCTGGTTGAAACGTTTCCATGTAGCAACTGATTATTTATTTTGTTTATCCTTCAACTGTCACCTGGCCCTGTTTTCATCCTACCTTTTCCTTTTCCTGCATGATCTGTGTACTTCTCTCTCTCTCTCTCTCTCTCTCTCTCTCTCTCACTCACTCACTCACTCACACTCATTCACTCACGCACACTTTCAGCTTTCGGAGTGTCTTTATCCGGAGCTCCGGCTTCTACTGTCTTTGGACTACTACTGGTACTCACAAACCTTCAGGCCGTGTATAAAGTCTGTTGTGGTGGATGCGGTATGTGCTAGCTATAAGGTTGTCCTGCAGAATTCCTGTGTTTCTGATAGTTGAGATTGCTTTACAGCCCTGACACATCAAGTCAAGCTTTCTGCTTATTTCTTGTAGCTACATTTTTGTAATGAATAGGCAGAGCATACATTTCTAGCACATATTTAGTCCTTTTTTTTTTTTGGCAATTCCCATTCATTAGCTAATTCTCCTCTACCAACCAGGCAGGGTAAAGGCTTCTTGTGCCTTCTGTGACATGTGATGCCATCTACATCAACATAAACACACTCACAGAAAAGCTCCATTAGTCTCTATCAGCTGGCAGGGCTATTTTTTTGTCTCTTGGCTCCTGCTCATGGACAGCCATGACATCACCAGGATTTGAACTCATGATATTCTGAAACCAGGGCAAGCGTATTTCTGTTGTGTAATTCAGAAACCCTTAAGGGATGGTAAAATTATTTTTCCACCATATGGTTGCTTTCATTATTAATTTTGTTACTGTCACCACCCCTGATGGGGCGATTTGTTTCTTTTCGCACTGAGAAAGAACAAATCCTGTCTGTCTTTGTTACAGTATATCAAAGTGCATTTTTGATTAACGGAGTGTTGTGGTTGGCGTTGTTCCCAATATGAGCTTGATGTGTCAAACCCATGATGTTACCTCTGACCAACTTCACATTAGTAAATAAGATCTTATGTAGATTCTGTTTTTACACTGATTTGATACTCTTTTTGTCACTTGTCAGGAGCTATGATGCTCTTAATGGGCAGATTTCACATAGCCATCAATCGAGAGAAAGTTTATATTTACATTTTACAAATGTGAAATTGGTTAATAGCACAAACCAGCCCATATCAGAACCAGTAGCTGTACTTGTTGTGAAGTTGCTTCACTTCCCTTTAGTAAAATGGTAAAATCCTGACTGCAGTTTGAGGCCATTTGTGGTAAAATACCCCCCAGAGCTCTATAAGAGAGAAGTGTTGAGCCAACACATAATAAAGAAATGCTGTATTTACATTGCATCTCTTCACGTTTTGCACACTGCATTTTCAGAAGTACATCCAGGAGGCTCGTAACATGGGTACCACCATCCGCCAGCCCAAACTGTCCAACCTGTCCCCTTCTGTCATCGCTCAGACCAACTGGAAGTTTGTGGAAGGTCTTCTGAAGGAGTGCAGAAATAAGGTATGTCATGGGAAAAATTGGCTTTTCATAGGAAGAGGGATACATACATCATGCTTCAGTTCAGCTGTCTAAAACATCTCTGGTGTAGTGGTTTTGTTACATGATGGCATTTCTTGTCTCAGACAAAACGCATGCTTGTAGAGAAGATGGGCAGGGAGGCGGTGGAGCTCGGACACGGCGAGGTCAGCATCACCGGCGTGGAAGAGAACACACTCATTGCCAGCCTCTGTGACCTGCTGGAGAGAATTTGGAGCCATGGGCTGCAGGTTAAACAGGTACAGCAGGAAAACACATACATAATAACACAAACACAAAGCAAATTAGAAAACACAAATTACACAAAGACATGCTCAATTGTAGTCAGGAGTGGC
This sequence comes from Neosilurus mollespiculum, assembly GCA_030014195.1. Classification (NCBI taxonomy): domain Eukaryota; kingdom Metazoa; phylum Chordata; class Actinopteri; order Siluriformes; family Plotosidae; genus Neosilurus; species Neosilurus mollespiculum. The sequence goes on from JAQMYF010000017.1 coordinate 8,076,463, forward strand.
GTAACACACTCGGAGTAATGCACTATCCACCCCTTCGTATGCATGAGATTACAGATGCCCATGATTGGCCAGTGTCTCTTGTAAGTGACAGGGGAGACAGTGATTGCCGTCGGTCTCCACCTCCATGAGAACTCTGCCAATCAGCTCTGATGGCTCCCAGCTACGGATGACTGTGTGCATCCCCTGGGGCTTGAACTCGTAAACTTTGGATGATAGGGTGAAAGCTTTCTATTGTACCACTCATCAGGCATGTTGGAGGAAGTACTGAAACTTGTAAACGTACAAATAAACAGACAGTAAATGTAATCCAGTAGATGTAACCTTTTTAACCTTTTTACTTGAGCAAAATTAAGCACTTGCTTTTGAATATACTTAAAGTATTAAAATTAGAAGTACTTGCTGAATGTATTCCATAATGCAATGGCCTACACTATCATTAAGTGTGCCTACTGTGTGTATATTATGTTAAATACATTAATAGTACAGGCTGTGTCTTTTCTTAAAATATTTATAGAATGGCTGAGACTTGGTGATGGCTTCTTCTGAATCCATTTTGTGTGTTTTATCAGCTGTTAGTGCTGCTGCGGATGGTGCTGCTCTCACTGAAGGAAGCACTAACAAGGCCTGCCTGCTTTGATTGGTTCAGTGGTCCAATTCCCCTTTTGCTCTTAATCACTTTTAAAAAACAAATCAAAACAAACAAGCAAACACAATGTGACTTCAACATGTATATATAGTGGAGCAGACAGTATCGAAATTTGATGTAAAATGTAATTGAGTAAAAGTCAAACGTTCTCAGAAGTAAGGCCATTCTTTTTTATTCCTTGTTCCACAGATCAGGCGATGTAAATGTTTTTTAAAAAGAAGGAAAAAAACATCTTTTTTTATTCCCGCTGATCTTAACTTGCAGAGTGCGCAATGAATATTAAAACCGGATTTTTTTTTTCCACCAAGCTTGTCCTTTCATCACCCTCTTACGGCAGCGACTGCAACTACATCATGTACATCTGCACATGTGTACTTGCTCGTTAGAAGTGTCACCGTGCCCAGCCACTGTTTTGTATCCAGCGACCTTGACAGTGTGTGCATACAAGCATTTGGCGCATGAGACTATCGGAAGTGATACTATTGACCTGTGTGACAGAACTGACCTGAAGTATTTTTGTTTTCATTTTTGAAAGTATAGACTTCAGATTTGATTCTACATGCAGATATTCTCCATCCTGAGCTGATGGCAGCAGCATCAAAAACTACCTGGGGGTCCAGTCACTTTTAATCCCACCCTTAGAGGCGAAGTGAAAGGGGAGGTCTGGGCGACCTCCTTTTTAATGGCATTTAAAATGTTGTGACAGTATTTGTCACTGGTCTGTTTAAAGCAGTAGTTTCAACATACATAGTATGAAAAGTACTAGGGCCAGTGGTGGTCCGGTGGTGGGGTGCTGGATTACTGATCCCAAAGTCAGGGGTTGGCCTAAATCTGCTTAAGTAAAGTGCAGATACATGAAAATGTACTGAATGACAGTAATGAAGTACATGTACAAGGTCAATGTGACTTTGTCACATTCAACCACTGTTTGTGAGCAACAGTATTGCTTTTAATGACAGTCTACCTGTAAATATGATTTACTTCGTACAGTAGTATATTCTTAAGTTTTTTTTCACTTTGCAGATAGATCACAGCCACACAGTGACTTTCTTTTTTTGTGATGTAAAAGGTGAGTTAACGTGTCCCCTCCCCTTGCTTTCTCTGCTCTACTAGGGGAAATCTGCCTTATGGTCACACCTGCTGCATTATCAGGAAAGCAAAGAGAAGAGAGATGCTACACCAGCTGGCTTAGGGCCTCCTGGTAATGAGTTGGCGATAGACATCAATGAGTTTCTTCTGCTCTGTTTTACTCTTCAGTACTTTGATGGTGAGGTCTGATGTTTCTCTCATTTCTCCCAGGGCTCATTCATGACACAGAGCGGAGGAAATCAGACGCCAGCTTCGCATTGCCTCCACTTAAAGTCTCTTTGATTGAGGATATGAGGTCAGTATGAGAGAGGGAACATACATTTTGCATATCTATGCTTATTTTCATTATATAAGCAGTTTGTTATTAAATCCTTGAGGCTCCAATTAAAATCTGGACTGCCATCTTGTGGCATGAGAGTGAAACTATGAAGCTGGATAAAGGTGAGATAAATTGCCCAAAGTGTGTTTGGAGAGGAGAGACCAGAACATACCTTTTAATTGCTGTATTCATTACTGTGTAAAACTTTTTATTATAAGTTTATTCATTCATTTTAATATTAATCTGCAAACCTATTACTTTTTTAATATAATTTTTTTTATTTGATTATCCAAACTGTTGTATCTAATATTGAAATGTAAGCCAAAAAACCCAATTAGAAATATATTTTTATCTGTGATGCCAGAATGGTGGATCTGGGTAGAGATTTTCTTTCCACAATGCATTAAGAAGATAAAACAGGGTCGTTGAGTCTCGACAAGTTATTTCCAGTCTAATTAGCCTAAGCCCCCCAGCAGGATCTTCTGGTGAGCCAATGAAACAGCGCAGGAAGTCTGTTAACATTCCATGCCAGACACATAGCTTTCTTTTTGAAGAACCAGCAGATCTTACTGACCAACCCAATATTACCTATATATGCACTCCTAGACTGCAAGGTACCTCTGCCATGCAGAATGAATAATGTAGCGAATATGTGCTAAATGGGTACTGGTTTTAATTATCGATGAGCCTATATTATGATATATTCTATAGTATGTGATCAAATTCGTGGGGAAAAAAACTCTCTCATTGGAAGGATTAATGACATAACTCTGGCTTGACCTTTAGTGGTCACTCTAGGTCAAAGATAACTGTCTTCATTTGAAAGTCCATGCATGGTTTCCTATTATTGTTTCATTGTAACAGCCTCTCGTTTAAATGATGTTATAAATGCTTTATCTCCAAAGCATTTTGTGACCTTGCTCTAACCTTGACCTTTGACATAGACATTCCAATATCAGGTAATCTCTGGGACTCATGTACGGTAGTGTTCTCACCAACTGAAAATCCTTGCATAGGTGTGGTCAGGATTTTGTTCGCAGACAAACTGACAAAAAACCTCTGTTTTGGGTGGAGGTAACAATAAGCTTTTAGTTAATGAATGAATAATTAGATCATAATTAATGTTTACTGTTTTACATGAAGTTTCCTGTAACTAACAATATTTACTTATTTTACTCAGATGTATTAATTGCTGTTTAAATTCTAGCATGTTACTAAATACCGATAATGAGCTTGGTCCCTGGGTATCAACGTCAGTCCCTGCCATTCAACTTTAATTATTTCTGAATGGAAATGAATACAGGTTTTTATTTTACTTATTTTAAAATGTTATTTATTATAAGTATTAATTACTTTGTTGGCATTATGGTGCTATTAATATTAAAGCTGTAGTTTAAGACAAGTTTGCCTGGAACAATTTTTTCCTTCAATTTTCACTTCATGCTTATTTATCTGTGGTAACTAAAGGGAGAAAAGTGAGTGTGGTTTATAAGAGGTTGAACTACTTTAATGAGAGTCTCAGAGGATAGGATGGCACTTTAAGATTCCAGACAGTGTGCCTGCAGAGCTTGCCAGGATACTGGCTCCAAAAGACTGACAGGCTGGCTGATGAAGTCTGGGCTGAAATTAACGCTCATCTTACTGCCCCCTTTTACTTTCTAAATGTTGGAAAACATTGTAGAAAGCAAGAATCTAGAACAGTTAACGATAACCAGAATGATAAACTAAAACCCCAGAAGAGTTATACGTCAATATAGAAAAAAAATCTTTAAAATTGAATCTTGGATGTTAGCTGTCCAGCTGTAATAGAGTAAGATATTTTATTTTGTTTATTTTTTTACACCAAGCTAAAAACAAAATGGCATTCACAGATGATTCCACAGTTGTCCAATCTCAGACGAACCACCTGATGATCTTCACCCTTCCTGGTTAATAGCTGTTGCGAGATACAAATCGACCATTAATACGTAAATCAGGGAGTTATTCCAATGATTTGTTGATTGCTGTGTATTTGAATGGATAAAATTTAACTCCAGATCTGTTCTCACATGAATCCCTGAACTGCCGTCTTGCATCCCATTTAACATAATATGCAGTATTAGTATACCCCACACATGAACGGCGATATCTGATTGGTCTGCTATCTCAGATTTAAAAATCATTACTCTGAATGGATGTGTGAATCAAAATGACATACACTCATGGTGTGTCACGGTCATTTAGAGCAGATGGAGTCCTCATTAATAGGATTTTTTTAATAGGACCATTTCCACATTAAAGGAGAGGAGAGCACTTGTTGATCTTGTTGAGTTAATCTCAGTCACAACTCTAGATTAAAATCTGTCTTTGTGCAAAATCTTGAAAACTGAATTTCAGAATGATGATGTTATCAATGCCCAAATTAACATGGAGGATTTTAGGATTTTTATTTCAGTATTTCATGTGTTTGTACTTAAATATATGAATCCTGGTGTATATAAAATTTCCCACTGCACAGGCAGTGATTTTAGTCTTAGCCTTTTGACACCTCCAGCACAAATCTTTCAAGAAATTGCATGAATGTGTCGAAATGAGAAGTCTAAATAGAGGCCATGAGCTACACAGCGTTTAGCTCAATATAAAGTAAAAAGATCACTTAATCCACTTCTGAAATGATGAGAATATCTAAATAACTATAAAAAATCGTATTTTACTTTACTTTATGTTTCCATGTAGTATTTACTAAAACTCTAAAGGTAAATTAGATGTCATTACACAGCTCTTGTACCTGCTCACGCCTGTGCTGAATCACACCTGTCTGTCATGATTTTAAAAAATGTAAGAAATATACATGTTGAGGGGAAAATTTAATTCACTGATATCCACCTCACCTTTAAGGTAAATAAAATTTTAATTATCACTGAATTAAAGCATTATTCACTCAGTAAGGGTTCAGATAAATAAGTTAGACTGTATTTTTTCAGAAATCATTCTCTTAAAATGATCATCTGTGATAATGAGTTGCTTGGTAGTGTTATTAGTGCATCACACATACATATTTCATGAGGTTCACAGAAAATAAAATTGTGTGTATGTCAGTGTTAATGTTCCTATGTCTTCAACTTTTGTGTCAGTATGGTAGCAACATTAAGAAAACTTTTTCCAAACACTCAGCGAACATGACTGCTTTTTACCCCCCAGGCACATTCAGAACATTGGAGAGATAAAGACAGACGTAGGGAAAGCCAGAGCCTGGGTGCGTCTCTCCATGGAGAAGAAACTGCTGTCCAGACACCTTAAACAGCTCCTGTCTGATCACGAGCTCACCAAGTAAGACCATCATGATGCTCTGTGAATATTCCTCAGACGTAGTTCTTCTGAGTGGACTGTCTTTTTTCACTAATTTTGGCTTTAAACCCCACGCTTTAATTTGTTAAAGTCAGATGAAGATTCATATCTATAATAAATGAACATATCTGAAGTATCATCTCCCAATCTAGCAATCTGCCATTAAAACTGAAAACATATTCTATTATTAATGAGCTCATCAGGGTAAACTGGGTCACGGTTGTGCTGGGATTCTTTTGAAGAATCCTTCCACTTTGGCACAGTGTCTTTCAACATGAAGAAACATGCCTTCTGCTGGCACATGTCATTATCAGTTCATATATCATTTTCTCTTTTTTTTCTGCAGAAAGCTCTACAAGCGCTATGCCTTTTTAAGGTGCGATGACGAGAAGGAGCAGTTTCTCTATCATCTGCTGTCTTTCAATGCCGTCGATTACTTCTGCTTCACCAACGTCTTCACCACAATCAGTGAGTTGCAGGACAGCAATACTAAAACAGCAAGGCAGTCTGGAGTATGTTCTTCTGACTTGCCTATGTTTCTTTGCTCTGCAGTGATGCCGTATCACGTGGTGGTCATTCCTAGCAAGAAGCTGGGTGGCTCCATGTTCACTGCTAACCCCTGGGTGTGTGTGTCAGGGGAGCTGGCTGAAACTGGAGTACTCCAAGTGCCGAAAAATACTCTGGAGATCACTTTCGAGGTGAGGAATATTTTTCTGTTTGGATTTCTTGACAGAAAAGTCACCTTGCTTGAATGGGGCACTTCCAGCATTCCAACCCACACAGGCTTGTGAAATGATCAGTGAGACAGCGTGCAAGTCTGGTCCTGTGACCGTTATTCAACCACAGTGGTGCGTTCTGGTATATCCGCACGTACATTTTTTTTCCACCAGGCAGAATGGTTTGCAGCATCCGGAATATCAACATTTCCCACCGATGTGATTATAAATGACTGAGACGCCATACGTCTACAGTTACACTGTAATTACACGTAGCATCAAAACACAAGCTGAATTTCCATTGCTATTTTATGAGAAATCTCTACAGAGCAAACACACCACCCAGTTTAAACACAGCAAATAATATTTATGTACATGTTAACAACCTTTGCAAGTTTATCAGAATTTAATAGTTTTTAAAAATTTTCATATTGGGTCAAACTTTTTAACCTTGTTATTTGTTCCTCCTGATCAATATTTTGTTTAAAAAATGAATGTAAAAAGAAAATACTCACATGTGAAAAATATTCATTCATTCATTTTCTCATGCCATGCCATGTCATACCTACAGCCAATTAGCTTACTGTGCATGTTTTTGGACTGTGGGAGGAAACCTGAGTACTCGGAGGAAACCCACACAAGCACAGGGAGAACATGCAAACGCAGAAATGTCTGAGCCCAGGAGTCAAACACGCTAACCACTGCACCACCATGCCCCCTGTGAAAAATATTTAATAAAAATTAATTTTTGGCAAAAAAAAAAAAAAAAAAAAAAAAAATTGACAGAACTTTATGTTTTTGCAGTTTTCTAGGGATTAATAAAATTATTATCTAATCTATCTATCTAACTATTTATTATCTGATCTATTTATCTAGCTAGCTAGATATGGATAAAGAGTTAGACAGACAGATAGGCAGAGCTAAAAAGCCATCTTTCTGTCTGTCTGTCAGTTATCCGATTGTGATGGAAATAGTTTTTCAGAGAATTTAGGGTAACGGCTACGAGAATGACTGATGGAGCGAACACTCGTTCACTTCGCCTGTACCTGAATGACGTCTTCACGCTAATACTACCAATAACATGACTACTGTCGTGACATTAGTTACTATGTCATAAGTGGAGAAATTCTAATTTAAAAACGTACCTCTTTCATGTCTTTGGCGGAACTATTGTAGAGTTCCTGTCTATGTAAATGTAATGACTATTGTAATATTATTTTACTTTAGTACAATTTCTGTAAGATTAGTTTTAGGTGAATTGTAGAATCAAGAACCATTTAAGCAAGTTATCAACACACCTCATAAAAATTTAATTAAATTTTCTTTCATTGTGCCAAATTACATTTTCACAACCTGATGTCACTCAGACCCTCATCAGCATCATTTCATCAAATGACCATATAAATAAACACTGTAAAGTTAGATGTATTCTGAATTCTCTTTTCAGTGCCAGAACCTGGGCAAGTTGACCACGGTACAGATGGGCCATGATAACTCAGGACTGTATGCCAAGTGGCTGGTGGAGTGCGTTCTGGTCCGAAATGGGATCACAGGACACACTTATAAGTGAGATTAGGTTTATTAATGCTAGCAATCAATGTATCTTGATGTTTTAGAACAGGAGATACAGATGTGTTTGTTTGTGTTCAGGTTCCCATGTGGCCGCTGGCTGGGAAAAGGCGTGGATGATGGCAGTTTGGAAAGGATTCTAGTGGGAGAGTTGATGACTGCAGGTTCAGAGAATGATGATAGGATGTGTCGCACTCCTCCCATGCAGCAGTCTCCTGGGATGATGCGCCGATTCGTTACCATCTCACCAAACAGCAAACCAAGTGAGTACCAACACAGAAACCATAAATTACATTTTCTCCTTAGTATTAAAGCCTGCTACATCAGTTGTTGTTGTTTTTTTTTGTCAGAACTGAACACGGGGCAGATCCAGGAGGGGGTCGGAGAGGCAATTAATGGAATTGTTAAACACTTCCATAAACCAGAGAAAGAGGTATTGAGGAGGAGATTTTTATTATCCTTGAAAAGTGCCATGATAAAGTAGATGATTATGTTTATTGAGAAGCATTCTCTGTGTCTGATTTCAGAGAGGAAGTCTGACTCTTCTTCTTTGCGGAGAGTATGGTCTGGTCTGGGCTCTCGAGCAGGTGTTTCAGCACGGCTTCAAGTCACCACGTCTCTTCAAGAACGTCTTTATTTGGGATTTTCTGGGTAAAAAAACAGTGGATTTTAAGTCTTATTTGAGATTTTCTGGATATTCTGATTATGTTATCTGAACTATGATTCTATCCCTTCAGAAAAGGCGCAAGTTTACTTCGAAAGTGCCGAGCAGAGTCAGGTAACTCAGGATGAAAACTATCAGACGAGAGTGCGCCATTTCTGCCGCTTCATGCGTGCCATCAGCAGCACCCCCAGAAACATTGGCAAAGATGGAAAGTTCCAGCTACTCGTGTGTCTCGGAGCCAGGTTGGTCACTAATCTTGCATAAATCATATCAGTTAAACACTTTGATATCTGAAGTTTGCCTACAAAATATCACACATGAAACACAAAAGAAATTACTAATACAGCTTTCCTGTTGTTGCACCGTCTTTAGTTTTATGATTTAGGATTGGTAATTACAGTGGATTTCATAATTTATTGAATTTCTATCTGTGTACAATTAAAGTGTTATGTGATTTGAGTAATAATATAACTGTTTCTGAAAGTCCCCAGAGTTTGTTAAAGATGATACCTAAACAATTAGCATCATGGAGCTTTTAAACCAAGTTCCAGACCAAGTTCTAAAAAACCTATTAATTAGAGTTTGGTTATGTAAAAAATCCCAAATTTTAAACATCAGCAGGAGAATTAATTCTAATAATAAAAATATTATAAATATATTGGTACAACAGCCTCTGCCTTAAAAGAGGCCGTCCACCAAAAGTCCAGAACCAAGCAAGAAGAGAGTTAGTCAGAGAAGTAACCAAAAGGGCCACAGAAACACTTAACATGATGATACCACCACCATGCTTTTCTGTAGCTACAGTGTTCTCGGGGTGATGAGCAATGTATGTGATATGGAATTCTTATACTGAGTACTTATGCTGGGAAAGAGGTAACTCAACAGGTTATGGCTCTGGGTTACTGATCGAAGGGTTTGGATTTGGAGCTGAGCTGCCACTGTTTGGCCCATGCGCAAGGCCCTTAACCCTTTTGGCTCTTTGTCCTATCCACGTTAACCCCTCATAAAGTGAAAAAAAAAACAACAATTTCCAGTCACTTTTAATCACACCCTCAGAGGTGAAGTGAAAGGGGAGGTCTATGAAAGTATTTTTAGGGCGACCTCCTTTTTGAATGCTATGGAAAACGTTGTGACAGTATTCGTCACCGGTCTGTTTAAAGCAGGAGTTTTAACAGAATATACATAGTATGAAAAGTACTACATGCATGCCATCAGCTCAGGACAGACTTCTGTATTCAAATTATTAATTATTTAAAGCACTTGTTCAAAGCACTAGTTCAGGCTTCTTTAAGAATACAAGAAAGGGCAACACACACACACACACACACACACACAGAGACTTCCCGTCATCGGCTGATGCCGATTGGCCGATTGGCTGATTGGCTAAGCCAAAGTAAAGCCTGTGAAATGAGGGGAAGACCACTTGTAAGGGGAAAAGGTCACATCTTTTATTCTGTGAGCAGCAGACGTCTGCAAGAAGAGGGAGATTATTCTGATCAGTGCACTCCGATGGAATGCGGAGAGGTTTTCTAGCACAAGGGTTTAGAAGGAACAAATGGACTCGAAAGGGCAGCTGTGAACGTGGGATTGGGTGATTCAGCGTAGAAGCGTGGTTCACCACACACCCTGGTGCCTCCTCACTCCATCCTCAGCAGCCCCTCTGTGTTGTGTGAGTGCCCACCTCTGTGTGAGCGTGAATCATCAGGGACTTCAGTAGCCTCAGTCAGAGACTGCAGTGATCCTGCAGTAATATTTGGGTTGATCAAAACTCAGAGACATGTGCACCCAGTGCTTCACATGTTAAAAAAGTCCATATGATCCTGCATTTCCTTTTAGACACCAAATAACACATTTTAAACCTGTTTTTAGACTGAAAGCAATTTATTTTAAGTTTATCTCACTGTATGGACCAAAAATGTAACTTGTGTCAAGTCATCTTCTCCTCAAATTCAGTATTTTTTTTAACTTTTATTTTACCTAATAGTTTTTGCAGTGTTGCCTTTAGATGCAGGGAATCATTACCTCCATAGTTTGTGAGATTATTTGCAGGAATGGGCAGTGGTGCCTCAGTGGTTAAGGCTCTTGGTTACTGATCCAAGGGTTCATGGTTCAAACGCCAGTACCACCAAGCTGCCACTGTTAGGCCCTTGAGCAAGGCCCTTAACCCTCAATGGCTCTTTTGTATTGAAACATGTATTTCGCACTGGGTAAGGGTGTCTACCAAATGCCATAAATGTAAATGAATGGAGGTATAATACAGCAGATTTTGGAAATGATCCGGATCAAATTTGAGATCCAGGAATTTTTTAAAGGATATTTTAACACCGTGATTTTTCACATTTAGGTTCATATGGGTGGTTGCTGGGCCTGGTGGAGGCTTGCACTCTCCAAGCGCTATTGTTGAAGATGTAAATTGATGCAGAAGGGTGTTAGGGCTGAGATGTGAAGAGTATGCTACTCTCAGCTGTGGTTTAAGAGCTAAAGTGATAGAATGAAAGATTTGTCCTATTCCTGATTTGTATCACCTTCAGAACTTTAATGATTTAGGACCTTATTACATATAAAAACAGGTGCATACATCTAAAAATAAGGTGAAAGGCATTTGGTACCTATCAAGTATACTTTGATATGCCAGTATAACCAAAGTCAAATATATTTCATGCTTTTTTTAAATCTGAACTTAAAAAATGTATATCACTTTTAGATTAATTCAGCAAGCCACAAATTATTTTACAGTATTGATCTAGCAAGTACCAAAACCACTTGAGGGGAATAGAAGGAGAGAACTGATGGAAAAACACAAGGTAAAAAGGGAAGAGGAAAAATAATGATGTATCATCACTGTAGTTGTTTCTGTTTGGTTAAAATGAATGGACTCTTGCGTGTTTCTATAATGAACAGCCAGCACAATACCACAAAACACTTAAAAAACAAGGTGTGCTCATTTCAGTGACTGTATGATTGTGGGCATGGGTTTTTTTTTTTTTTTTTTTTTTTTTTTTTTTTTAGTGACTGGCGATGGTAGTTGTATATGTGCCAGTGTTGACTCTCTGTATATTTATCAAGGCCTCTGTTTCTCTTTCAGTCCATCATGGAGCAGTTTAACCCCTGCTTGAGGAACTTCGTAGCCATGGGGAAGACGTACGAGAAGGCTCTTTCTAGTGAGTACATTGACGCCCATTTTCTCCAATCACATGCTTTCTCTCTCAGGTACTTGTCCATCTCTGATCTGTTGCAAGTGTATAACCTGAAACCATGGTGAGCATCTATATCACACACTCTTTGGCTTGCTGAATTCTTGATATGTTTCGAGTTAAATGAGTGAGGTTATAATCATGCAATTGTTGGAGATAAGATTGCTGTTTCCATGTTCTAAATGTATTGTATGTTAAAATACATCTCACTGTGTGTGGGGGCTTCTTCTGTTGTACTGATATCATCCACGTCAAAATCCATCTGCACCCCCTGGCATCCCTCTCACCCATGCATGGCTTCATTAACCATCGCGTCAGTTTGTATGATGAATTCCGTCGTTTGAATGAGTGGATGTCAGTTTGCACGCGGAAGAGACGCAGTCGTCGCGAGGCAGGTGTTGACACATTTGAGTGCTGGGAAACAGGAAAGGCAAAGTGGAACACCGAGCAGGCAGAAGTAGGCCGAGCTGAGACGTGAGAGTTAGAACAGACCCGGTGAAGCAAAGGGAAAAAGGGAGCAGTGCACATGAGTATCCAGGACAAGCGTGGATGAAACCTACAAGAAGTACAAGGACGAGATTTAATTTTTTTTTTTCAGGTCATGTGAAGTGCATTTCTTGTTACTACACTAACTGTGTCATGTAAACAGTAGCATAATCACAATATAAATATTCCATGATGTGGTCGTTAAGAGGTTGTACTCTTTAATAATAATTAAAAAAATTAAAAAATCTGACTAATAGGAAGGCAAAATTGTTCAGTATGTACAAATACCTGCAGAGCCCACGGACTCACAGTAGTTATGATTTGGATTAAAATGAAATGTTTTGATTTAATTTTTAATCAGAACCATGTACCCAGTTTAGTTAAAATCTAGTTTGTGGAAATGCACTACACTTCACCCGGCAGCTGTAGAAAATAACTGCGTGTGTGTGCGTGTGCGTGTGTGCATGTGCGTGTGTGCGTGTGCGTGTGTGCGTGTGTGCGTGTGCGTGTGTGCGTGTGCGTGTGCGTGTGTGCGTGTGCGTGTGTGCGTGTGCGTGTGTGTGTGTGTGTGTGTGTGTGTGCGCTTGTGTGTGTGTGTGTGTGTGTGTGTGTATATATCCATGCAGCCTGATAAGTTAAAAATAGTTCCAAAGCCCAGAGTGGGAATTGCTTTCCGTCATGCCAGCCCTGCCTGGGCCAGTGCCACTGTGGGTTGAAGGATCTTTTCACTGGAATAGTAAATATAGCAAATCTCCCAGACTTAGAAAGAAATCCTGCACCAATACACCAGTGCAGATGGGCTCTCATGGAATATTACTAAAAGACTTTTTTTTTTTTTTTTTTTTTTTGCGTGGGTTGGAGAGAGTCATGTAAATCAGTTCCTTCATGGGGTACAACTGGGTCATTGTACATTTAATGAGGCTTTTCACAATTTTCCAGCTGTTTTCTTTTTCTTTTTCTTTTGTACACCCATCTCATCTGCTAATTTTTTGCGTTTTCTTTTAATCAGATTGGCACGTGTAGGGCAGTGGGTTTTCAGATGCAGATGAGCTGCTTTGCACAGTAGAGCTGAGAGTAGTACATTTGCTGGTTACTTTGATTTGAGCAGCTACCATTAACCCTTTGTGCTTCTGCATCTGGCATTCTGATTGAGGGAAATGGTAGAAATGGTCAAGATCGCCGAAATCATTGGATAGAGTGTGGTTAAAATGATTTGCTTTTAGCAGATGCCTTTCCACTGTGAGCTCTGTTCATAATCCAATTTTTTTCTCCAAAGCCCCCTGCCTAGCACACTCTTCACCCCATAGGCTTTCCATTTGGAGTAATGGAGCAAAACAAGCCCCAACTGTTTTCAGCCCCCGACCCAGGACACGCTTTGCATCAGCGCTGGATGATGAGTCTCTATAGTCGTACCTGGCTAAAGCAGGAGCTTGCGTGCAGCGCATTCACCTCTTCCACTCGCCATATCATACTGCGCTGTAGATTATGCTGCTCTGCAGAAGCTTTCATTAGTGTCCAGCAGGCACTGTGATGTCTGAGTTGGATTTATTATGATTATATTTTTATGATTTCCTGATCTATTTTTGCCTATTAATTCTCAGTGTTATCTTCTTTGGTCCAAGCTTAAGGATTCTCCTACTTATGAGTTCAGACAGTAAGTCTGCTTCTGTAAGCTGCTCCATTCCTCTGGCTGCTTTGTACAGGTGAGACTCAGTGCTCATTTATGTGGCAGGACACATAAAGCTCCTGCAAAGATTGGCTTTTCATATTCCTGCATTCTTTTGTACATTGCAGCTCCAATCCCAAGCCGCTCCTCTCCATCATGGAATATAGACCCTTAAGGTTTTTTTTTTTCCACACCTGTCCTAATAGGTTAAGGAAGCCATTACGGGTGTAGGGATGCCCGAGGGTCATAGAGATGTAGAACGTTCCCATTTCTGATGTCCCAAATGCTTCCATGTTTTCAGGTGTGACATTTGCAGCAAAAGGCTACTTCGACGCCCTGGTCCGGATGGGTGAACTGGCCAGCGAGAGTCACGCCTCTAAGGACCTTGGTGAGTTATAGACCATAGCTGCAGTGCCCCATGAAGTGCCTAGGACCCTGCAAAGAACTCCAGCAACGTTCATTTAGAGGGTTTTGTGAAAAATGTCTGATTTATAATTCATAGGGCGGCCATCCTAAAACTCAAACACGAACACCATCTCAGTGAACCTGACATGTGTGCTTTACCAGCTAAAAAACATCCTCACATCGTTTGTACTCTATTTGCTGTTCTTTTTTATCCAGAAGGTATCTTTGTAAGTTACCACAAAACTCATGCCATTTGTGCAAAAAGGTTTAGTTTATATCAGAACTGAAAGCCTTGACTCGTATCAAATGCCGACTGTTTTGAATTAACGTTTATTTGATACGACTGCAAAATTTTCATGTCTTTTACCCTGCACTGTGACAGGCATTTCAAAGAGCTGGGCAACATTTACCAGATACGTATTTGAGAAACCAGAATGCAGTGCTTTATAGTTGCCTTAAATATATTAGAATCCTATGAACAGTCATATATTATGTACTGCATATAAATCTGTGCTTAACGAACAACAACAAAAAAATGTAGCTTGAATCAGAATACTTTATTTATATCAGAGGAAATTGCGTAAGAAGTAATTTGTAATTTTATGAGCCTTCTGTTGCTTTTTGGTCAAACTGCAAAGGCATTTACACCTTAGGGTTTCAATTATGAAGCCATAGGGCGGCCATATTGGTGAGACCTCCTTACTATAAGACCTTGATATGATGTAGTAAGGTTGGAAGCCGTCACTGCTTGACAACCCAGACAGTCTCACTTGTGAGGGTCGTAAATTCCTATAACTTTACCGGTCATTTCACTAGTACTTGCAATTATTTGAAAAAATTTCACTCCACAGTTGACATTTAGCAAAAAAAAAAAGAAAAGAAAAACCCCCCAAAAAATACCCAAAAGGCTTTTAAATGATCTCTACATCTCAGATGTAATTATTTCTGTTTTCCCATTTTTTCATGCCATTTGAGAGTAACGTTCAACAGTAATGAAGTCTCACCAAGATGGCACCAGTCCGGCTTCAGTTTTTTGACACATGCAAACACTAGGATATGTGATCTATTCTTTTTGCGAGAAAGGTGGGCAGAGCTTTGTTCTAACTAACGGCAGGATTAATTTTTCAGTCCAGAGATGGAAACAGAAGCATGAAACATTTTTACCTTAGGTCTTGGAACACTATTATAATTATTGCTAACTATACCTTTAAAACAATTAGAACCACAACATCCTTGATTGGATGGTCAGTAACCATGCATTATATGGGATTTGTAACATTTTTGTATAATTTTTAAATTTTCAGAACAATTTAGAGTGAAGGGATCAGGATTACATAGGGTTGAACTGGATGCTGTAAGCTTTGAGATTTATAAATGGATGGAGATAAAAACTTGCATTACGTTGGGTCAGGGTCCAGAAGCTATTGGTTACTGCGTAAACTGGCTGTATCTACTGATATGGTATGATGGAGTGGTGCGGAGGCTCTGCAGTGCCAGATCATTTCCCTCTGCCTCTTAAAGCAAATCGAATTCTGATACCAATTCTCACTGAAAAAAGAAAAGCTAGTCAGAGCTCCTTTCTGACTGTATTATTCATTACAGAGACTTTATTAAACCTCTTATAGGTCATGGTAGCTTCATGTGTCATTTTATTTCAGCTTGGCCTTCTCTTAATTCTTATTTAGTACACTGTACCATTATTGTAATGAATTTTTAAAGTTATATTTATTACAACACACAGAATTCAAAACCTGCAGAAGAAAATAGTATAGATTCAGTGTATGTTCCCAACCGTGTTGGTTAATAGCTTAGATTTTATATAGATTCATAGACGGCACAAAATGCATTTCTCTGTGCCTGTTCTTGCCGTGCTTGCGTGGGTTTCCTTCAGGTACTCTGGTTTCCTCACACAGTCCAAAGATAGGGTGATGTTTTGGCATAGTGGTTAGCACGTCAGACTCATAGCAAGAAGTTTCCTGGGTTCAAGTCCCGGCTTCGGACATTTCTCTATGGGGTTTGCATGCCCCCCCCATGATTGTGTCCGTTTCCTCCGGGTACTCCAGTTTCCTCCCACAGTCCAAAGAAATTCACATTAGGATAAATGGCTGTTGTGTGTGTGTGTGTGTGTGTGTGTGTGTGTTGCCCTGCAATGTTGCTGTGGACGTAACAGAGACAGGTGTGTGCGATGCTGTAAAGAGCATTTCTCTTTTAAAAATGCTGACAGGCATGGATAAACTGAGGGATACCGATGCAGCATAGCAGGATTGTCAGCAGTTTATCTAATAAATTGTTTGTGTGTGTGTGTGTGTGTGTATGTGTGTCTGTTCACAAACAGTATGTGGCACTTCCACCTCTTAAATGCAGCAGCTCTTTCTAATATACTCTAAAATGTGTCTACTGGCCACACCCTATACTCTGTTCTTCACACATCGGTTGTCTTGTTTGCCGTGTTACCCTACGGTAGACATGAATAATTCAGTTCAAGAACTGAAGGATGGGTCACATTCCCGGAATCTCAGCTAAGTAAGCATTTAAGCTTATTAATACTAAGAATTAATGGACGAAATTCTCTGCTTCTGTGATTTTCAGTGATTTTTATATA
>JAQMYF010000017.1:8118583-8133115 GCA_030014195.1 Neosilurus mollespiculum
GTGGTGATAGTGGGGATTGAACCGCTGACCTTCGGATCAGTAACCCATCACCTTAACTGATTAAGCCACCACTGCCCATACATTCATATAATTTAATAATGAAGCAGCTGTAATATCTATAAATGCATTTTTAAAAGAACATCTTAGCTAGTCTAAATTTGCAGTATAAACGATCATTGGTGTGTACGCACATTTGTAATACTCACTTTATGAAAATGTGGAGAAGGATGGTGATTGCTGAGAAACATGATGATAAACTGCAACCTATGTAACTAACATATGACAGGATTTTCCACTGTACATGATCAATTTGTGTCACATCAACCTAATAAAAAACAAACACACACACTCTAGTAAAACTATAGTACAGCTAGTCTACTTAGTCACTCTCTGATACTAATTCGGTGCTTACCAGAAGTACAGCGAATGGAGTCATGTGATCATATGAGCAGGTTACAGTGTTGCTGCTGTTAAAATGAATCAGGCTGGTGAAAGACCCCATGTCATCCCACCTGTTCTCTGATTAGATCAAAATGAAAATCTCTGGTTAGTTTTCACATGATAGCCATCAAAACATATGACTCTGTATGAGAAGAATTTAAGATGAACCCTGTACACTGAGTCAGTTTTTTGAGAAGCTAGATGAGAATAGAAGCAGTTGGTTTTCTGTGATGTTTCCGAGCTGACCAGCCTGTAATATAGAGACAATGGTTTTCTGCTTCGAAATTTAGGGCCATTCCATTTTAGGCTCAGTGAGTTTGGTTTCAGCACCTGTTTCATCATGGAAAACCATTGTCTGTTTTACCTATTTAACTGAATAAAGTTTTAATGAGACATATATTAGGTGATTTTAGTGTTTTTTTAATTATCTGGTGCATTAATTTGATGCACACATCATAATTCAAATTTCAGAGCTTATAGAGTTTATTTCAAATCATTACATGGCTTCATTCATTCTCAATACTGGTTGGTCAATTACACAATAATATATTAATTTATTAATATATAATAATAATAAGGTACTTCAGAAATTTCTCTGCCTCACCCAGAAATCAAGGGGTGTAACTTCCATTTTGGGGCATAAATGTCTATAAAGTCTTATGTCACTGTCCACATAAACTATTTCAAGCTCTTAAAGGAAAATGGAGAAGGAATCATTGAGCTTGCATACTGTTACTCTAGGACAGTGTGCCCTTCCACACTGCTAGCGAAGCTTGAACATCAATAAACCAAGAGCAAAAATAATGCAAGAACAATCTTTCTCATGTGATGTTTTCTGTTTGAGGCTAAGAACATTTTGACGTACACTCATAACATTCTACTGTTTGTTATTTCTGTTTAAAAGACTGTTGCTATGGACTGCACCATCAGAGGATGCAAAATTGATTTTAAAATCAATAAAAACTTTAAATTGCAGTTATGTAATAAGTGAGATCATGTATGGATAGCTGGTCATTATGGCAAAATAGGCCCCTTTAGGTTGATGCAGCTCTTCCTGTTGATTATTATCATATAAGGTTTTCATCACTGTTGGCTGTAATCACTAAGCACCATCAATAACAAATTAAAACTGTGTAGTACTCAACAAAACCCAACATACCTGTTTTATTATAGAACATACACAACAGGGTATGGTTTTTCTTTTGGAACAAACATGAAGATAGAAAGTAAGAATGTGGAAAATATGTGAGACATTTATTTGAATCCCATAATTATTCACATGTGAAGTTCATGATGAAACGGTGGCCTGAAAGATACAAATGATCACTTACGGGTATTATTTCACTAATATTTAATGTAAAGTTGATAACAAGTCGATTGGACATGTTCTTAACTTTACGGCCGAAAGTGTCAACACAAATGACTTTGGATTTCAACACAGTGCTTGGGTTAGTCTGTGAAAATTTGCAGAAAATGGACATTGAGTTATAGTTTGGAGGAGTCAAACATCCAAAAGAAATACACACTCTTTAAAGAAATTTTGAAGTTTTATGTAAGACTTACTCTAAACTGTTGAGTAGAGTGATATTTCATCACACAGACTTGACGATGTTCCTCTGAGACATTCCGAAACGGTTCAAACGGGACAAATGCATCTATTGGTGGATCATCATCAGACAACTATCAGAGAGTAAAGACAGATATTTTTAAATATCAGATGTCAATAAAAATCAATTATCTTGATTTTATGAGTCAGATATTTTTATTACTAATATTCTAACAAGCCTGGTAATCTTTATATCACAGTTCTGTTGGATCCTCAAATGTGATCATTTTCTAAAACAGCAGCTCTATCAGTAGTGACAATCACAAATCTTATTTTTTCATTAGCATGCTCATTATGTTCCACATAACTATATAGCTTACAAATTGGATACAGGAAAAAAAATATTGTTTCACTTTCATTTAACAAATGAAAAGTTTATAATTATTGATACAGTGACATATGCTGCAAGTAGATGGCTATTCAACATTAGTGTATACCACATGGGAATGGCACAATCTGACTGGTAAGCTATCTTGAAATTAAAGATCATTATTCTGAGTGGATAATGCATAAATGATGGACACTCACAGTATGTCAGGGTCACTTTGAGTAGATAAGTCATCAATATTATGCTTTAAAATAGAAAAAAGTTAAATAGTTTGAACTCAAATGTTGTTGCCTTTTGTGGAGTAAATCTAAAGTTAAGCATAGCTGGCCAGCTCTTCTGATAGCAATCAAATGGCTAGGTTAGAAGGGAATGGAGTGTCGGTAGGTATCCACAGTCCTGCTTGGTGCATATCACTTACAATAGCTTCTTTTCTCGTCACTAGAAGCAGGAAACCTGATGATTGCAGCCTTTTCCTAAGAGCAGGCCAATAAAGTTTTGTTTGGTGTCTGAAAAAACACTAATCCTTGAAAATAAAAAAGAATCTGTTCTTAACTTCAGATTCTTTACAAATCTTACTGCTTTACATAGAATAACTCAAGAATGAATGAAAGAACCAGCAAGCTAGGGTTGGCTTTTAACCTAGCAACAGCTTAGTTTGCCTGGTTTGGATCACCTGACCGAGTCTGTCATGGTTACAATGTTTAACTTATGTAAAAATAGTTAAAAAAGGTTAAAGATGTGAAAAATTTGTTAAAATATGCAAAATAAGTAATATATAAATATCTTGTTTTGGTGTGATATTTTGTGTAGATGTTCCCATGCAGTATATACTAAAACAATGATGTGCTATAGCCTAATCCAATGGGTTTAAATTCTTTATTTATTTTAGAATCAGCTACAGCTGAGTGTTACCTTTGGAGCAGAAATCTTTATGCGGTTTTCATCTGTGGTGTTCATCATATCCATCTTTACTACAGTCATTGTAAAGTTCTTATATTCACAAGTTATGGTTGGCCCTTCAAAAATTATGCTGGTGGACTGATGGATGGTATTTTCATTTTCCCTGTACATATATTGACATTTTTTAAATACTCAATTTATGAAAAAAATACAGATATGAATTAATATTATATTCAAATATAATAAGTGGATTTTTACAATTTTCTTACTTGCATAAATTTGAATGCCCATTATCTGTCAGATTGTTTGGGCTGTTGTGTACTACAGATAGATAGATAAGAGCTGAACATTTGTGTGCATTATGTATTTTATTCCACAATTAACGAAAAAGATGACAAAATAATAACCAAATATGAAGCGTATGAATATTAAACCCCCCACCCCCCTACCCTCCTTTTTATTATTATGTCTGTGGTTAAGTTTACTTGAGGCACACTCAGCAACACTGGTTCCAAAGATCAGTAGAATCGTAAGGTAGGTGAGTTTTGTGCAAGCGGCGCTCTTCTAAAAATAAATTGATAGAATGGTAAAGTACCTAGTAGAGATATCTTGAAAGAATGTGCAAAATCAAGAGATTAAATTAAATTACAGGATTATGGATTATCTTAATAAACAGATAAAAAAAGAATTTCAGGACTTGTTATAGTTACATACAAGTTATAAGTTCAGAAATATATAAATAGATTACAAGATACAAAGAATAATCAAACGTTTTTCAAGTCACCTGCTTACTGACAAATTCATCCACATGAATGTTAGGATAAGAAGGAAGAACACTTGACCTGAGGAATGATTCACACTTCTCATATAATTAATTAAGACTGAATATCATTATCCTCCATAAATAAAATGGTCAACTTCATACCACTCTGCTCATGATCTCCTCACACAAAGAAAAACCAAATTTATAAAACATGCAACTTACCCACATTTTCACATGTGCAGAGTCTATTCAGTCTGTTTAAATGTTCACCTCTCAGATATCAGACAGCATCTGCAGATTTTTGAAAATCCGATTCACTTCATATATAAAGAATAAAACACAGAAGAGCTCAACTAGGTAGATGATCACGTCTCATCGGTGGTTCTTGTTTTAGACAGTTTACTGAGCCTCTTATTTGCATAAACAAAATACCAGAGCATCAAGTTGGACATGGATTCTATCCAGGATACTAATATTTAAATGTGTCCATTGGTACACTGTGTCAGTGATGAACTGTATTTTATTGTAGGATGTTCCTTATAAAAATACAAAGCTGAAAGTAGTCACATACTTTACGTTTAAAAGAAACTCATGAGGGGCTTTCATCTTCAGACTATTAGAATTCTTATCTCATGCCCAGTAACATTCCTTAACCATGGACATTGCTTGTTTTTTCAAAAATTATTTATCAGTTCATTCATTTGCCAAACCACTTAATCTTACTAGGGTCACTGGTTAAAAAAAAAGAAAAGAAAAAAGAAAAACGCCTAGTATTTTATTGGGTTTTTTTTTTTTTGTATGTTAAAACTAAAACTGAATATCCCTTTTTTTTATTTTTAATACCTGCTTCTAAAAAGAAAATTGAATGACTGAAACAGACCCTGAGAGCTCTTACACATTGTTGAGTATCTGTAAAATCCATATTTGTGTGTTTGATTATAGATTCAAAACGGTTAAAAAAAACTTTCATTCATCAGTTTATATTTGCTCTGAGATATGAAGGCTGTTCCTTAGGAGAGACTGATAAGGAACTGAAGATCTCATACAACGGTGTGTACTACCCCCTTCAAAGAACAGTGCAAACTGGCTCTAACCAGGATAGAGACGCCTGTGGCCAGAGGACAAGTAAATCAGAGTGTCCAGTTTGAGAAACAGTTGCCTGACACGTCCTCAATTGGCAACTTCATTAAATAGTATCCATAAAACACCAGTCTCAACTTGAAGACTCCTGATGCTGCAAAAAAGCCATATCTGAGACTGGTCACTAAAAGGAAAGGATTGGGGCAGAGTAATGGAAAAGATGCTTGACGCCACTGGGTAAATATGGTAGAGGAAATGTGATGGGGGTGCATTGGTGATGGTTAAATGGAAAATTTGTGCAGGTTAAAAGGGATCTTGAACAAGGAAGTCTATCACTGTATTTTGTAACACCATAGCATACCCTGTGGATGGTACTTGATTTGAGCCACCTTATGATATGGAAGAAACGCTCATCAAGCCAGTCCTTGTGGAAGGTGCTTCAGCAAGCATTGGTTGAAATTTCTTTATCTTACCTCGACAAAGAGACAGCTAGAATGACAAAAGTCTGCAGGGCTATAATAGCTGCATATGGAGGATTTTAAACAAA
The DNA here is from genome assembly GCA_030014195.1 of Neosilurus mollespiculum. Taxonomy (NCBI): domain Eukaryota; kingdom Metazoa; phylum Chordata; class Actinopteri; order Siluriformes; family Plotosidae; genus Neosilurus; species Neosilurus mollespiculum. The sequence continues at coordinate 8,124,249 of JAQMYF010000017.1, forward strand.
AACAAAGTTTGGAGGACATAATTATTATTTGTAACCTTCTCAATGTCTTGACTATATTTTAAAGTGCCCAGTATGAGCAGTACAGGGTGCTCTGACATTAAAAAAATAAAAAAAATAAATAAAAAATCCACACTTCCGTCTGTTTTTATTTATTATGAAATTGAAACTATAGTGTATAGTGACCCAAAACAATTCATCACACTTTAGGAAAAAAGACAAAATCCTTGACTAATACTAGGTATAAGACACCAAAAGAGATGCAAAATATGTGAAAAATATAGACCTATTATATTAGATATTATAAGTTAGCATACAGCATTGGAAACTCCTCTTATTGAGTTTAAGACTTAATAATTACAATCACAGAAAATGTCAGTGAAAGTTAACAAATCAGTAATGTGAGAGTGAGGTTGTAATTGTTGAGTTTTTGAACTACACACATGATCATGATAAAATGGTGTAAAATTATATACAATATTATCTGAACTAGTTAACAGAAAATTAAATATTGTCACCCTAGCAAACGATGCAACATGGCCTACTAAACAAGTGATAGGCCAACATATATCATGGCATGCTTAATATTATACTCCTAAGGCGATGACAAACTGCATACCTTTATCTTTTGCACATTTCTTGCATGCATTTGTACTGTGTAAAGTTCAAAGTGTACTATTTGCTACATACCACGACCTTCCTTATTCTTCTAATAGGGAAGTCTGCAGTCATAGGTCAGCCTACCCCACCAGTCAAAATCAGATCACATCAGTGTGGTCAAAAATAAAGGTGATGAAGTATTAATAAATACTCATACTGGATTATGTTACTTTCTATTTTCTCCAAAATAGTATGTGTTATTTTTTTTACTATGATGACAAAAGAAGAAAAAAGTGAACAATGCAGCTGATTATGAAACTCCTGTTGTTTCATAAGGTGTTGAGTGAGGTGAGGAAGTAGGTGTTAAATCATTGTATCACTTGTTCCTGTTGTTTGATAACTGTGAGTATATGATGAAAAAGCATGTCACCATCTATCACATGAAATATCTGATCAGTAGGAGAGGCTCCTTTCATAGGTCTTAGTTGTAGTATTGTTCCATTCAGACATAGTTGATGATTGTGCCATGAGACGTCTGTTCTTCTTTATTGTACCACAGAACCACAGGAACATAAACAACCCTGCACATCAGTAAGATAAATATTATGATCATTCAGCCTTATGTTCAGATTCTTTTTACTGGTAGACTGATCGGTTTTCATTTCAACACTGACTACACCCACAATGGTGATATCATGGCAGTGAAAATATTTTGGTATGAATACACTAATGTGAGAAGAATTCAATAGATGTATTTGTTAATTGGCTTTTGGTGCTCAAATAGAAATATAGTACAGAGCTCAAAACTGCTAAGGGTAAGATTTGGAAATCAGGTACCACATCTGGTACAAAACCTGTTACTGAAATGTGTTTGCAGAAAAATATCTGCCCTCATATCCTGTGGATGAGGGCTGGGTCATCCTGGAATCAGGGTTCATTACCTATCCTATTTTATATAGCTACAATTTATCTCTTCACCTGATGATGGACTTTTGTTTTTGAGATCTCATAAACAATGAAACAGGAAGTATACCAAAGAGATAAAATCAAGGGACCATTTCAACATGACACACACATCTAGGCTAACACAAAACTTGTCCAGGTGTTTTGAACAGTGTGAGAGCTTGATCATTCAGGAAATAGTTTTGCATAAATGTTAAAAATAGAAATGATTGAAAGTAATGTTTACAGAACACTCTTTAGTTCTACTAATTGTAAAGTATCAGTACCTTGCAGAGTGTTGCAGATGCAGAAGAGGTAAAGAATTGGGTAGTTTGTGTATCCTGAAGTGAAAAAGGCCAAACCCCATGTCATTCCCATGAGAAAGGTCAGCCCCAGGACAGTGCAAATGTCCTTATGAGATGGAAATCTGCTCCTTCTGACTTTCAAGTGTTGCAACTTAAAGATCTGATGCATCACTGATACCAGAATGCATGTGTTAAACAGGAATGTTAAGGAGAAGTACGTGATGTTCATAGCATACAGAAAGTGAAGGTCAGTAATCCAGCAGCTGTGTAGTACAAATTGTAAATGTTATTTAGGATCAGACAGAATAGATAGACATTTAGTAGCATTTTTTAAAAATACAGACATATACAATGGTTGACTGGCTATTCACTCAGTTTATTTTAAAGTTTGGATCAGTTGCTTTTTCTGAGCCTTACTTACATTTGTGTTGTTTCATTTGTGTTAGATAGCTTTATATTTGTGGTGCCATAAAAAGGCTTAATGTCATACACACACAGACTTCCTCCAACAAGAACAGCAGGCACTCCTGGGGGAAAAAACAAAACAAAAAACAAACAAATAAACAAACAAACAAACAAACAAAAAAACAACAACTAGAATATCATGCTTACAAAACAGCCACTGAACACTTTAATAGGAACACCATTGAGCATTCATGCAATTATCCACTCAGCCAGTCATGTCGCAGCAGTGCGATACATAAAGTCATGCAGATAGTGTTCAGATAATGTTCACATAAAACATCAGACTTTGCTGTTGGGCTGATTTTACTATCAGCTTCAAGATCAGTTGGTCTCTCAGCATCTCCCATGTAACAGTCTGTAAAGTTTACACAGAATGGTGTGATAACAGGATAAAAATATCCACTGAACCACAATTTTGTGAGTGGAAACGAGAAAGGTTAGGGAAGTATAATCAGACCAGTTTGAGCCAACTGGAATATGATCAACCTATTAACCACTCTTTATCACTGTGCTGAGCAGAACAGCATTTCATAGCACACAGGATATTGAACCTTGAAGAGGAAAGTGTACAGTAGCAGTGAACCACATCAGGTTTCCTCTCTATCAGCCAAGGACAAAAATCTGATGAACTGAACCTGGCCTTTGACTGTCTCCAGATCAACAAGCCTGCATTGCGCTGCTGACACTTGAATGCCTGATTGGATGATTTTACAAATGAACAAGTGTTCCTATAGTGGTCCTTAAGTGTAATTGTACTATATATTTTTTCTTATTTTATTGAAATATTCATTCCTTATTGGACTTATTGGACATGTTTTGCAGTGTGGATCACATGGTCTGATTCCTCACCCCATCCAAACAGTGACAGCTTGACCATGTAGTGCTTGATATAGGTGTTGAACACTTTCACTAGAAGAATGTATAAGTGAATGGCTTCAATGGCCACCCAAGAGAAACAGGACAAAAGGCTGTACTGCATTATCACAGCTATTACGGCACACACACTCTCTTGTGACAGAGTGGCTCCCCATTCGATGAACAAGAAGCTGGTGTTGAGGAGGAAATAAGCTGCGCTCAAGGACACATGGATACGGATGGAACTATCTCTGTTTGTCCTCCTGTAAAAACAGAGTACATACATATACATATGTAAAAGTGCAACATATGTAACTGCAAATCAATACAGTTCCTTTCGAATCATTTCGATCCTGGTGGGACTGTAGAAAGGTCAGAGGCCTTCTCTGAATGGTTTAAAACATTCTATAGACTGAGTGATTTCACTTGTCATTCATTTGCTGAACCGTTTAACCCTACTGGGGTTGCAGTGAGGCTGATGCCTATAAGATAAATCCCCACTGTGCGTCATGGATGTAATAAACTTGGGTATGACAGGTATGTAAACTGTACGATGGTATGTACAAAGGTATGTTTACTGTACGATAATAACATGTGCAAGCAAACGGGAAAAAAAGGAAATAAATGGAAAAAACCTATAGAGGACACATTATATAAAAGCTCTATGTCACGTCGATTATATGCATAATGTATTTTATATGCTAGTCAGTAGACATAGATTGTGAAACACTCGCACTGTAGGACAGTCACTGTTAGAAAGTGAGCGCTGGAAATCTTTGGTCAGAAGACCGTGATAACTGTCATATTTAAACCGCTCTCACAGAATAATGTAGGACCACTGTGGTATAATAAAGAACCAAAGAAATCACAACTGGTTTACATTGCTCTCTTCCATCTGGGACAACCCATAATCATACAGTGTATATACTGGACTGAACAAGAATGAAAAGGATGTAAATGGTTATCAACAAATCTCAAACTAACATCTATGGGAGATTTGGAAGTGATGTAATTACACTGTCCACCCCCATCAAAACATCAACTGTAACTGATTAGGGAAACAGAATATTTAGGAATGCATTTATAAAGAATTGCCCTTAGTCAATTTAAATGTATGATTGGTACAGCATCATATTTATAATACCCACTTTTTGCGAATGTAGAGGAAGATGGTGATCGCCGAGAAAAGCGACGAAAGACTGCAACCTATGTAACTAACATAGGAGAGAATTTTCCACTGTACTTGATCAATTTGTGTCACATTCATATCAACCTAATTACACACACACACACACACACACAGACACACACACACACACACACACACACACAGAGAGAGAGAGAGAGAGAAGGTACAGCTTTATTAGCAGTATTATAGCATAACTTGTTTACCCATTTGATTTCTGGTACTAATTCATTGCTTACCAGAAGTACAGCAAAGGGGGTCATATGATTATATGAGCAGGTTACAGTGTTGCTGCTGTTGAAGCTCGTCATTTTGGTGAAAGACCCTATGTCACTCCATTTGTATTCTAATAACGAGAATCCAGATAAGTACCAATTATTATGCATGGTGGAGTGATGGTTAGCACTGACTTCAAACCTTGCTGCTGATTGCGGCCTTTCTGAGTAGAGTTTGCATGCTTTCAACGTGCTTATGTGGGTACTCTCTGGGTAGTCCAGTTTCTTTTCACAATCCAGAGACATGCAGATCAAGTTAACTGGCTACTCTAAATTGCCATTGATGTGCGTGTGATGTTCAGGGTGTAATAAAATAGACTGTTTTGTTACTGAAATACATTTGGATGGGTAGCACTAAAATTGTACTGTATCCAGACAGCAGGAATGTAAGACCTGTGGCATCTTCAAACTTAAGACCTGATTCACAGTCTATGCTCTATATGTGGTCTAGGATCATAACTTAATAATCATCAATACTAACAGTTTTGTTTAAATGTATTAATTATGATTAAGGCTTGAAGCAGTGTAACCATTTGTACCTTGACTTGTGACTTTAGTCCAACCCCATTTGTACAAGTAAGTGAAATCAAGTTCTTATCACTGTTGCTTCTCACCAATGCGCATCACCAATATCAAATATTACAGCTTAACTTACAGCAGCATATGACAAAATCCAACATACCTGTTTCATTATAGAACTGACATGACAGGGTGTGGTTTCCCTGTGAGATCAGAGAACCTTTTTAGAGTTGAAATGTTTAAAGATAAAGAATACATGTACTACAGGCAGCGGGCAGACTCTCTCTCTCAAACACACACACACACACACACACACACACACACACACACACACACACACACACACACAGTAAAGATACAATAAACCATGAATTAGTCTCTAAGCCAAAGCAGAGGACTCCACACCAAAGAGTGGCGATAATAGTACAGTCTGCAATCGCCGTTAAAATACAATAAACAAACAACAATTTCTGTTTTACAAGTAATTAAAGGTTTAAATAATCATATAAATAAAGATCACATAAAAAAATAAATTCATTATGCATGAAAAAATTCATATGTAGAAAGAGAAACACAGGACCCCTGTGTAAAAAAAAAAGAAGTGACAAATAGAGCACATATACATGTACTATATGTAAAATGTTCACATGTAAAATACGAAACATGGTGAAAAATTAATGTGAAAATGTATTCCAAATGCAGACAACTCTGCAGTGTGGCTGGTAATGGCTGCAGTGATGGCAAGTTGAATGAGCTTTCTTTAGTGTAGAGTAGCGTGGAGCTAATGTAAATGATGTGAATCAATGTGTAACTTTGGAAGGTAACGCAAAACTGGTGTTTGGGAGCATGAAGTATTGTGAGGGAGTGCAAAAGTACCAAAACAATCTTTCCTTGGCCCTCAGGGGCTCCGTAAAATTACATGCACTACATGTAAAAAATGTGTGAAACTCGAGTTCCAAAAACAAATGTGTCATTTTAATTCCCAAATCTTAAGATTTATCCCATGTGAAGTTTATGAGAGTAACTTTTCTGAAAGTGAGAAGCCATAAGCCTGGGCAAAATTTTAAGGAAACAGACGATCACTTACATCAATTGTTTTAGTAGTTTTCACTGGAAAATTGATAACAAGATGATTGGATAAGTTCCTAAGTTTACGTCCAACAGTTTCAATACGAATGACTTTAGACATCAACACGGTGTTTGAGTTATTCTGGAAAAATGAGAAGAAAGGTGATAAAGATTTATACTTTTTGTACAAAAATACACATAAATACACAGATTATGAAGGGTTATTAGAGACGTACAATAAACTGTTGAGCAGAGGGGTATATCACCACACCAACTTTGCGCTGTTCCTTTGAGATATTCTGGAATGGTTCAGAAGGGATAAACACGTCTATGGGTGGATCATTATCAGACAGCTATAAAGTAAACACAAATATTATTTATAGTTTGTTCAATGCTTGAACTTAGCCCATTTTTGACTTTGTATTTGCTTCACATAATGGTTTTCTCTGCAAGCTTTCACAGCAAAACTGAACTGTCTGAAATGAATCTGCATCCATATCTGCTGCCAGAAAATAACAAGCAGTGTTTTAACTTTTTATCAAAATTATAACTGATAAATAATATATTAATAAATATTGTGATCTGCATTTTGTCCGAGGTCAGCTGGGATTGGCTCCAGATTTCCTCGTGGTCTTTACGGATAAGCTGAATAGATAATAGGTGAATGGATGAAAGGAGATGGATGGACGGACGGACAAATAAATGGAAACAGTATTGTATGTCTTGTAGTTGCTGGTAAATTGCTGTAGTATAAATGAATAAATAAGCTTCAGTATAACCAGCTGAAGTAACCACATCATGTTTCGTTACAACACACCATCATGTCTTTATGAATATTTTCCTACAACAGTGCACTTCATTATATTTTATTACTTTTTTAAAATTTAATCTATTTTTTTAGAATGAGTTCTAGTTACCTTTGGAGCAGAGATCTTTACACGGTTGTGATCTGTGGCGTTTATCATATCCATCTTAACTACTATCATTGTAAAGTTGTCTTCTTGGTAGGTTTTGGTTTCCCCATCAAATGTTAAGCTGATGAGGTTATCGATGTACTTTTTCTGTGCCCTGGATTACACATAGACATATCATTTCATATCAGTCTATGGACAGATATGATTAATGTGTTTGAATTTTACTGCTTTCTTACTTTATGTGTATATCTGAAGCAAATGATTTGTTGCACATCTGTTGTACTTGTGTTAATCTTATTTCATCCATGTTGAGAATATATGTATTCATTGCATCTGATTCACACTTTGTGACATTACATGTGATATTTTGCCCACCTAGAGTGTCACCTAAAAACACAAAAACATAATGAGCTTTATGAACAGTTCATAAATAATTACCTTTTTCATCAAAACTAAAACATTTCAAACTTCTTTTGAAAAATTCAAACTGTGGCTTACTCATATTGAAGAAAAGTTGAATATTGTTTAGATCTCCGATTGGATTGTGTTTTACAGTTTGCCACAGTATTTCGTTGATATAAACTACATTCTTCACACTCATTGTGTTTGGGGTGAGACTGATCATGTCGCACTCTGCATAACAGTGGGAGCCTCTCCATTGGCAGAGTGATGTAGTAACACTCTCTGCGATTTTTAATTCTGTGATATTGTATAAAAAATAGTTCTCTGATCTTTTAGCTGCATAAACAGAAGAGATAAAGAAAAAGTAACTCACAGCCCACTGGTTAACACTGTAGGACTGATTAATGGCTGTAGATAGATATGTAGACACACAGACAGAGTGACAATGCAGCCAACAAACAAACAAATAAATAAAACATGAAGTCTTGGTATGCACTTCACACAAATTAGAAAACATATGTATAATAAATAATAATAATGAAAATTTTAAATAACCTCCTTTAGTATATAATACATGTCTGTATATGTATATTGTTTGATAATTTGATATATAAAGTTCAACCAAATAATTATTTATATCATACTTCGCCCCATTCAGTAATTGCTTATTATCTAGATTGAGAGGGTGTTATCTGCCAAGGCTGTAAAATAAAGTTTTGCTGTAAATTGTAAAACTAACTATCAAGGTAGACAGATAGAGCCATATGACACAGGATGTAGCCCATATATCTTTATGATAACTGTGAGGAGAAACATGCCATTCTTGCGATAATCATTCAATTTATCTGATGTCTTACATGGATACGTCAGCTGGTAGAACCAAGAATTTGCTGATGGCTTTCCACAAACAAAAACTGATTAAATCTTTTGACTGAATAATAATAGAAATTATTATTATTTGAACAGCAATATACAGTACATACAGCTAACATGACTACTGCATGATTATTCTTTCTCTGAGCTCCCTCACAAGCCTCTTTCAAGTATCTTGCTCTACCTAGTGGCAAGGAAAATTATCACACACCCCACACTACCTACACTGGTTTTAGAATATACATACATACACACACACACACGCACGCACACACACACACATGAGGTGTCCAGGTGTTGTCGCCCAGAGTCGGCTGAGATGGGCACCAGCCTCACCTCGACTCTAATTCAGATTAAACGGCTCAGAAAATGAATGAATGAATGACTGAATATATATATATATATATATAAGATCTTGAGTCGATTTTCCGTAGAACAGTGCTCGATACGTCGAAGTAGAGCTAAA
>JAQMYF010000017.1:8147463-8160779 GCA_030014195.1 Neosilurus mollespiculum
ACAGGTGAGCTAATCAGGGCGGAGCCTGTAATCAGAGAAACACACACACGGGAGAGGAGAGAGCAGATCAAAACAGAACAGACATGACTAAGTCCTACGGCGGGACCTCACAAAGGTGAAGGAAGGAGGGGGGGTCCTCTTCCTGCCACTACACATTTTTCAGGTGGTTTGGGAATTGAACCAGTGACCATCCGGTCCCAAACCCGCTTCTCTAACATTAGGCTACAGCTGCCCATATTGCTTTGTTTGTTTGTTTATTTATTTTTAAATTATACAAAATAAACAAACTCAAAACTTAGGTAATATAATGAATAGAAATCAATAAAACTGATGTTTATAGAACATTTCTCTTTCCTTGTAAAGTATCAGTACCTTGCAGAGTGTTGCAGATGCAGAAGAGGTAAAGAATAGGGTAGTTTGTGTATCCTGAGGTGAAGAAAGCCAAACCCCATGTCATTCCCATGAGGAAGGTCAGCCCCAGGACAGTGCAAATGTCCTTAAAACGTGGAAGCTTTTGGCTTTTGACGTTTACGTTTTGCATCTTAAAGATCCGATGTGTCACCAAAGTCAGAATGCAGAGGTTAAACAGGAACGTTATGGAAAAGTATGTGATGTTCATACCATAGAGAAAGTGAATATCAGTAATCCAGCAGCTGTGGATCAGAAGACATTTATTATAAGTTTTTTTTAATACAGCAATGTAGATTTTTTAACATGTTTACTTACAATTCAGTTGTTTCACTTGTATTGAATAGTTTTATTTTTGTGGTGCCGTAAAGTGGGTTAACTTGATACCCACAAAGACTTCCGCCAACAAGGATTGCAGGCACTCCTGAGGGGGAAAAAAAAATCCAGAATTGCATGTGTGCTATACACTCACTAGTCACTATAATAGGAACACCTGTACAGCTGAATATTCATGCAATTATCCAGTTAGCCAATCATATTACAGCAATATAACATATAAAATAATGCTTGTACAAACAAAGTTATTTAGATAATGTCAATGGAATACAGTAGCAGATGATCACATTAGATCCCTCTCTTCAGTAAAAAACAAGAATCAGTGAACAAGAACATGAACAAACAGGTATATAGTTGAGAACTGATAATAAAGTGGTCTTTGAATGTAAGTATACTATAATTGTAATTCAATCTATCATTATTGGGTTTGAATTACAATGTGTTTTGCAGTGTGGACCACATGGTCTTATTTCTCACCCCATCCAAACAGAGAAAGCTTGATCATGTAGTGCTTGATGTAGGTGTTGAACACTTTGATTAGAAGCAAGTACAAGTGTATGGCCTCAATGGCCATCCAGGAGAAAGAGGACAGGAGGCTGTACTGAATTATCACTGCTACTAAGACGCAAAGACTTTCTTGAGACCAAGTGGCTCCCCATTCGATGAACAAGAAGCTGGTGTTGAGGAGTAAATAGGCTGTGCTCAAGGACACATGGATACGGATGGAATTGTTTCTGTCTGAGCTCCTGCAAAAATAGAGTGCATGTGGTTGTGATGTATATTTGTATACTGTTGAATTCTATATACAGACAGGTTACATGTTAACGCAACAGTGATTACTCTGTTATGCAGGGGGATTTGGGGGAATTTATTTATTTCCCTAGAATTGTCTGGATGTGCTTCCCCTTCTTCCTCCCATTTATCCATTTATCGTCTTTCTGCCCTTTGTGTTTGAGTATGTGTGTGGGTGGGGGGGTTGGGGGGGCACTTAAAAGGCCCAGGATTCTGTGACGCACTAGTATGTCCAAAAAGATAAAAATAAGAAATAATCAAAAACCTTTTTACAGCCAGATTAAATAGCCAGATGGAAAACTAATACATTAGCTAACCTTGTTATTTGACACTCTGGTGTCATCTAATGTGACTATTCAATACTGTAAAAACATTTATGGGTCAAAAATTTGGAAAAAGCATAATATCTCCCCTTTAAGTTTAACAGACTTTCGCTATGGTAAAGGTTATTAGTTGAAGCCAAAAAATTATTTTTAAAAACAATAAAAGCATTTTACAAATTAAATTTCTCTGTCAAATTGTTGTTCTTTTCAGTAAGTAGCCACATCATGAGTAGGATAATGTACAGTGAGCTGGTCATTATGGAGAAATAAACCCCTCCAGAACAATTCAACTCCACAATGCATCTATTTCATGAATATGACTGGATTGTGTACATTATCCCTTACTTGTTTATACTTGTCTAAGACCACAAATTCTCTAAAGAAGTTAAATAGATTCCAGTACATGAATGAGCCACTATTTTGTGATATGAACAGGATATTTTCCTCCTGCCTAAATGTACTTCTTTTAAACATTTGACACCTTATCATTTGGCTGATGCGTTTTTCCAAAGAATTATGGTTAAGGGTCTTGCTCAAGGACACAACAGAAGGGTTTTATTGATGCTGGGATTAAGCTCACACCATTTCTAATCAGTAGCCCAAACCCTTAAGCACAGAGTCACGACTGTCCCATAAATAACCCACTAGATATGGATATAAAGACCATAGTGTTTTATTGGCTGTGTATACATTTCTGAGGAACCCTGTTCATTCACTAATTCATTTTCTAAGCCACTTAATCCTGCTAGAGTCTTGGAGAGGCTGGAGCCTAGCTCAGTTGATTTTGGGCAAAGGCAGGGTACACCCTGAACCGCTCACCAGAGCATCGCAAAACCAAGGTACACACAATCATTCACACTCACACCCAGGGGCATTTTGCTAATAGGCCTAATGTGCATGCTTTTGGACTTTGGGAGGGAACCAGAGCACCCAAAAGAAACCCATGGAAGCCAGGGGAGGACATGCAAACACCATACAGTAACACCATTGCAAGAACTTTTTTTCTTTAAGAAAACAAATCATTTAATTATGAGAGCCTCCTGAATTAGGGCTCCAACACATTGTTACACAGAGTTACTGTAGGTACTTCCATGTCATGTTTGATGTTAACTGTAGAATTTAACATGACAATTTTCACAGATTGACCCACCATAAAATTGTAGTTATGTCATCATTGTTGAAACTAGACAGCATCAAATCATGTGTAAAGTAATTGTTTACAGAAACTGCTAGAACAATATTATGTACTTTTTAGGTATTTTTCACTTTGACTTTCTTAATTCAATTCGCTTAACTGATTCATTGGTACAGCATCAAAGTTATTACTTACTTTAAGAACGTGTAGAGGAGGATGGTGATTACTGAGAAAATCAATGAAATACTGCATCCAATGTAACTAATATAGGACAGGATTTCCCACTGTACGTGATCAATTTGTGTCAGATCAACCTAATAAGACACACAGACAATCAGAGAATATGTATATTCTTAATACATATTTATTAGCTAAACAATTTTTTTACTCACTTAATTTCTGATACTAATGCAGTTCTTACCAGAAGTACAGCAAAGGGGGTCATATGATCATATGAGCAGCTTACAATTCTGCTGCTGTTAAAATTATCCAGGTTGGTGAATGACCCCTTATCATCCCACTCCTGCCCTATTTGGGACCCAAAAAAAATTTGTGAATAGCTTCATATGAATATCCACGAAAAGGCACATTCCTGCACATACATTTAAGAAGAAGATCATCTAAAATTAAACACTGCAGGAAACACTGCAAGTAAATTTCATAAGATTGACATGAATCAAGAGAGATGGGTTTTAGTGATGTGAGATCCGAGTCACCCAGATCATCCTGTAATTTTTGGTCTAGGTATTGCAAAATTTTCTTTTGAAATATACTTCTAAACTTTTGTCATAATAATAATAATATTATTATTATATTTTCATCTCTGGTCCAAATGAATGAGTATAAATCAAAACATTTACATGTAATACTACAGTAATTATGGACATGGGCATAACCACGTATTCTTTGAGGGGACAAGTCCCCCCAATATTGGGAAAATACAAATCTGCCCCCCCCAATAATATACATTATTATGTGACATTTGAACCACTTTTATGAGCCTCGACTGTTAGCAGATCAGATCCGTCTCCTACGATTTATTTTCCTGCATCCGTTTGTTAAGGAAATGAAATGTGTGTGACCACTCCTCTCTCAGTTGCACACTTGTTTGCGCCCGGCCCCAGCGGCTTTCTTTGAAACACTGCTCTGATCGGCTCTGACTGACACTGTCACAGCCAGGCTAGAGGGAGGTCTGATACAGATCATGGAGGGAGTACCGTTAGCAGCTAAAAAGCGGAAAAAGCAGGTCCAGCAGGCACACATTAGTGTTTTATTAGACAGTAAGCAAGTAAATACCTAAATAATAGTGCTGTTGGCAACTTGAGTGTGCAATTTTTTTAATTAATGTGAAAATATGTATCGTGTTGAAGTGACTCAATTCACACAGCAAAGCTAGAGCGAAGATATGGGCATCTGCTTCCGCCTCCGAGGCGAACTACGTTTGTGTAAATCAGTGCACTCCTCCCACACGTGCACAGTCACAGACATAATGAGAACAGGAGAATGAGAGTAGGAGGATTTGGATGGAGAGTTTGGTTGTTATTGTGTTGCTTATAAAATAATATGAGAGATAATTTATCTCCCCCATGTGTGACTGACAGTTAAATTGTTAAAATTCAGCTGACATTTGAACATAGTGGCTTGGGTGAGGTAAAGCAAATAACATTAGCATCAAATTAAAATGGTCATCCGGGTCAGTTCTTCTGGTACAGTAAAGATATCTGGTCACAATGCAGGCAGCACAGAGAGATAGTGAGAGAGAGACGGATGCTGTAGGGAGACATTAAATTCTTTGTACAAATCTGTGATTTAATTCATTTTAAACTTTTCACTGTAAAAAATCACATTCATTTTGAGACAAATCAACAAAATACAAATAAACTTGGAACTTGGAATTAACTTAAAAGTCCACCGCACATCCTTATGATTCTGATCACAACATAATTTTCATATATTAATATAATACAACTGAGCGAAATGCACTTTCTAGGGAAGAGTTCTCATTTGGACCCCCCAAATGTCTAAACTATGGTTACGCCCTTTATTATGAAGACACAGTCATTGATGCGGCCCTCTAAAACCTCTGTCATAATTAGGTAGCCATTCATTTTTAAAACATTGACTAAATTCTAGGCTAAGAATCTCAGTGAAGAGTCAGCATAACCCTTCAGATGGAGTAGTCTCTCTCACAGCGTGCAAATCTTTAAAACCCCGAAAGATATTTCACCTAGTATATTAGGTAATCTTATTTTTAATCTCTACTTCCTCCACAAACTGAGGAGAGCACAAATTCCATCCCCATCATGTGCTCCTTTTACCGTGGAACCATTGAGAGCATCATCACTGGCTGTGTCTCAGTGTGGTATGGAGGCTGCAATATGCATTGCCGAAAGAGTCTGCAATGCACTGTGAACACAGCCAGCAAAATCAGTGGTGCCCCTCTGCCCTCCCTCACAGACATTTACCACACCCGCCAAACCCTCAGAGCCATCAGCAGTGCTGGTGACACCTCCCACCCCTCACAATCTCTCTTCAGTCTTCTGCCCTCAGGCAAAAGATGTCGGAGCCTATGGGCCTGCTCCACCAGACTGCTGAACAGCTTCTTTTACCAGGCTGTCAGGATACTGAACTCTGCCCACTACCTCCCCCTCTGCCCTCTGCCCCTGGACTGTAATACACACACTTCACAATTCACAACAACACTACCTCAGCTGGTCCTCCATTTTTCTGCTACATAACATTAAAATCATTGCACCTTACTGCACCATTTGCACTCGTGCTCATTTGCACCTTACTGTAATGTACTGCAATGTCCTCTACCTTATGCACAACTGTCAAACACAAGTGTCAAATAAGCTGCTACCTCATTGCACTACTGCCCCTGCTGTATATAGGTTTAGGTTTAGATACATGTTTTGTATCCTTTAGTATATTTTTTGTATATTTATTTTCATATACATGTATTTTTTTGCATTTTATTTTTGTCCTGTTTTATTCTTACTCCTTTTTATATATGCTAACAAACCTTTAACAAACCTTAAAAACCTTTAATCCTTGAATCTTATTTTACTGATCAGATGTATTAACGTGATGCAAGTTATCATTCAAATTATAGAGCTTAGAGAGCACTCTTTATTTCTCTATGATCAACTTTAGCACTTTTTGGTACAAGTTCATTATGACATTAGACCCTCAACATTGTTGGATCTCATCACTACTGAACCATCACCAGCAAACTAAACCAGTACTTAAAAGGTAGTTAAAAAGTCCTACATACCTTGCGAAGCAGCCACATTATAGAACCGACATGCCAGGGTAGTTGTGTTCTGTGAGAATAATAACATGTGTAAGTACAACTTAACTTGTGATGTCTTGAGTCTTCACGTATGAGTTCTAGATGTGACAACATCTGATCTGAGAAATGAAACCATATGGCATTATCTATGCCGCTTATCCACCAAGATCACAAGTAATCTTGAACCAATCCTAGCTAAATTCAGGATAGAGGCAGGATTACACCCTGGCCAGCTGTTAGTCTATTAGAGGGCTAATACACACACAACCAACTAATCACACTCACATTCCCACCTAGCGGTAATTTGGAATAGTCTAGTGTTCATGTCTCTGGACTGTTGGAGGAAACCGACGCACCATGGGAAAACCCACACAGGCAGGGAAAAACATAAAAACTCAATATAGAAAGAGCATTGGCCGAGAGTCAACTTGCTGCTGTGAGATGACAGTGCTGAGCCAAGGTCCACCCCCCCAGTGTGTGTAAAAATCACATCTGAAGTATAATTTCATTGTGTAAAAACAGACAGAATGTAGATTTGAAATGCAACATGCAAAGAGTCTGAAAACCATGCGCATATAAATTTTTTTATGCCAATCCCATGCATTTTCATTACTGGACAAAAACGTTAAGAATGCCAAAACAACGAATGAAAAAATATTACCAGATTACAGTTACTTACGGTTATTATTTCATTATTATTTACTGAGAAATTGATAACAAGTCTAGTGGGCAAGTCTTTCAGCTCACGGTTGGGAGCTTCAACCCGGATGACTTTGGACTTCAGCACAGTGCTTTGGTCGAGCTGAGAATAAATACAGAATAGTGATATAAATTTATGTTTTGCTTGGAGGGGCAAATAACCTCAAGCTTTTAACAGAAATACATATAATTTATAGAGATTTATAAAGGTTTATGAAAGACTTACAATAAACTGATCAGCAGAGGGATAGTTTACTGCACCCACTTTTTGCTGCTCTTCCGAGACATTTACAAAAGGCTCAGTAGGAATGAAAATATCCAAAAGCAGATCATCATTAGGCACCTATCAGTCAGTAAAATCAGACATGAATCAGATTCACCTAATCATTCATAAATGAAAAAGTTCATTATATTAATGGTTTAATTAAATCATTCAGTGTTTTCATTATAACTATTCCTACAATGCTAGGAAGCACAGCATTAAATGGGTAAATGGTGTAAGCCTGTTTTGTGGGTTTGGATGTGATTTTGGATTTGTCTGCACTGTTCTAATTAAAGTGAGTTTTATCTGCATTCTGCATCCACATTCCTCTTTGCTGCTTCACTGCCACTTGTTGTTACTGAAAAATAATTAACTTTGGGCTAGTACCAGAAATTTGCATTACAAATATTTTACCCCAGTTATCACTCAGCTATACATATGTGGTAATCATTACCTTTGGAGCAGAGATCTGTACAAGCCCAAGATCTGAAGGGCTCATATTCATCTTAACTACAGCCAAGCAAAATTCCTCTAGGTCATAGATTTTGGTCTTTTCCTTAAACGGTAAGCTGATGAGAGCATCAATATATGTTTTCTCTGCCCTGTTGCACAGACATCAACATACCTTTCAGCTGAAATCTACTGACACACTTTTTTTTTAAAGTAGATTATTTATATTTATTATTATTATTTTTATATATTATATTTTCATACCTGTTGTAAGCTTTTTTAATTGTCACACTTGAAGCAAACAATTTAGAACATGCTTTTTTAATTCTTACTGATTTTTTAATCTCTTTTAAATCATCAGACTTGGATGAGTTCTCTATCAGTTTACTTATTTCATCTTGTACACACTTTATGACATCACAGTTAATTTGTTTCCCATCTAAAGATCCAAGCAAAATCAACAACTTCATCAACAACCACAACAACGACAACAACAGTGATCTTAATTAAGTTATTAAAATATGTGAAGTGTTAAAAAAAAAAAGAAACTGAAACTTATGCAGGAAAATAATATTTGTTTGCTTACCCATATTGAGGACAAATGTTTTCGTCACATCTGTGATTGAATTATTTTTCACCAGTGTTTTTTTGTTGATTGCATCGGTAATGTTTATTGTAAGATTGAAAAAGGTGCACTCAGTGTAACACTCGACACCTCCCCAGTTGCAGAATATTCCACTAAGGTTCTCAGCAATTTCCAGTTCTGTGCTGTTGTAGAGAACATATCTATTTTCTGTGTAAACAAAAGAAATAAAGTCAACACTGTTTGATAGACAGAAATAAGGAAATGGAAAATAAGGAAAGAAAGAAAGTAAACTAAAAAAATAATAATTTAAAAAACATGAAATATTTTTCCCCTATATTCTCCTATTATAATGAGAATATATCCTATATTATCATTATGTTTTAGTTGTATGTTTAACAATTTGATGTAAAAAAAAAGAAAAGAAAAGAAAAAAAAAAAACACGCCCAAAAAACATCTTTGTTAATTCTATTTAGGATAAAATTAAATGACTGTACCCTTTTTATCATTTGTGTTACAGGAATAAGAATAAGCAACACTGGCTCCCAAGATCAGCAGAGCCATAAGGTAGAGGAGTTTCATATCAGTAGCTCCCTGACACACAGATAAAATAAAATGATTAGACACTAGAGAGGACACATAACAGTGTGTAAAAGACAAGACATACATTTAAATCACAGCCTAGGTAGAGCTAATGTAAAATAAAAATAAGAACAATAACAAAAGTATAAATAGTTTTAAACAATTATATACAGATTTAAAAAATTCAACTCAAGATAATCTGTGTTGTGACAAACTCTTCTTTGTTTCTGTGAAAATAGAACAATCCATCCAAGGAATAATTCATAACTCATATTACAAATAATGCTGAATTTTGCCATTCTCCATAAATAAAACAATCAGCCTCATACCAATTTATTAAGATGGTCCTTTGAAAATCAGGATTGCTTCATAAAAAATATTATTAACACCAAACAGCTCATATGGATAGATACTGGTATCTTGCTCCTATTGCTAGACTTCAACCTGTTTTAAAGCCATTCATTTATTTGCATACACAAATACCATCAGATATCGATATATGTATTGTATATCTGTCATGTGAGCTACGGTATTTCATATTCTAGTACTGTGGTTTATTCAAATGTGTCTTGGCCCTAAAAAGACACATTTGAATACTCTTCTGTGGTATTCAACGATGTTTCTTATAAACATATTTTCAGAAGTAAGTTGCCGGAGGCATCACTGAACAAACTATGTGATACGTCCTCTGCAGTAATGTCAGAAACACAGCTGATACAGTGAAATAAGTGTCATTTGGTGTTTAAAATGTATTGATAATAATGTACAGTTACTGGTTTAGAAAACTTTCCTGAGAAGATTTTTTCCATCTTAATGCACAACACAAAGTAACAGAAGAGGCAAAGCAGGCAATTGCCAGGGGCTTCAAGCTGGACAGGGGCCCTGAGATTTATTATTATATTATATTTGTCTACAGCAACCGTAATTTTGTTAGAACCCTTTTGAATTAAATTTCCTTTCCATACTGTTAGGGCTGTTAATGTGTTAAAATATTTGGCTAGTGAATAGACTTTTAACATTATTGCATGAAGCGGACATGTCAATTCAATTTATATTTTTTTGCTTTTGTTTTTGAATTTATTGTATTATTTTCACATGTTTGAAATGAAGTCTTTATGCATTCATTCCTGCATGTTGGCTGGGGGGGTAAGAAGAGGCTGGTTCCCCAATTTCCTTCTTGGTTGTGGTCCCAAGAAACCCTAGAAACACCCCTGTATACTTTACCAGTCAATTGTATGGACACACCTACTTATTTGAAATTCATTCATTTATTCATTCATTCATTTTCTGAACTGCTTAATCCTACTAAGGCTTGCAGGGAGGCTGGAGCCTATCTCTGAGCAAAAAAGGTGGGGTGCATCTTGAACAGCTCATTAGGCCATCACAGGCCCAACACACACAACCATTCACACTCATGCTCACACCTAGGGACAATTTGGATCCGCCAATTAGTCTAATGTGCATGTCTTTCAACTGTGGGAGGGAACTGGTGTACTGGGAGGAAACCCACACAAGCACAGGGAGAACATGCAAACTCCACACAGACACACCCTTGCTAAACCCATGACTTGATGACTTGTGTTGAAATTCTTGAAATTTGGCCAAAAGGTTTGAAGACACAGAGCCATCAGACCACATGTGTCTTTACCAAACTGAACTAGACCTTTCTGCCAGTTATCAGCGTTCAGTTCAAAAACCAGCATCTCTGATGGTATGGGAGTGCATAAATGCATACGGTATGGGCAGCTTGCATGTTTTGGAAGAAACTATGAATGCTGAAAGGTGTATAAAGGTTTTACAGCAACATATGCTCCTCTCTAGATGACGTCTACTTCAGAGAAGAACTGTTCATTGGAAAAGAGTCTGGGTGCTGAATTGGCCTGCCTGCTGTCCAGATCTTTCACCTATAGAGAACATTTAACATTAAACAAAAAATACGTCAACAACGACCATAAACACTTCCGCAGCTGGAAACCTACATCAGGCAGGAATGGGGCCAAATTCCAACACCAAAACTCCAGAAACTCATAACCTAGACATTTACATTTAGCAGACACCTTTATCCAGTGTGACTTACATTAATCATTATTATTATACAGCTGAG
Organism: Neosilurus mollespiculum; assembly: GCA_030014195.1. NCBI lineage: Eukaryota > Metazoa > Chordata > Actinopteri > Siluriformes > Plotosidae > Neosilurus > Neosilurus mollespiculum. Next base: position 8,158,434 of record JAQMYF010000017.1, read on the forward strand.
CAATTGAGGGTTAAGGGTCTTGCTTAAGCACCCAACAGTAGCACCTTGAACCGCCAACCTTCATATTAGTAATCTAGCGCCTTAACCACTGAGCGAACACTGCCCCACTGCATCTTCAAACTGTTTTGAAAAGAAGAGGAGATGCTACATCATGATAAACATGCCCCTGTCCCAACTTTTTTGGGACCTGTAGCAGGCATCAAATTTGAAATGAGCTCATTTTGTGCATAAAATTGTAAAATTTCTCAGTTTAATCATTTGTTATGTTATCTATGTTCTGTTGTGAATAAAATATTGGCTCATGTGATTTGAAAGTCTGTTAGTTTTCATTTTATTAAAATTTAAAGAACGTTCCGACTCTTCCCGGTTCAGTTTGTAATTAGATGAATAAATACCAGTATAAATAATCTTAATTTAACTGTAATTGCTTAATTATCTTCATGACTGCATGAAAAATAACTTCCTGAATTCACTGCAGAGAGAGCTTCAATGCAAACTTTTGATTATATATAATGGAAGGGAAAGTACCAGATAACCTTATCAATACACTGCCAAATGCTAATAAAGATATTTACCCCAAAATCCAGCAGTTCATAGTTGGCTGTGTCTCTCCAATTGGGTTAACTGATGCAGAGACATAATTTTCTGTTCTGAGACGTCTCAAGATTTATCTGTGGTCAAAAATAACTGAGGAGGAGCTGGATTGGCAGTGGTGGCCATACATCACGCAGAGGCAGTGGTCATCAGCACTGAGGATGTTGTCAAAAGGTTTATACAGACACATCCTCTGCGCTTGTTTTGTCAGTCCATTTTATTTGAGGATGAGTAAAAAAATAGAATTTTCCCCAATAACTGTTTTGTTTGTCATTTTAAAAAAATATTTAAAAGTGAATTTATTATAAGTTATTTAGAGCAAGGCAGTTCCTACTTTTGGTTAAAACTCTGTGTTTGAATTCATAATTTAAAAGTCAAACTTTTAATCGATAATTATTCACGTGAATTTTCTTCAAAGTAAATTACAGTTGCTGGATTTTTGCATATAACTTTTCCTATAAATACAGATGTTCCATTCATTGTCCAACAGTTTTCCAATACACATATATAAGTATTTTGTTCTCTAACCTCTCATAATAACTAAACCCCCCTCCTCCTATTCCCAATCTATTTAGGTGAAGACCTCATGAAACCTATTCCACAGAAAGTCACCAACATTACCAAGCTTCATTCAGCCAAACTGGAAAAGACTAGCATGCGACATGGAACTATGTTAACACACATTCAAATCAAGTAATGAGGAAGAAGCTTCCTACCGATGACCAAAATATTTGTGTAACTCGCTTCAGGAACACGCACCTGCACACCACTTCCAGTGTTCATTCTTATTAATAGTTAATTTCAGAAACTTACATAGTTACACAGATAGTTCTTACCTATAACAGACAGCTATCAACAGCTGATTTTGCTTTCTTGTCTCTTGATTGTGGCATTATTTGCATTTGACCACCAAATGTTTGTGCCACATTTTGTCAATTTATTATAAGACAGAGAAACAGACTGCCATTTACACTAACATTTACACCTATAAACAATTTAAAGTAGCCAGTTGACCTTATCCATATGTCTTTGGACTGTGGAAGGAAACCATAGCATCACAGTGTTGACCCCTGGAGATCAACAATTTCTTAAATACTCAAAAACTCATCTCTTACCAACATCTATGCCATGATTAAAAATATTGAGATCAGACTTTTCCTTCATTCTGATGTTTATCTGCAGGATTTTATACATTGTGCTGCTGCTACATGATTGGATGATTACTTAGCTGCATGAATGCACAAAATTCAATTAAATTCAGTTTAATTTGTATAGCACGTTTTACAATTGACATTGTCATGAAGCAACTTTACATAGTAAAAATAATTTAAAAAGGAATTTATACATTTTTCTACAACCCCTACACTTCCCTAATGAGCAACCCCGTGGTGACAGTGGCAAGGAAAAACTCCCTCAGGAAGAAACCTTGAGAGGAACCAGGCTCAAAAGGGAAACCCATCCTCATTTGGGTGAAACCATAAAATGTAAATCATATAAGAGAAACTTCATTACAGTCTGACATGTAGTCCGGATGGTTATACCACAACTGTAAGTCCTAAATAATTGTATCAAACGAGTTTATATCACCAGTGTTGAAAAGTCATGTTCACAGTCTCTGAGTGCAGATCTAGGTCTATATGGATCTTTATCAGCAGGAGCGAGGGGTTTCCAAGATTTCAAATTCAAATTCAAATTCAAATTCAAATTTATTTGTCACATGCAAATTATACACAGTACAATATGCAGTGAAAT
>JAQMYF010000017.1:8173665-8197820 GCA_030014195.1 Neosilurus mollespiculum
TATATATATGTATGTATGTATGTATTTGTATTTGTTATATTTGTGAATATTCTATATTATCTTAAATACTAAATAAAGTTTATTTGGTCAATATGTATATAGTAACCATTCTTTGTATATGTTAGATGTGTTGTGGCTAAGAATGGTTTTGCAAGATATTCTCAGTATATAAAGCTTTTAATACAGTGCTATATTTATATATATATATATATATATTTTTTTTTTTTTCAGGATGTGCTGACATTTTGTCCCTCACTATGAGTATATATAGGACTAAGTCTATATATAATAGTAGTTAATTACTTCTCACAGCTTAATATTTCTCATAAGAAGCACGACAGTAATATATTACATAACTCAATTATCAAGTATTTATGAAAAGATCCATCTTGACCACTTTTCTTAGTATATAGACATAGCTGTAAGCGATATTGTATACACACAGCTTAATGTTTTGGGACTAGTAATATGGCAGCCGGCTGGCTTCACTTCTGAGCGGCCTGATAGGCTGAGTGCTTAATCCAGTTATTTTTAGATCAGTGCTCGCCAGGCCATTGCAGGGCCAACACACATACAACCTTTCACACTCACACTCATGGGCGATTTCAAACAGCCAAGTGGCCTATTGTGCATGTTTTTGGACTGTGGGAAGAAACCAGGGTAACCGGAGGAAACCCACGCAAAGCACATGGAGAACATGCAAACTTCACACCGAAATGCCCAAGCACAGGAATTGAACCCAGGCTATTTTGCTGTGAGGCGGATGTGCTAACCACTACGCCACCGTGCCGCAAACCTTGAATTGAGCATATATTAATGAATGATTAACAATCATTTACCAAAGGTGGGGTGAATGTCACTGTGACAGAAGGAGCCTAAGGCGCATAATTGTTTTACTACAATTGTATACTACATGGGAGCATAAAAAGCAGACTAAAGGTAATTTTTAATAGTTTATTTTTTTCATATTTAAACATTACAGAGGTAGATTTTTATGGGTTTTTTTATATTTTATTGCGTGACAGTGATGAGACAGCCTGCTCCAAGTAACCCTGAAAAACTGTGAGTGTCCATTGGTTTGCTTCAAGCATTATCCACTCGGGAGTATATTTAATCATCTCAAGATAGCAGACCAATCAGATCGAGCCATTCCTGTGAATTATATCCTAATTATGTTTAAATGTCTTAAAGATATTGCTTAAAAGAGAATCCCCATCCCTAATTCAGGCACTGTGCCTTTGAGCTTGAACATAAAAATGCTTAAGGGTGCAATCAGGACAACAAACATCCGACGCTGATTTGGAAGGAGTGCACTTTTTTATATTGAACCCGACAAGCCCATGCATGTCACAGTGCTAATTCTATAATGGAGTGTGTGAGCAGTGTAGAGATGCTGATCCAGCTTGAGACTTCTGTGTCACACGAAGTGCAGGATTGCTCTAGAGGGTCTTAAAAGTGTCTTAAAGATGTGCCTGTTTACATAAGGTGTCCATTTGGCTCTGCTTACTAAACAAACAGTGTCCTGGATAAGTCTCCTGACAATGCCACACAGGTCAAGCTTTCAGGATGTGCTGACAACCCCAGCAGGACGAGTCTTCCCACCTTGTCTGGCTTGCACAAAGCAGTGGTTCAGACGAAGCAACGACTGTGGGAGGAAAACAACTAGTTTAAATACATGTTGGATTTAAGTGAAGACATCTCCTCTTTCTTGGCTCCTGGAGCATTTCTGAATTCTTGGGCCATGTGGCTATTGTAAGAAAGGTCGCATCTAAAGATAGGGCTTAGGCTTATGTCTCAGCTGTGCAGTCCATATCTCTCAATAAGATTGGGACATCATTACAATAACAGTAAGCAGTTACTAACACAGGATATACTTTTAAGCATTACGGTTTTAGTTTATATACTCTCTTAAGCAACATCCTTGCTAATGTTATGAGAAAAAAGTCACTTCCTTGGCCTAATTTAGTGTTAGAAATGGAAAGGAGGCTGGAAGTCTGCTTTAGGCTGCCTGATTTCTGCTGCATGGTGATTAGTGAATGCAACAGCTGTTTTTCGACTCTGCAAACAGAAACAGAGAGGGATGATCTGGGCTTCAGGGCTCCCAGGCAGCTGAGGCGCAACAATGGCATGTTTTGTCTTTGGTCGACTGTATCTGAGAGAGATGTGAAAAGAAAGAGGGAGCAGAGAGATGTAGGCGGGTGGGAGGGTTTATGAGGTCTGTAGTACACAGGGAGCCGACTGTATCACTTCCTGAAGGGCAGTCTCTGACCATTTCTGCTGTCTTGCCATGCCTTGCCATGCAGTTCTCACTCGTTCATCAGAGACCCTTGATACCAAGGATTAATTGAATCAAATAAATCATCTCACTCATTCGCACAAATGCCGAATCACTTAATCTTATTTGGGTCATGGGGAGGCAGGAGCCTATCACAGCCGATACGCGAAGAAGGCGCGGTACACTCTGAACAGCTCAGCAGTCCATCGCAGGGCAACACACCCTAACCATTCACACTCACATCCACACCTAGGATCAATTTCACACAGCCAATTAGCCTAATGTGCATGTCGTTTGACTGTATGATGAAACCAGAGTACCCGGAGAAAACCCACTCAAGTACGGGGAGACAACCTCCATACAGAAACACTCAGGAATTGCTTGTCACCGTGCCACCATCAAAGAAATAATCATTTACAAAAAACTTTTATGAAGCATGTCATATGAATCGGGTGGCACGTGGTGTAGTGGTTAGCACTTCCACCATACAGCAAGAATATTCGGGGTTTGAGTCCAGTGCCCAGCATATGCATATTCTCCCCATACTTGCACAAATTTGATCTGGGTACTGAATGTTTGTGTTTGTGTGTGTGTGTTTGCCTTGCGGCTGGGATGGGCTTCATTGTCCCCTAATACAGGGTATTCTAATGAAGGATAAATCGGTTCCGAAAATGAAAGAAAAAAAAAGATACGTATCATATTAATCATGAGTTGATTCTTGCTCTGATTCTTCGAAAACTACACCACTACAACCAACATGAATATTTGACAAGTATTAGGGTGTTCAGAGTAATACTCACATGTATTCAGTTTTTTTTTTTTGTATAGCTCTTTAACAACATTATGACTTATAACTTTGTGTCACAAAGTTGCTGCGATTTGCTAGATCCTCAATGACCACCAAACCAGGGGTGACACTGGTAAAGAAAACCTCTTTGAGAGGACATGAGATAGAATCCTAGAAAGAAACCAGACTCAAATGGGAACATGTCTTTTTTTGGTGACACTTGACTCTGAAAACATTTATTGCCAAATCACATGCAATTATGATGGCATTTAACCTCGTGGCAAAGACTCTGTTGTATTTAAATTGAAGAGCAGCTTTATATCTGCTTAATATAAATATTAATGGATATGTGGGATGAGACATCCTTCAATCTCACATTCGAACATTCCCAGAGCTTGCTGTGTTAGTAATATTATTTGTGATAGTCGTGTTAATCAATGTTGATTTTTGGCTCTGTATAAATTTTGCCACCACGGTAACAAAGTGTGGATTTCTTTTTTAAATTGTCTTTCTTCCTTCAAGCTCCTTTTGTGTCTATTTTTCTTGTACTGTTCTTCCATCTTCCACTTGCTTTTTCACTTGATCCTGATTGCTCCCACTCCCTCCCCCTCTCACTTAATGACCAGAAAGATGGCGTGCACCCAAACCTCAGGAATAAAAGCGCTTTCCAGTCGTTAGAGTCTTGGCTGACATTGTGCCGGACACACACACACACACACACACACACACACACACACACACACACACACACACACACACACACACACACACACACACATATATACACACACTGATTTAAAGTAGTTTTACAGCACCCTGTTCTTGAAGGACCCAGTAATGCAAGTGACTCTTAAGGTCCTTTTGAAGGAGTAACCGTCTCGCTGGCTCTTGGCTAACGCTTGCTTTGTATGCACAGCACAGGATCCTATGGTAGCACTGAAATGCTTTCTCATTTTTAAAAGCGGGCCTTTATACATCTTCTGTTCGGAGCTGGAGTGCTGCCTTTATTACACTGCCATACAATAAATACATATCAGAAATAATTCCCAGGGCTTTTGGAAGAGTCAGACAGTGATGTGTGCTGAATAAAACCTGGGAATTAGTGCTCTTTTAGAAGCCAGCATGGGTCTTGGACTTAGTATCATTGGCTTCCCACTGAGCCGGCAGGAGCCCCACACCCTCAGGGCCATTTAACACTCAGAGGAACACAGAACTTATCCATGGAGCAAGGTGTGTCCCACACAGCGTGGCTATTCATCATTTCCCCCATTCCCAACCCCAAATCAGAGAGAAAGCACAACGGGAAGGGACAAGGGCTGCTCCTGCTGTTCTGAATAGTTACTCAACTGTGTAGCTATTTATACTACATACTCTGAGAAAAAAAGAATAATAAACTGTACCCTTCCATGTTACTTGGTTGGTACTTTCCAGGGAACCTCCCTTGCAAGATGCATACACCAAAATGTTATAATGTACCCTAAATAATTTAAAGATACATTATAGTCATGTCTCTGTACTCAAGATGTACCTGCAATTACATGAAACGGTACAGTTAATAATATTTTTGTGAGTGCGGGATTTATAGAGAGCCTTGAAAGTCTTGAAAATGTTCTTTTTGAATTTTTGGTTTTAAAAAAGAGAAAATGATTTTTTTTTTCATTTTAAATGGACTAAGTAGCATTTCCCCTAAGTTGTCAGTATTGTTATTTTGGTCGAGTTAGAAATTAGCTGATAGCGCTGGACCGTTAGCCCTAGCGTTGGAGATAAACCGTGCAGAAAGGTACATCTCTAGGAACATGGTTAGTGACCAGTGGTTTTTCCTGTATGATATTTGACCAAATAAAAATCGGACATTAAAAGCATTCAAAAAGTTGTTAGTTATGGCTGGTTATCCTAAAACACAGTGTGCACCGAGAAAGATTGTGTTTATTGATAACATCAGCTTCAATTAATAGTTATCTTTAATTGAAAATCTCTCATTAAAGGACCTTTTTCATATAATCTAACATGCAGATCATGTTATCTTCAAGTCAGTTACAAAATTATGAAAGACTTTCCTGAGATCATTTTAAACCAGGTGACAAGAAATTATCTTAAGCTGCTGCTGAAATTGCAAAGCATACAACTGGCTTAATTAATTTGACCTGATTTATGAGTTTAATAACAGGATTCAAGTTCAATGTGTATTTTGCTTTATACAGTAAATCTAGTGAGGTAAATAAGTAAACCCTTTGAATACAATAGCGTAATGTGAATTCAATCAGAGTAAACCATCTGAATGGAAAGTAATGGAAATCTAAACAGTTTAACAGACAGGCAGCCAGTCTGTCCTGCTCTATGTTGGACTTTTTGTGGGGAAGAAGGAGAGGTCAAGACGACTCCACACTCTAGATGGTAGCTATGGGGGGTTTCCCTGCTGGCTGTGCCCAGAAACAGTGCCATCTATTCAGCTGTCTACAACACACAGAGGCGGGACAAAGGCGTGCCTCTTCTGGAGCCATAGTGAAGGAAGGCAAGTTCAGGCTAGATAACCATGCAGAACCCTGGTCCCAGCACAGGAAAAGAGGGGTCATTATAAAAGTGGTGACCCTAAAACCCCTTGAGTCCAGTGGCACATCGCTATTAACCTTTTGATAATTAAGGCCAGCTCATGCCGAGGCCATAAAAATCACTGATTTTAAAGCAATGTACCTTTGTTACTGCCCTGATAGCCCCTCTGGATTTAGACAGCATTTTGGTGGTGGGTTGGTTCCGAGTCCATCACCAGTGAGACAATTCAGTTGTTATTTGGTAATTTCTTGTTTTGAGAATATGTTAAAAAAAATATACTGAACATATATTTTGGGCATTTTGTATTCTGGAACAAAAAAGATCAAACAAACGGAAATTAAAAATAATTCATGACCAAGAGCGCCTTTCAAAATGGTTTGAAGGAATAGTCCAGTGACTCAATAGACAAGGAAACGCCTTTTCATGTATTTTCCCCTTAGTTTGAAAAATGTGTCTTTGTGGTTGTAAATTCATCTTGATTTATTGTCTGATGTGTATATATAGAATGCTGGGTGGCTGAAGAACACTGCTTAAGTGGAAGTAATGAACATTATGTAACATAAACTTTATAAGTAGTTGTCAGTTGTTTGTACAGTTGTTGGTTGTTCTGGTGTATCCAGACACTGCAGTATGGAGGCAGGGCTGGACCGGAAGGCCTAATTACTATAACCACAGAGCAGGAATAATGACATGGGACCTTAATTATGTAATTTCACTGATTGTCTAATTAGGTCAACCCACCTACATTGCACTACAGAGCCGAATCAAAACTTTAATTCCACCATCATTTCCTAGCACTATGATCACAAGACTCTTTTGCCACTTCTGCAACTCCCACGTATGCATTGGCTACATTTGACCAAGAACCATATAAACTGTCCAATCCCAGTGATCCAAAAATTACCCTCCAGTCAGTACCGTCTGTAGTTGTACTGGCTATCCTATGAGTTAGCTCGCTCAATAACTATGAACTGTTCAACTGGATAATCCTAATCAATCAATAACCATATATTGTACAGAGGTCTTTTTGTATTGTGTTTATTTTTGGTAAAGCTGTATGGAAAACCCCACTTCAGGGTTCACTTGGGGCCTGTAATATGACCAACCCAGCTGGTGGTGCTTTTCACGTAATCTATAGCCACTTCTGCCATGACTTTATCATTCAATCTGGAGCTGTATCAAATATCTCAGCATAACAGGTGTAGCACACTTTGAATCTGTAATACGGTCCTCTCAAATACAATCTACTACTGCTTGTCCAACCTATAGAAGGCTATGACACTCAATTTGAACGATCGATGTGGTATTAAATTTCTCTCTGGTTTACTTCTGTTAGTCCTGGCTCCGGATGTATGGATACCTCCCTCAGGCAAGTAGGCAGATGTCCACTATGCGATCGGGTCAAATTCTCTCCAATGCAATCAGTGACATGCAGAGATTCTATGGCCTGGAAGTCACAGGAGAGATGGACCAAGCAACAATAGCGTAAGTCTTTTATGTCATTTATTATTGTAGTAACTTTGCTCCATTTTTTGTAATTACATGTCTAGTGGTTCCGAAAATTTTACTGCTCATCAGATATGACTGTGTACTAAAGTATTTATTAGAGCATTACTGCGTGGCTCTGGGACTTTTATCTAGAATCAGTTTAGCATAGCAGATTGACAGAACTATGAAATAGTGTTTAATAAATAAAGTAACACCACTTGGATGAAGAGCTTCACTACTTCAACATTACAGCATGAAGACAACAACAGATCAGCTGATGAAGTCCAGTCACTCTGAATGTCTTTTCAAGAAGAATTCCAGCCGGTCTTTGTCTTATCTATTTGAGTACATCCTAAAAGATCCATGACGAACCCTCTACCAGTGTTTATCTATTAAAAAGGCTTTAAAATTTAATTGCTTTAGACAGTTCCAAACCATTCACGATCCCTTTTATCTTAAGACTCTATTTGATATGGAAATGACCTCATTGATCTTTTCCATTCCTCTTCTTTCAGAGCCATGCAGAGGCCCCGCTGTGGGGTGCCAGACAAGTTTGGGGGTCAAATCAAGACTAATGTTCGAAGGAAACGCTATGCTCTCACTGGCCACAAGTGGGACAAAACCCGTTTGACCTTTAGGTACATATCCAGAGAAACCCTATACTTAGAAAAAAATCTCAGGCTGGGGTTTACCTTCTAACATTTTATGTGTTTTTTCTCACAGTATACAGAACTATACTCCTAAGATTGGGGAATATAACTCATATGAAGCCATCCGTATGGCCTTCAAAGTGTGGGGGAAGGTAACACCTCTGACATTTGAAGAAATTCCCTATTTGGAGGTCAAATACGGCCGGCGAAAGGAACCTGACATCATGATCTTCTTTGCCTCTGGTTTCCATGGTGACAGCTCACCATTTGATGGAGAGGGTGGCTTCTTGGCACATGCCTACTTCCCTGGTCCAGGGATGGGTGGTGACACACACTTTGATTCAGATGAGCCATGGACAATTGGAAATGAGAACTTGCAAGGTGAGTCTGTGCAAGCAAATTCAGAAACTGTCCCTATACACCATCTCAAAAGCCTCCACAACATAATGTACATTTTTTTTTTACAATATGCCAGTGACCTTTCAAAATCCCTACAATTACCATCTGTATTGTGACCCAGTCCATTACAGCAATGTGCAGAATGATCACTGTGCCCCACTTTCTGATAAACACAAACACATTTCCCCCTCGTTATTTAACCCATGTGAATTTGTTTAGTTTTTTTATTGTGTATTTGCTCTTTACTATGATGATGGCTATAAAATTAGAAAATAGCCTAGTGACATCAGAACAGTTTCCACTGCCAACTCCCACATGCTGTGAGTGAGAGAAAGGGCAGACTTTATAAGTTTTCTCTTTTTCTTAGTCCTGAAGTCTGATGACTTGTGTACTCATTAGCCAGTTATTTTATCAAGTGCATAGCTCAGGCTTTCTCTAGATTTCCATAAGTCCATGCTGGAAAACTGTTATTGTTTAACAGATCAGAGTGTTGAGAATTATTGCAAAATCTCCTGTGTATGTGGTGTTCATTGAAAACCGTTTTAGACAGAAACATTTACTTCAGGAAAGGAACAAAGAAAGGACGATTTAGTTCCGCTATCCTGTTGAATAGTCAAAACTTGATTTTCCTCCAAAGGTTTTGAGTCTGACGTGATCATCAGGATTACATCACAAAGACTTCTCTGTCTTTTCCCTCTCTTTTTCCTTCTTCATTCTGATTCACATGGTGAAGATAAAAGCGGACAGACAACTCTTTTCCAGTGAAAAGCACTTCAGTGAGGGCTTTACTCAATACTTTTCATACCCAACATGTCAGAAGTACAGAATAGAGCTGAACTAATTAGAGGTGCTATCGTCCTGCCAGCAAGTAAGATATTATCAGCAAGAATTTGAATAGGCTCAACATAATTGTCATTCATGGGGTAGCACCACACCATAGTCAAACTTGGACACAGCTTCAAATGGGGTGTGTATTTAACACTGTGATTAAAGCAGTCAGTTTCTATTGGCTTTAGAGCCAACAGAGTTTCCTTTGTGGCTAGTTGTATTTGTCACTGTCACAGCTATGCACTGTAATGTCTTGGCCATGCATCATCATTCCTGTTCCTCAGACAAGACCCGCTTTCAGTGGCAAGTGGCGGACACACATCCGTGCCCGCCTGAGCCTCGGCTCATCAAAGACATCATTGATTTAGTAGCCTGAGGCCATTTGAACAACCATTTAGTGCTCCTCCTATCTGTCGAAAGCCATTAGCTCTAATATCATAGTATCCCTGAAAAACCCTGAACAAGCAGCTCTTCAGTGACCTCATAATTCCCTATAAAGATGCTTAACACTCAGATCACACTGATGAGCCTTGAGGAAGTAATGACTCACAGATTTTTTTTGTCCTATGACAACTGAGGAATCACAGAAATCCATTTGTTCAGAACTCGATTCACAAATCAACCTGACAGCTGCAAAATGGGGACGGAATATGATTCAGAGCATTCAGAGAGGGCACTGCCTTTATGGATTTCTTTAAATCATTACACTCTTTGCCAGATGTGTATTACAAATGTCCTGCATCAAACCTATATGCAGCCCATACACAAACCTACACACTACACCACACCCCCACACACAAATGCTGACATGCTTGAATAGGAACCCAGGATGCTCCGTTCCAATCCATTACTCCTCTTTCTTCACTTCACTCCAGCAACGTGCCGATTGACCTCGAGGTCAGGAAGACAACCAAGGTCTCAAACAAAGAGCAGTTTGAGTGCCCCCCCCCTGTTTTTAACACCAATCTGTAAATAAAAGGCAAACACTATGCTCTTACCCAGACAGAAATGTTCCTCTTTTGGTTAAAGGCACTCAGTCATTATTTATTTTATTTATGCAACCTCCACCATAGCGGGAGCAAGCTTTACCCTGCCTCTTTATTGAGTAACATAAACTGGCAATGCAGTGATAATGGTGGACTTGAAGTCTAATCATGCCTCTCAAACCTAATAACCTAAGACTAACCTAACAAGAGCACTAAGTAAAGAATATTGCTAGTTGAGTGCATCCACAAAGAGTATATGTTAATTCTTGTATCATCTCAATAAATAATCTCTATAACACTGTAGTTTATTCTGTCGACACACATAAATGTCTTTACACATCTTTTTCTTTTCTACCATTTGCAGGAAATGATCTGTTTCTGGTAGCAGTGCATGAGCTGGGTCATGCGCTCGGTCTGGAGCACTCCAATAATCCTTTGGCTATTATGGCCCCTTTTTACCAGTGGATGGACACCGAGAACTTCCAGCTCCCAGAGGATGATCTCAGAGGAATCCAGCAGATCTATGGTAATCTATATAGATCCATCTAGTTCCATCTGGTTATCTATGGCAGGGATTATCAACTCAATTTCTCAATGCCCACTGCCTCACCAAACCTTATGAAGCTCTGGATGGCAGCTAAATAGACCTTTATAAGTTGGACTTTGTGGGTCAGGAGGAAAGAAGGTGTGAGTCTCAACATAGCAGTGACTCTAGAACTGGATTCTTTGGTTTGCCATTCTGTCAGGAAGTTTAAAATGTTCCAAGTAATACTTCTTTAGAAAGCTAGACCCGCTAACTATCCAAAGTGCCATGTTGCTCCAAAGAGATTTCATCTGGCTCATGAGCTTATTAACAAGCCCTTATAAGTTTGATAAAGTGGATAGGAAGGAGGGAAACTTTGAAACTAGACAGCGTAGAAGCAATTATCTTCAAGGTGCAGCTCAGATGGACAGGTCATGTGGTGAGGATGGAAGAGTTAACGTAGATACTCCTATACTGTAAATTCAACAGAGGTAAAAGAAAGGTACAAAGATATCATAAACAGATATTTTAAGAGAGTAGACTGTGACATTGAAACATGGGAAACATGGCAAAGGATCGAAAAACTTGAAAAGGAATGTTATCGCAATCTGAAGAAAAAGTAGAAGAGAAGGAAGCCGAAAAGTACCATTTACACATCCGATCACAACATGGGCTTCTAGGGTCCAACATCACCAGTCAAAAATGTGCTCAAGACATTTGGTAGACGACCTTATCCAGAGAGACTTAGGTTTTACTCTCATTTATACAACAATTAAGCAGTCGAGGGTTAAGGGCCCAGCAGTGGTAACTTGGTGGTACTGGGGCTTGCACCCCCAACCTTCTGTCCAGTAAGCCAAAGCCTTAACCGCTGAGCCACCACTGCCCTTTATCTTGAAGGTTGTGTGGAGGTGCTGGAAGGCTGTCACATATGAGAGTAAACAAATGTGGCAGCATCAACTAAATAGATTTGATACCTTAGTCATAATCGGTCACAAGGGACGATCTAGTAATGGTGCGGACTAGATCTTATGGGGGAACATGTGAATGTGTAAAGTTGTGCCTCTAGGAAGCTAGAAGCTAGAACCTAGCTACAACATTAATCATACAAATAGACATTAAGAATGTTTGAGGAAGTCCAAAACTGTGACAATAAACGCACCACTGTTGATTTTTTTCCCCCTCATCATTGACTCTTAATGGATGGTAGGTTTTGTTGTTTTTAATATTTGTCATGTTGATGTTAAGTGTTAAGTTGAAAATATAAATTTTTGGGGGTTGATTTTTGTTTGGATGCCTTGAATTTGAAGCACAGACATCTAGTGGGTCATTGACATTTTCTGCATTAGTGTTATTTCTACGCAGAAAAGTTGTTTCCACAGCATGCCTCATACCCACTGTGTCACCGCAGCTCGAGGGCTGCTTCCCATACAAACACAGAGCTAGAGGTAGAATTAGGATACTCCTATCCATTTAATGTTAGATGCCCAAACACGGTGAGACACCCTACATTATTGTTTCAGGTTTATTGCGTCTCCTTATTGTTTTCTTGTAGGACCTCCTAACAGTTCCCCAACTCAGGCTCTTCCCACTGTGACCCCTCGCCGACCTAACCAGCCCAAGAACCCACCAGGAGCCCCACCACGTCGTCCAGACCGCCCTCGAACCACAGACCGCCCAGATCAGTATGGCCCCAACATCTGTGAAGGCAACTTTGATACGGTCACTGTGCTCCGTGGAGAGATGTTTGTTTTCAAAGTGAGTTCTAGTTACTGAAATGTGCTACACTAATATACAATGAGTGTATGTTTACTGTGTGTGTGTGCAGTCTGATGTTGTTAATCTAGTGTGTAATAGGATCTGACAAGCATACAGTAAGCTGTTAGCCGCTTAAGCAGGTAGGAAATTGGGTGAAAAATGAGGCCCTGTGATCCCACTGGGACATTGTTGGTCCTGCTGCACAAATTCTCTTACCAATAGCTCAGACACAGTGTTGAGTTCCATCTGTTCCAGCTGCACCTGAGGACCAGGCAGAGGCTTCAGGCCTGTTCCCAATAAGCCTCCAGAGGGGTTGTAGCCTATAAAACCCCAGTCCTGGGCTCAGTTATGAGCCATAAATGAGTAGTTCTGTATCATTGGGCTCTGGAGTTCATTAGGAGATCCACAGGAAACTGGGGCATGTTGTGGCCTTCATCTGAATGCCTCACTGGTGCTGAGCTGCTCTGGGGCTTAAGCCAAAGATTCATCAGTTGTTTTAGATGTCCTTAGGTCACATCATTCCATCATGTGATTTTCCCTCTGTGAAAGAAACTGCTTTTTTCTTTTGTCAGGGTGTCTCTGTCATACCCTTTCTTTTATAATTGGAATGACAAAGATTAGGTCATATGATCTTCACTTGTTTATTGAATTCGCTCTACTTTTGTGGTATTTTCCCACAGTAAGAGAAGATAGCTTCAGCAGTTATAGACCAAGTGATAAAGCTTTATGAAGTAATTCCTTCACAGTAACATTAAACCTAGTATAATTCTGCAGTTCTGATATTTAATACAATCCAACGTCGGTGCAGTCTAGTAGTCCTGGCGATTGCTGTTGACATGAAGTAGATAAATGTATGAGTATGTATGAGTGAGTCTCATTCCCAGAACTCCACGCTCTTTTCTTAGTTTTGTATCATGTAAAGAAATGTGAGAAAAATCCCCTTATAAAAGTTTGGGTGATTTCCTGCGGCCTACGCTGCTAACAAGTTTTACATGAATTTTATAATGCTAGTGATGCAAATGAAAGCTGTTATCCAACATGTGGTAAGCCAAACCCAATCGTAATTTAACACAGAATATTCCAGCTGTAAAAGCTGAAATAGCTGATTTGCAATTTTGTCGTTCCTTGTTGTGGACTTTAAGGAGTTTGACCAGCTGAGTTACATTTGAAAAGCTTAGTGTAGACTTGCAAAAGATATGCAGGTGAGGGAAGAGAGATTATTTACTATAACACTAAATAACACACATACATCTATGCTTTCTACTTGTTTTTGGGTGAAATGTGTCTTTATGTATTTAAAGAAACAGGTGTACTCTATGTTCATGGAAGAACACTGCTGGATCGGATGGGTTAAAATTAGTGCCTGGCTGCTAACTAACAACTTGGCCTAACTTTAATTTGGGTCAGGTGTGGCGCCATCTGAAGGTCTTGGCTTGGAACCCAAAAGACAGGAGAATAAGCTTGCATGTTGCAAAGGGTCATGACTGTATCGTGTGTTATATTTAGATTGTTGTATGGAACAGGAGGACGGCATGGTGATGCAGTGGTTAGCATGTCCGCCTCACAGCAAGAAGCCCTGGGTTCGATTTTCTGCGTGGAGTTTGTTCTTCCCGTGCTTGCATTGGTTTCCTCCGGGTACTCCGGTTTCCTCCCACAGTCCAAAAATATGAATCGCTGTTCCAAATTGTGTGTGAGTGTGAATGGTAGTATGTGAATGGCACACATACACACACTCACACAAACATTTACACTCACATCCATACCTAGGGGCAATTTGGAACAGCCACTTAGCCAAATATGCATGTCTTTGGACTGTGGAAGGTAACTGGAGCACCCGGAGGAAACCTGCACAAGCACAGGGAGGACATGCAAATTCCACTCAGAAATGGCAGAGCCATTTGGGACTCGAACCCAGGACCTTCTTGCTGTAAGGCAGATGTGCTAACCATGGTGTTAATGCCATCCTGCCCCACCAAAAATCTTTTATTCTGAGCTGCACTAGAAGACTTCATATGTAAAACCTTCTATCTGGCATCTTAATTTTTATTGGGCTTCTATGGCTATATTCACCAAGTTCATTTTATTTCTAATGAAAACGTTATTAGTCACTGAAAGAAATGTATTATTTTTTCAGAATCTAACTTGTAAAGTCATTTAGAAATCATTTTTAATAAAAGATGCAAGGTTTTTGAAGTCTTCACTTGATGTTCAAATGGACAACTGCAACAGACGTGTAAATTCCAAAGAACCTTATTAGATAGTCTCTGTCTAAATGTGTTATGTTTTTGCTCCTCAAGGGTCGCTGGTTCTGGAGGGTCCGAAGAAACCGAGTACTGGATAACTACCCCATGCCCATTGGCCACTTTTGGAGAGGACTTCCAGGAGACATTGATGCAGCGTATGAGAGACATGATGGCAGATTTGTCTTTTTCAAAGGTACATTTTTACCCCTTTCCATTCACTCCTTCAGAATCCCAGTGTTGAATGTATCCATGCATTTTAGTACATGTAAAAAGCTTGCCAATTTGTTGATGTACATCAATTAGCCATGCTCAATAGAGAACAATTTCCTGGCAACTGCAATGGATTTTGTCATTTAGCAGGAAGGGACTGTGCCACTTCCCTTAGTAACTATTCATTTTAGTCTGATGAATTTTACAGGTAGAGTTAGCAAAAGGACAAAAAGTGAAGCCTCTAGTCAACTTATAGATGGGTACTAAAATCCTTATGAGAGTGCTTTTTTTTATTGCTTTTTACTTCTCAGCGCCCGTAACAGTTGCCTGGGAAGCAAAGCACTGGTGCAAACAGTGAAATGTTTAACTTACATTTGCATTGTGCTTTTATTTTATTACTTCATTAAGCTGGAATCGAAAAATAGGCTTTGGCAGTAGTAAACTTTTTTTCTTAACTGATTTTCCTGCAATCCTCCATTCATAGAGAAGTACTCTGAACTTCCTGTAGTATAATATTTATCCTTTTTTTCTTTGCTTGTCCTGTTCACTGCTGTAAAGTTCTGATCAATACTACTGATAAACAAAGAGGGTGGGATGTTTGGAAAGACAGAGAGGGATATGGAGTGAGTGTGAACTCTTTTTTCTGAGAGAAATTTGGAAAACATCTGTAAGCCAAGTGATGTCATTGGCAAGGTCTTCTTAAGTTTGGCTGCCTGCCATCGGAAAGAAACCAGGAGACTGAAAAAATTGGACAGCAAGAACTCTTATATTTGAGGTGCGGCCATTGCATCAGCCAGTGGTTCCTCCAGATGCTGACTGCAGAGTTTGCATTATTTCAGAAAGAGAATGTGGAATCAAACTGTGAACGTGTACATGGTGCCACCATGTCTGCCATACTGTAAAATAATAATGAAAAAGCACTACAGCTTGACTGTAGTATCACCTCGGATGTTCTGTCATCGGGCAGGCTATGAGTGCCAGATTAAAACCAAATCCAAACTGCTGTTGCAACTTTCTCTGTGTTGTTGTACACAGTGGTTATTTTTGTTGGCAATTGAGCAGCAAAAACCAATAAGGTAATGCAAGAGGGGCAAGACTCTATGATTGCTTTGGTTAGGCAAAGGGAAATTCCTTGTGTTCTGAGATCTTGCTTATTCATGTATATACACCACATCGTTTTGTTTACCTTTTCCTCCTTGATCTGTGCAGGGGAACGGTTCTGGATTTTTCGGGAGGCTAACCTTGAGCCAGGCTACCCTCAGGAGCTGGTCGATTATGGCCGGGATATTCCTTATGACAAAATAGAGACAGCTATCTGGTGGGAACCGTCAGGTTACACCTACTTTTTCAAGGGAGACAGGTAAGCAGAAGTTCCTGTTTGCATTCAAAGACTAATACCAATCCTTAGCATGTCTCAAAATATTCCAGTATGCTCTATGTTGCAAGCAAGTACTGACTGTATTTATTGGTTTTTCTAATCCCTTCCCTTTAGGTACTGGCGTTTTAATGAGCAGTCGCGTGCAGTTGACAGGGACTACCCTAAGCCAATCAGTGTTTGGGATACATCAGTGCCTGTATCTCCCAAGGGAGCTTTCCTCAGTGATGATGGAGGTGAGTGGAGGGAGAGATAAGGGGGGAAGGGAAATGCCAGGAACCTCAATCTCTTTAAGAGGGAAAGAATGACATCACTCTGATGAAGAAGATTCTCTGCCTTGGTCCTGTGTGGTCTCTTCATCGTTACAACCAATAAGACATGGTCTTACTCATAAACAATCAATTAAAAGAAATCTTTATTGAAAAGATTAAGTTGACGTTCATTGTATTTGATTTTTTTAAGGGAAATGATATCAACCAGAGGGATGAGCACCTATTTCCATTCAGTATGCCTTTGTTTAACGTCCTGTTTTCTCTCTGCAGCTTACACATACTTCTACAAAGGCAGCAAGTACTGGAAATTCGATAATCATAGGATGAAGAGTGAGCCTGGATACCCCAAATCTATCCTAAGAGACTTCATGGGTTGTAATGTGGACCTGGATCCCGACCGAGACACAGATGTGGACCCAGGACGAAAGTGGCCTGACAGACCGCCCTTCAACCCAGACGCGGGCCGAGACAAGGACAAGGAGAAAGACAAGGACAAAGAGCAAGATAGCACCAACGATGTGGACACCAAGGAGGCAAAGGAGGAGGAGACAAATGACGTGGACGTGGTGCTGAAGATAGATGAAACGGAGCGTACCATGAACATCATCATGGTGACTGTGCCGCTGATCCTGGTGCTGTGCATCCTGGCACTGATTTATGCCATCATCAATACGCTGCAGAGAAAAGGGGCACCTAAGTACTTTGTGCACTGCAAGCGATCCCTGCAGGACTGGGTTTAACTTGGACTTTCAACTCTGACCTCTGAACCCTTGAACTTTCTTCCCTTTCATCCATGTCGTTTTTCATCTTCCAAATATATTTACATTACGCACACACACACACACTCACACATACACACACACACACACACACACACACACACACACACACACACACACACACACACATACACCTTTTACTCTGTTATCCCATGGTGCTGTCCTAATGCGTTGACTGTAGTCTATTTATATGAGAGTTTGCACATTTGGTATTGTTGTTTTCCTGCCTTTCATTATTATTTTGTCATGCACCCCCTTCCCCCCCACACATTTCTTTTTATTTCTAAACAAGGAATTTTTTCATTGTGCTATGATAAACTGCCATATGGCTTAAGAAGCATACTTTGGATGTGAAAAATACAAGGGAAATTGAAAGCATGCGCAATACAAAAAAGGGAAGAAAAAAGGAGTCTCTGAGATCTTAATAATTGCTCCCTTTACTCAGGATTCAACTGTCGTCTATTCACTGACTGGAGAAGCCAAATGGGAAAGACCTGTTGTAGAAAACAATCTGTTTTAACACGACTGGCCGTTTCGAGCTCTACTTGAGGCATGCTTGCCAATGAAGAAGAAAATCCCATGTGTTTTATTGCCTTAGCCGAAGTACTCACGCTATTGTTTTTACAACGGTGCCTTGCCTTGGTCTTGCCAGCCAAAAGCCTTCCTGTAGTTTTACCCCTATAGGAGGAGCCCCTTGATCTCCCTCGCGTGTTGCTTTCTCTCTGTGATCCTATGATACTGTTTGACTGTAATCTTTTATTGTCAGAGGAGAGTAGCTCATGTGGTGCTTTTCCTTTCAGACAAAAAAGGCAGCGTACTGTGAAACCACACTGCAGGGGGACGGGAGGGAATGTTTGAGGTACTGGATGCTGAAGGAGGTGCTTTTTTTTTTTAGGTAGGAACCATTAGCCAAGTGTAGGCTTGCTTTAAGCAATGTAATCAAACACAAAAAGGCTTATAAAAACATACCACTAGTACACTATATACCACTTGAGAGGACCAATCGAAAAATGAATAAAAGAAATTTACGTTTCTCAAGCCGCAGTCATAATGAAAGGCCTTGCTGGGCCTCTTAGCCTGCCCTGTTAGAGGCTGTTAGATAATCCTCTCATTTTAAAAACAGCAGGTGGGCAAAAACATTGCTAACCTCCCACCATGGTAACATGAGGCCTTCTCACCTAAGAAATCCTACTCTGATCTGCTGAAGCATGTAGAGAGCACGAGTAAGCAACAAGGAAGAGGAAAGATAGAGATAGAGAGAGCGATGTGTGAAAGTTCAAAGGGAGGTGGTTCATCTGTGGAAACCTTATCTGCCATTGGAAGACGCTTACAGTGTGTTGCTCCAGAGACAATTTTACTGTATACACATTTCAAGGGTGGGGCTGAGGAGCCTGAGCTGTGAAATGGCAACGGAGAGAACAGAGGAGATCCTCATATCCTCATATAGGAGCAGGCTGGCACACTTCTGTGACATTCACTCTGCCACTGGTTATTTTTGAACCACATATTTTGAATGGGAAACAGGATCTGCTGCTGGCATTCATTCTGTGTCCATTCAGCAGCTACGAGCTGGGTTGGTCATTCCACAATCACTTTATTCAAGAACTTGATTTTGATTAAAGATCGACCAGCTTATCATTGTTTGAAGTTGAAAACTTTTATCAAAAAAACATCTCTGTGCCAGTGGAGAAAGTTTTGTGTTCACAAGGGCACACAGTATGGTGTAGATGAGAGAATGAAAGTGAGTGGTACTATAAATATTGCCTTGTCGGGCAAGGTTGACTCGAGACCACTTTCATAAATATTATGGAGAGACTAGAGGAGACGGAGGACAGTCATGACTTGCATGCCATCGCTGATGGAGGCCATTCAGCTCCCTTGCCAGGCAGCAAGCACCCTTCCCCCCTCTGTTCCAAGAGGAGAGGTAATCAGAGATAAAAGCTGTTCCTCCTCTCTCTCTCTCTCTCTCTCTCTCTCTCTCTGTCTGTCTCTCTCCTCTCCTTCCCTTGCTTTCCAGATCAATGAAGAATACACAAACAGACCTGAAGGGGATCTAGATTTCAAAACTTCACGCTCAGCCCATACTAGCCTGTTTTGTTCACATATGAGCAGGCATTTACTTGCTGCTCTGCACCTTTGTGGCCTTGCTTGGAGAGACCTTCAGGCTTTTTTTGGTGTCCTGTCTGATTAATGTTATCTTTGTGTTTGCTTAGGCAATCGAAACCAAATGCTCTGTCAAGGCCATTTAAAATGAAGCTGACCAGTAAACACACTGCTCGTGTGAAGTGTTCACAAAAGAAAGGCTCCCTTTCGATCGTAACCTTTAATCAGAGATCTTTCCTGAAGCCAGAGCTTGTTGCTAGAGTACACTGAGCATGATCTGAATCCTTAATGATTTACATGGTAGAGATGAAACAGGAGTGATTATGATGGAGAACAGCTAATAAGTAATCAAAGCTGTAGACGAATCTGTGTAATGAGAATGCTAGCATCCATGCTTCATTCTTCGACTTTTGTCCACTCCTGTACTTTGGCTCAAATAACAGTGGACCCTCTTACTTTGGGCATTATTGTCCTGTGTACTTTTTCCCAAATCCAAATCCACAAAGCATCCACCCACAATCACCCGCTCTTGCATAGCAATCTTAAAGGCATTGTGGGTTTTGGTAGAATATTTCCCCAAGTTGCAGCTCAGTGATTTATTTTTTTTCAGTTGTGCATTTTTTAGCAACATAGTATTTATGCAAGATGCATCCACACAAAAAAGTAGACATGACTTAATATTTGTGATCTTTCTCACTCTCTTGTCTTCTGATTTATGCATGAGTAGACAAGTAGATCTCTCTTATTTTACCTGTCCTGCTCATTTCTTTAATCCCATACTGTAACTGATAAGGAGTATGAACAAAGGATGTCATGGTGTTGGAAATTGTTCATATTTTGGTAACTGTAGCCTTGGCAGTGTCAGGTTTTTGTTGGTATTAGGTCATGCGTGTCTGTAGTAAGAATCATTTCACTGTAGTCTTCAAGCTACACATTGACAATACGTTTGTTCCAGTATCACTGTATCACAAAACATCTCACTTTACCCCATGAGCCAAGTGTCATGCCTTTTAACAAAGCAAATCCATGCACAGACTGAACAGTTAATCAAATCAGGTAAAGAAATTAAAGGCTCACTCGTGTTGCTAAAGCAATGTCATGACAATGTTGTGCAACTTACATAGTGCTGCAATTATTTTTTAAAAACCTCATGTTTATTAATAATTATTAAATGTATGATAGTATTTTTGTGGTTTCAGTTAAACTGATTGATTTCCTGACTATGTTATTTGAAATTAATTGGTTGTTTTTGAAATTGTAAATATTGTAGGAGGGTTTTTTTTACTTTGTTAATAACATTCCGGTTTTATGTTTTGATTTTGTTTTCTGATGTAGAAACTGAAGATTTTATACATTTGTGTTGTTTGTTGATCACATCTGTTGAGTGTCTCTAATGATCCATGCTGGACATGTAAACAATAGTAAATAAATGATCTGAATATGAAACACCAACTGATTAAAAAAATTTTTTTGAGTAACAAACACAACAGTCATCAGAAGTAGAACAAGAATTCTCAGATTTGGAAAATGGATAATGTCCATTATCCTGAGATAGAAAACCAACCAGATTCCCATGCAGTATATACTAATCTCTAATATTTGGTGTATCCAAAGCCTATCCTAAGAATACTGAGCATGAGCTAAAAAGAAAAAGTTGGGAAAATTTTGGAGATTTTTCTCTCTATTTTCTCTTATATATATAAATGTAACTGCTTATACATTTATATCCATTACCTGACACACTGTCCAACTGTGCAGCACACTAACCACTTGTCACTTTTGCATCATTGTAAAGTGGAAAGAAAATTATACATGATTTTTTAAATCTATAAATAAAAATCTGAAAAAATGTGATGTGCATTTGAATTTGGCCCCTTTACTCTGATACCCCTAATTAAAACCCTGTTTTCCTCCTTCTAATGCAAAATTACAGCTGCAAATCGGGTATATGTATACCTTTGTATATGACTCTACTAGTTTTGCACATCTAGATGCTGAAATCTTTGCCTATTCTTCATTGTAAAATAGCTGGAAGTTGGATTCAGGTCTGGACTTTGACTGGGCAATTCACATGAATATGCTTTGATCTAAACCATTTCATTATAGCTCTGGCTGTATGTTTAGGAAAGTGAACCTCTGCCCTAGTCTAAAGTCTTTTTAAGACTAACAGGTTTTCTTACAAGATTGCCCTATATTTGGCTCCATCAATCCACCCATCACCAGCATCCCTGTCCCTGCTAAAGAAAACCATCCGCACAGCATGATGCTGATGCCACCATGTTTCAGGGTGGGGATGGTGTGTTCAGGGTAATGTGCAGTGTTAGTGTTCTGGCACACACAGCATTTTGCATTTAGGCCAAAAAAATTACATTTTGGCCTTATCTTACCAGAGCACCTTCTTCCACATGTTGCAAACTGCAAATGGGACTTCGTACTGCTTTTTTTCAACAATGGCTTTCTTCTTGCCACTCTTCCATAAAGTCCTGATTTGTGGAGTGCAAGACTAATAGTTGTCCTGTGGACAGATTCTCCCCCTGAGCTGTGGATCTCTGCAGCTCCTCCAGAGTTTCAATGGGCCTCATGGCTGCTCTCCATGCCCGGTCTGTCAATTTAGGTGTACAGCCATGTATTTGTTGGTTTTCAGTTACTCCATACTCTTTCCATTTTCGGATGATGGAGTGAACACTGCTCTGTGAGATGTTCAAATTCTATTGTATTCTATTAAACCCATAGAGATTCACATTCATGTTGTTTCAGCCTTTGTATCTTTGTGTAGGAGTAAGCACAGTGCAGCACTCCGTTTATGCTGATAACAGGAGCCTACTTTAGCATACTGTCTGGACTCTAACCAAACCCACATCATCACCCTACATGACTCCCATCCCCCTCTTAAAGCTCTAAGAGAGCTCAGGGTCCCTGCCTCAGGCTGAACTTCCTGTCCCTCAGGAAAGAGCAGGGCCTTGTGGGCCATGGGAGACTGGGTGGATATTTATAGAGGCTTACTGTAGGACAAAGGAGCAGAAAATTGGGGAAGTCTGTGATGAAGTCTGAGAAATAGCAGGTGTTATAGACTGTATGGATAGACACACAAGTAAGTACACGTCATAAAGGTACTTTACATCAGCATGAATGACACAGTCAGTTACTTGGCACCATGAGTGGAAAAAAGCGAATGTTTACTCATCTGGCTTGCAGCTAAAACACTTCTTATTGCTTTCTTCTTTCTTTTTTGCTTGAGAACTGCTGCATTTTAATCACTCGCTATTCTCCACCTGGGCTCTGTAAAACAAACCCACTTAGCACCTGCCCATCCCGAGGGAACCAACTAAACGCTATGCACTAACCACAGCAAGGAAAACACTTGTGCTGTCTGGCACATCTCACTGACTTTCCCCTCTCACTATGCCATTCCTTATTTACTCGATCTTTCTCATTTTTGTTTTTCCTGGAGGACATAGTCACTATATAAAGTATAAAACATGTGCTTTCAGAGTGTTTATTTGGATATGAGAGGAAGACAGAGAGGAGTGGGTGTGCAGTGACTTGGGGAATATTTGCTAATACCCTATTAGCCCACTCTCTGAAATGAGTAATCTTCAAACAAAACACAGCAAGCCCATTCTTTGTCCACATTTGTATGCTCGCCTTTACAAACCTGTTTTTAGTGCTAACAATGTTAAAACTGTACTTTAATACCATGTACAGGTCAGGACATGGTGCATGTTTAAACCAAGCTTTAGTTTAAAAACATCTAGGACTAAAATATCCTGCTGGTTTTTAAGTTTGTACATGCTTTAAAAGAGTAAGCATTTTTCCAGCACCCTCAGAGTAGATAATCTTTTTTTTTTTTCAAGTTCATCTCACATGTTTAGTGCGATAATTGATCAGTAAGAGTTAAAAGAATAGATGTAGTCAAATCATACCAGATTTTGATTGGTTTCATTGCAGCACTTAAAGTTATTATGACACTGTAGGCTTTTAGGAATGAATTATAATATCAACACACTGATTTTTGTCTTGACCAATTTGACCTGTAATTTACTTTTTACAGCAAATTTACATTAACTATCAGATATAATAACAAAATGTTGGCAAGCAGGTTAGAAACTGATACTTGTCAACTGTTGATGTGATTTAGGGCTATTCTTGCTGCAATGTCTTTAGGTGCACAAATACATAAATAAAATAATAAAAACCCATGACACACAAAACATACACTATGTGGTCAAAATAATGTGAACACCTTTCCATTGTACATCTTATTCCAAAGCCATGAGGAGTCATATGCAGCTGGTGCCCATCCATTCATCCACCCATCCATCTACTTATCTATCCATTAGTCCATTTATCCATCCATCCATCCATCCATCCATACACTTATCTATCCATCCATTGATTTATCTATCCATCCATCCATCCACTTATCTATCCATCCATCCATTTATCTATCCATCCATCCATCCATCCACTTATCTATTCATCCATCCTTTTTTTCTATCTATCCATCCATCCATCCATTTATCTATCTATCCATCCATCCATCCACTTATCTATCCATCTATCCATTTATCTATCCACTCATCTATCCATCCATCCATTTATCTATCCATCCATCCATCCATCCATCCATTTATCTATCCATCCATCTGTCCATCCATCCATCCAGCCATCCATTTATCTATCCATCCATCCTTCCATCCATTTATCCATCCATCGAATTATTTATCCATCTATCCATTTATCTATCCATCCATCCATTTATCCATCCATACATCCATCTGTCCATCCATCCATTTACAGTTTTTCTCAGTCGCTTTGGTGCAATTCTCCGATCAGAATGTAAATTGTCATAACAATTAGTTCAACCTCCACAACATTTAGGTATTTGTGCACATGATAGTAGCAATTTCTCCTTCCTCTGAACAAATTGCA
>JAQMYF010000017.1:8204094-8221597 GCA_030014195.1 Neosilurus mollespiculum
CAGGGCGGGGCCTGTGATTAACAACCGAGCCGGGGACTCAGGTAACCTGGAACAAAGAGAAAGAGCCAGAGCAGACATGAGAGCACAAAACTCAGACTCCCCGGTAGGTTCTAACAATCTTCTTATTAGCATTATTGTTTTTTGTATTTTGTATTTTTGTAACAATATTATTGTTGCAAGAAAATATGCATTCACAGTAACCAGAGCAACCAAAAAGTATATTTATTATTATTGAAATCAAAGACCACATTTTTTAAAATTAGTTATTTTAGAAAATCAGATAAGAGTGTAACTAATTTCAATTTTTGCAGTGTTTGTAACATCAACTTGGTGATCTGTCTCTTGTTTATGGATCTCTTCCCATTCAAGTAAAAAGCCTAATATTGTCATGACTGGAAATAACCAAATGGCTGCTTAGCAGACAGAATTTACTTTAATGACTTTGGTTCAGGGAAATGAGTGGAGGGACTTTACAATAAGGACTTTGGTTAAGGTGAAGGAGAGTCTGGAAATGAGTTTTTGCTTTTTTCTTCTTACTCAGCAGAGTCTACAGCCTTGTCATGTTCTATGGACAGTGAAGCCTATAATTATGTAAAGCAGTTTCATGATGATTCCCTTAAACTAGGCCAGAATACAGACGAGCTGCGATCATGCAGGAAATGACTTTTCCTTCTTTTACAACAGTGTCCTTCGTTCAGGATGAGTTGTCTGACTGAGTGACATTCCCCTTTGCCATGAGTCGATCATGTGGGTTACACTATCAGGTTTCTCATGTAACAAATAAACAAGCAAACAAAAAATCATGCCACTAAAAGAATACAATCCCTGAAGTGAGTGGGGATCAGAGGAAGTGCTTGTCGGGGTCAGGCGGTGTGTCCGGGTCACTCTGTTTCCTGAGAGAAAATCTCTTTCTGTCTTCAGCAGTGATGAGCTCACTCTTCAGTTCCCATAACCTCAATGAGCCTAGTCCACAGCACCCTGGAGATACACACTCATAAATGCTAAAACACCAAAGCAGCTTATAAAATGTGGGTCAATACATTATTAATGGTAAATTTCCTTCTCTCTGCATCTATTTGAGTTTCCTGTTCAAAGACATTTTGATTTTATGATATGTAAAAGTAGGAAGTGACATAAAAAAAACATTACAAAAAGAAAGTATCTGTACATAATAAAGAGATCGCAAAAAAGTGACCGATATGTAAATTTACATTAAAAGAAGTATTGAATACTTTATACATTAATTGTCTTGCAGTTTGGCTGCTAGCAGGTACAGCTTGAACAATGTTGTATTGCTCTTGCTAAGATACTGCATAGGAGAATATAACAGGAGATTGTTGTAGAATAATCATTTATTAATGGAAAAAGACATTGATAAATGCTGTATGGTGTAGAGCACAACACCACTTTGGTTTCTAAAAAATGCATACAGTAAGTAGCAGCAACTGTATCGTTTCAAGAAAATTAAACTCATAAAAACTTAAATATAGTGTTTCTCAAGTAATAATGATAAATATGTCTATGCAGCCATATCAGAATGAGACATGTACACGTACTTTTAAAATCGAATACCTTTTCTTTTACTTCTATGAAGTGAGGCAATACTTTTTGAGAATTAATTAGCTAGCTTAGTATTTTGAAGGGAACAGTCATAACTGCTCTTCAGATACTTTTAACCACATTAGTACAATGCAATTTAGGTTACTGTTGTAGTGCATCTTGAATATATGATGTAATAGTTATCCTCCTAAATTATCTAGCTAATGTATTGCTACTAGCTTGCTGCAAATGATGCTACTTTCTGCTAGAATGTTTATTTGCCTAGCTTTAAGGGATGTTTACCCTTTTATACATCTGTTACATCCACACACCCACATTTAGTAAAGAATACAACAGATGCCTTTTTCTGGTTAGAATGATCAAGCTAGAATTTTTATTTTTTATTTATTTATTTTTTTTTTTTAACATCTCGGGTATTTCAACCCCAAAATATATTTTGAATAGGCTTTTTGACTTTTTTAAAACATCATTTCCTCCACAGGCTCTGCTTTCATGTGCATACTCCCAGTATAGAGAACACATGATGTGATGTACATGGAGAGTAGCATGTGCTTATATCTGCTCTGATTTATTGGATGGCTCAGTATGACTGTGGAACTGCACAGCTGAAAATCCTTTCCATGTCTTTTGATGACACGTTTTCAATGAGAATATATAAAAATCAATGGCTTTAGCATACTGCCCTATTGTTCCATACCAGCAAAATATCATCTTGTCTATATTATGACAGAGGGTCATGAATTGAACGATCCAGTACCACATGGTAGGATGTATTCAAAGGATAAAAGGATGTGCTTTAATATAATAGACCACTTTTAACCACAAACCTGTGAGTAAGCTGTGACAACCTGAAGAGCTAATCGTCTGCTCATAGTTTACTTCCTGGGTTCTCATCATAGCTGGATCTCAACATGATGAGCAACACAATAGGATGGTCTTCATGCACTATCATCATCCTTAAAAGGTGTTCTTGGTTGTGTGAGAAATTCTGACTTGTTTAGAAGTATTTTTGAGGAAGCATTCCCATCTGTAAGCACTCTAAATGCTCCGCAGGATGTTTTGTTTGAGTATTTGGCAAGTCTTGGGCATCTCGTAAATGGTACAGGTGTCTTCAATAGACGTATTACTGAACCTGCTAATGCTATAGTTGTTAGCATAATTAGAGAACACTGTAAAAAAGCAGGTAATACTTGGGGTAAATAGAGTAGAGTTGTTGACATTGAAGTGTAGTATGGCATGCAATTAAAAAAAAAAAGGCATGGCCCTATATCTCTAGGTGAAAACTGATCAAGGAGCTAAAAATGAGATTTTTCCAGATGGTTGTTGGCTATAGTTTAATAGTCTGTGTGGATTAGATGATTTATCAATGATTGTGTAATTCAGGAATTGTTTAATTGTTTTACCAGATGGAATTATGGCAACAGGGCAGCACGGTGACATAGTGGTTAGCACCACTACCCCCCAGCAAGAAGGTCCTGGGATTAAGACCCATGCTTGGTGAGGTGTTTGCATTTTCCCTCTGTGCATGGGTTTCCTCTGGGTACTCTGATTTCCTCCCACAATCCAAAAACATGCACATTAGGCTAACTGGCTGTTCCAAATTGCCCCTAGGTGTGAGTGTGAATGGTTATGTGTGTGTTGGGTTATTTAGGGTGTACCCTGCCTTCGCCCATTGTCGGCTGTGATAAGCTTCAGCCTCACCATAACCCTAATTGGATTAAGTGGTGAGTGAGGTAACTATAGCAACAGATGAATTACTCAGAATATGAAATGTGTGACAAAAGCATTTCGAAGCACCATCTGTATTGGCTGCTCATGACATCTTCTGGACCTGCAGCTCTAAGCTGATAAAGATCCTGTCCAGGCCCATCATCTGTTTTCCAGAGCCAATTTTAATGTTGTGATTGTTGGCAGATTGACTAGACACTCCTTTCCACTTGGCTGCAACTGGATACTAACTAGGCGATGAGATTGGATTCAAAGTGAAGCAGTGGGAATTCTTTCCTCACTGCTTTCCCATTTACCCAGCTTCACTCCACCCTTTAGCTGTTGATTGTTGATGTTTCCGTGGTAAAATATGTTCTTTAATATTCCCCATCACAATTCTAGTACTTCATTTTCCAATGATTTACTATACCTTCCCTATAGCACCATCCTGTTGGGTTTTCTGACTGTGATAGTCCAAAAGAAAACCCGAAAAACTGAGTGGCAGATATTAGAATGACTTCAATCATATCCACACTCCTGAATAAGCAACAATTCTATACCTGCCACAAAAGATGATTTATCACTCTATGACAGCCACCAATTGCAGGTTGTATCTGATTAAATATTTTTTCTTAATTACTGATGTACTTTTTGTCTTTTATTTTACACTTAAGTCAAATACATATGTATTCTGTTGGCAGTGGGCCTAATTGCTCATTATTTTCACACAATTAAATGCTTTTTGCATATTTTGGGGCACAAAGCCCTTTCTGAGACAGCCTTTTTATTTTTAGATTTATGTGGTGATGGTTTTAAAGATTTATGAAAATTAAAATGAAAACTCATTGTTGTTAATTCCATTTCCCAGAAACTTTCACCAACTAATAGACAACAGTGTGTCACATGACTTGATGTGTCACATGACCTGCTTCCAAGCTTTCATGAACTGAAAGTCTCTCTCTCTCTCTCTCTCTCTCTCTCACACACACACACACACACACACACACACACACGCACGCCTGTTTTCAATCACCATCACTGATTCACTCTAAATATACACCACAAACTTCAATATGATTTGATTTCCTGCCCTGGTGCACACCAACATATGGACACCTGCAGTTCATAATGCTGTTATGAGACACATTTGCTGTTATGAAACACTTTTGCTTGCTTTTTTTCTTTTATAACTTGATATGGCTGCTAGACTTTTCTCCACAGTCAACAAATTTCTTTAACAATTGTTTGGACTGGTTTCTCCCAGCCAATATTGTCATGTTGCTGTGTCTAGATAGTGGGCATTATTGTTTCATCATTGTAATGATGAGAAAAAATGTTTCAACATATACAGAGGAATACCAGTAAGAGCCTCCTCTAATATATCCCTCATGGCATTACCAAGATTTTACTATTGGGTGCACCCAATTCTGATGTGAAACCTGTTTTCTAGCAGCTCCAACATCTTCAGAATTATTTTCTGAATGCATGGCACTTAGTTTTATTAGATTTGAATAATAAATACTATTATGTGTTGACTGTTGGTATGATTTAGACCCAACAAGAATTTCATGCCTGCCATGCAGCCTGAATGGCATCATTGTGCTTCAGGAAAACAAGAAAAGGAGTGAGCATGCATGATTGCTGAATTCTTATCTCCGCTATTCTCAGTTTTGCAGAAATAAAATTAAGAGCTTGAGACTGGCTACACTAATGGATTCTAAACAAAATTATCAAAATCAATAATAATGAGTATGAAACTTAATATTTCACTTTCTTTTTTGAAGAGTTCAGTCAGCCATCTGTATCGAACACACAACACTCCCCCCGCCAAGTCATCTGCAACAAATAACAGACTGGTGAAGAGTTTTCAGACATTCAGAGATATTCTAGACAGGATGCCCCATATTTAAGTCAGTGCTTTGTTTACTAGATGTGTGTGATAGTAGCCTGAAAAGTTAAGTGACTTCTGAGGATTTCACTGTTGCATCTCTCCTTTTCTCTAGAGGGGGCAGAGAGAAATGAGATGAAAGAGATTTGTGGAAGCCAGATTGAACTACACAACTGAGATTTATGATGTCTTTCTCTCAGCTGATGATCGACAGAACAGAAAAGAGTGAAAGCCGAAAGGCTGATTAGGTAAACTGGGTGGACTGTTTCCTGAGATCAGCCATGCTTATTGATTTAATTTCCCTTTGTGCACATGTAGCGTTAAAAAGCCTAACTTCTGCAGGCTGCATTCAAGTTCTCAATGAGTCTTGTAAGTTGACTATGATACAGAATTTTTAATTTCAGCTCTGCTTACTAGGTTGTCAGCATTAATAGAGTGTAATTATGTATAATATGGTGTTCCACAGAGTTAGGTTTTAGGTCCCTTATAAGTTATTCTATACTTAGTTTCATACAGAATATTTAGCCTATTAGGTTGTGTGTGTGTTCACCCTGCAATGAACTGGTGAGCTACTCAGTGTGTATCCTGGCTCTACCCAGAGTCAACTGAGATCCAGCCATACCACGACCTTACAAGGATTAAGTGGTTGGGCAAATGAATGAATGAATGAATGACATCATTCTTGCAAATAATTGTTTGCCTTCACTTCTACAATGTTAATAACTTATTGAGATTAAACAGCAGAGCAGTGGAAAATAAAACAGTGATAAAGATGTAAAGACCAGAGATTGTTTGCTGTGGACTTCCTGTTCTTGACTCTAGTGGCTCTTATCATTTTGGCCAGATCTTTACTTTTTTTACATTCACAGTGCTCTACTGCTGTCACTATGTGTCCAAAGAGGGAAGAATTTGGTTTAAACATAGAAATATGACAACTCTAATCATCTGCAGGGTGACAAATTTATGATCTGCTTTTGAGCCCTTGACCTGCCCCTGCCCTGCTGTTACTGCCACTGTGGAATGTAGTTAAGTGCATGCAAACAGATACATTTTACCCCAGCATGTCCTCTGAGACTCCTCTTCCCCAGTGTACCACCCTCTTCCTTCATCCATTACAACTCTCCAGACTGTTTTATAGACCTGTTTATTTTCATTCTGCTTGATAATGTACCCTTGTTGTGCACAGTGCAGACAAATTTCCTCTTACAGACATATTAATATGCAAGATTTAACATAACCTTCTATGTGGGTTTCTTAATATAGAAATAATGGTACAATCAGGGGTTTTATCCCTGAATGCATTAGATGTTAGGTGTTATTTATATACTGTGCTTTGGAACTATGAATGAGTAGAAGAAATGAGGTGACCTGGAAGCTTTTTGTAGGATTAAAATGTTGGTCATGTGGATTTAAAATGCTCTCGTCTTGCTCATGCAGACATAGCCCTTCAGCTGATCTGTCTCTATTAAGAGTAAATGTCAAGCAATGCTATCAGAGTAATGTTCCTGTGTAGAGCTCTGCGCCATGTCACAGACAGCTCACCGCTGACCTCTGATAGCCTGTAGGTGGACACCGTTTGGTGCTGTTTCTGTTCAGACCACACAGACCACAAATGCTAATCCTATACAGTTATCTATCTAAACGCAGGTATCAATGGCTGGGAAATTGTAGCTCTCTCAGGTCCCATGTCACTTTTTTTTATCTGCTTAATGGCTGTGTGAACTTGGGGACCTTTTGTAATAAAGCAGGAAACATGTTCACACATGCACACAAGCACCTAGACATTACTTTTTCAATTCAATAGGCTAGGTGTGTAACAAAATGCCACTCTCTGGATCTATTTACAGAGTTAAACATATAGTGAGTGAAGCCTAGTTTATAAACTGTACACTAATCTTTCTCATCATTTTCTGAACCACTTAAACCTAATTAGGGTCGCAGGGAGGCTGAAGCCCATCTCAGCCGACCCTGGCCGAGGGCAGTGTACACCCTAAACAGCTCATCAGGCCATCGCAGGGCAGAAACACGCTGACGGTAATGCAACCTACTCTTGACACAAATCAGCAATGGTTCTTTTATATGCCTCTCACCATAGACAGTGAATGTCCGGTCTTTGATAACACAGTTAGCTGCACTGGGGGGACAGCAGTGACAACCCGGTGACAGTTGTCCTTGAACCCCCGACCTTGGGATCAGTAAACCAGCACCCTACCACCGGGCCACAAATAATTATACATTTCCAATTCTAATCAGCCAATAATGTGCCAGTGTAACAATCCTGAAATTGTATCGATATAAGATTACACAGATCATCTATAACATTTAAACCACCTGACTGGTCCACCGCTAAGTAGCCCCATACACAGCAAACTGGATTGCACTGTGTGTTCTGACACCTATCTATAACAGCCAACATTACCAGTTTCAGCAGTTACCAGTTGTGCTACAGTAGCTTCTCTGTGAGATCAGACCAGATGTACTAGCCTTCGCTTCTGACGTGCATCAATGAGCTGTAATGAGCCAAGCAACAATTAGGCACAGAATGCGAGGTGGATACTGCTGAAGAGGTACTATAGGTACAATCCTTTTATAGCTATTTAATTCATTATTGTTTGCATAAATGCTTTAATTTATACCACATGGGAACAAAAGCAAACAAGCACACTAAACTAAATTTAATTTTGATTCAAGTTATTTTGATTCAAGCATTTTTTACTTGGAATAATAATTTTTAATTTCGAGATAGCTGACCAGTCAGATTGTGCCATTGCTGTGTAGTAGTATAGACATATCAATGTTATTAAATTTCCCTGTCGGTGGTCATAATGGTTATTAATATTATGGCTGATCAATGTATTTACTATAAGATGAGTGTTAGTGTTTTTACGTGGTGGGATAATCTAAGAGAATCAATACTTTTTGTCTTATTGATAAAATTATTAATTCTAATAATCGTATTATTGCAAATTATATTCATGTCCATTCTTAACTCCTAGTCCTTTCTTTCTTTTGTTTAGATTGTCTTTACAACTTTTGATAAAGTCTACCGTGTTTATTGTGAATATTATACCACCAAATTATACTCATTTGTTTGAATTCCCTTGTCTTGACTCCATACCAGCAATTGAGTTCAGTTTGTATTGCATTTAGCTTATTATTCTGACAGCAGAAGATATGAAGTGCATGCTGATGCATGTTAGCCACAGTAATAAACACATTCGTCACTCAAACTCAATGGTTTTCCCCAGCTGACTGTGCACCTCTTCTGGAAGAGACACAAACATGTGTTGCTGTTTTGTTCTTTCTCTCATTGAAATGGCTCATGTATTTTTTTCTTTTTTGCTGGAAGAATCATCAGCAGGTGCTGACATCAAAAAATCTTCCCTTAATAGCGGAAATTTGTCATGGTTGCAATAAAGTGGGAATTCATCTCAGTTGCGTGCCCCGAAGAATATTTAGGCTTTTATGTGTTAATCCACTGTGTTATCTGACCGATGCATACATGTTTGTGTCTGCTGACCTGTCTAACCACTGAATTATACTGGTGCTCTTGAACTGATCGCTCTATGCAAAGAGGCTTTATAAAAAGCCTCCTGCCTTATATTATATTTTCTATTTTTCTGTTGTGTTAGGATTTTGCTGCCACAGCATAATGCTGAGAGTTAAAAAGAAAATGATCTGTAATGACTCGAGTGGTTTCTGTCTAACTGGAATTCATTTGTGGAGCATCATGTACTGCTGATAGAGCCATTTTTTTGTTTACAAAACTAAGCAAATTGAGACATTGAGTGCTTAATACTCACATATAAGAATTTAAAAGGGGAGGATATTCTTGTAATTCTTTATTAAGAGGCCTCATTTAGCTGGAACAGGTTGGCAACATAATGTGTTTCTTCATGGAGTACTTCCTGGCTAAACAGTCATGAGGCATTGTATTGTGAAATTTCACTGTTAGATTGTGGTAACAAGGCAAATGTTAAGCTGTTGTACTGCTACTATGATTTATATAGTATATGCTACCCAGATAAATAAAAAAGGCCTGCATACTTTTTGTTAGACCACCTTAAGCTGTGATTTCAGCGGATAATCACCATGGCATTGTTGCTTCAGTTGGTCAGGTCAAGGCTCTGCAACATTATGTAGCATTTTCAGGTGAGTTGATAACTTTGAAGACCTTTGTCTTGTTACCAAACAATGCGACATCACTGAAGGCTACTGCATCGGGCAAGTTATTTGTAAAGAGTAGAAAAAGGTGCCTAGGATTTACCCCTGAGAACCCCTGAGGTCACTGGCTGACTTTCAGAGGGCTCTGAGGAACAATAGCACATTGACTCCGAGTCATGAGATAAGAGTCAAATCACTCCAGGAGGATCACATCAAAATTGTATTGGGACAGCTTCCTGGTTAGCTTACAAATACCTTACTTTATCAAATGCTTCGGCTATATCAAGGAAGATAGCATCTGTGTGATGCCCATTGTCTAAGTGAGAGAGTTAAAAGTGGTCCTACAAAATATTAGCATGCACAATTTATTTTTAGCCAGACAGTAAAAATACAACTATATGATACTTATGGATACTTTGTTAATAAAAGTCAAAGCAGGCAGAGACCCAGGTGCATGTCGATGAGAAAGAAGGCTATATTTCATATGTGTGTCAAGCAAAAGTAAGAAAAGAGAGAAGCAAAATTGCACTTAATAATAAGCCACTCTTTTAAACCATCCTGACTATTCCTGCCTGCTGAATACTGCCTAATACCAGATGCTGACAAATTTAAAGGAAGAGGAAGAACGAAAATGCTCTTTTCACAAACTACATCATTTCCTCTTCAGTGAATTGTTTTTTTTTTTTTTCCTGTTAAATGAATCTTATTTAAGTTTCCTCTGATCTCAGTTTTTTCTGAGAATACAGACACGTCTAGTTTTCTTTCAATTTATTTAAGTCTTTCCTGTACCTAGGTAGCACGGGTCAGACCTTATAAATGCTACCACTAATCCACAAATGTTGGCACCACTATCAAAACGACATTGACTCAGTCAATAGTAAACATAGATTAATAAACAGAGTTTACTTCAGAATTGTAGCTAAAGTGAAAGACTCACAAGCTAAAAAGACAGGATTTCTCAAAACTTTGATTGAATGATCCTTTGAAAAGCTCAATGTATCAGTGTGTATTGGTGGGCATAGTGTATATTGAACCAGTCAGATTGCTGCCTACCGGTTTATAAAGCTTGTGGCCAGAAAAGATACAAGGAATATCAGATGGATTAAGTTAAAGCCTAAAACCACTCTGAAAGCAGTTAAAAATTTAATAAGTGCCAAAAATACTGTACTTTAACTGCTGTAACTGACTACTATACTGGATAGTGATGTATGAGGGTAAGTCAAATAAAAACCTTAAAAGAGCAAATAAATTAAGGAAGGTACAATTTTCCCACCCCAGAGGAATCTGGACACTTGTTAAATGCATAGGTAAAGGCAGACACAAATCTCTCATGGACATGTAAAGCCACTACAGCTCACTACATCAAGGAAGATCATCTTTTCCAGTCAAAGATCAGAAGTCCTGAACACTTATGGCTGTGGCATTGCCCACAGTTTTCTAATACAAGGTGAGATTTACCATCACCCCACTTGCCACCAATGTGTCGCCTGTTGTTTCCTCTCACTGTTGTAACAGTGCGTTGTTAGACATGCTTTGTCTTTGTCATTCTTGCTGCTTTTTACATTCCTGAGCAAATAAAATGAGTCTCTATAAAGCATGCACTTCTCTAAAACACAATCTAATCACATTTGTTCCTGATCAGTGGTGCATATTTATTGAATTTTCTGAATAAGAAATCATTCATTTTAATAAAAAAAAGCCAAAAACAAACAAACACTCCTTTAGTTTAGAAGCCACTGATAAAATCACATTTCAGATCTTAATGTGTGTTTTTTTAATAGATAGATAGATTGATAAATAGATAAATATGCCAGTATGAGTACTCAGCATGATGATCCATGTTAATTACTGTTGTAGAAATTAGTACGCAGCTTTCTCTTTTGGACAACTTAGGCTGAAGATTTTTTTTTTGTTTGTTTAATTTAGTTCCTAAAGCAGATAACGACTACCAGTCATCCAAACAACAAGAAGCTTAATACAACAGGGGTGTAACAAAACATGAAAATGACTATAAGACTGATCCAGAAAAAACTAACAACAGCAATGTCAGCACCTTTTTCTTAAGAAAAAATATTGGCAAAATGGCCTAAATGTCTTTGGTATTAATGGAACTTTTTATTAGTTCAACTACATTTTAATCTGTGTAGTAAAGTGGTGGCACTTTTTTAAGTTGTTGTCTTTATAATATTTGTCATCCTTGTCAATTAGTGGTGGATATTCATAAACAAAATACATCAGAGTCTCTGGCATTGTCCATCAGCTGTCATCTGCAAATGTGCTGTTTAAAAAAACAACGCTGTGATTGGTTGAATGCTGTCCTTTTGCAGATGAAACATTGGGAAAATTGACCGTGTGGGTCATAGTGGGATATAGTGTCCCGCAAATGAATTGCAAATATATATATTCTCGCCCTCATTTGGAAATGCAGAGTTAATACGTTACAGTTTGTAGGCCAATTTTGTTTTCACAGACACAAATCATATATTGTAAAATAATTATTTGTATGTGCAAGAAGATTGTTACTCTTAGAATCCATGATGCTCACTCAGTCACTCATTTGACAAACTGCTTAATCCTATTAGGGTCGCAGGGAGACTGAACCAGTTAGACATCTCAGATGACACTAGACAAAGGAGGGGTATACCCAGAACAACTCGCCAGGCCATTGCAGGGCCAACACACAACCATTTACAATCACAATCACACCTAGGGGCAATTTGGAACTGCCAAGGAGCCTAATGTGGATGTCTTTGGACTATGGGAGGTAACTGGAGTACCCGGAGGAACCCCACACAAGCACGGGGCAGAACATGCAAACTTCATACAGAAATGCCCTCACCGAGCCCAGGACCCAAACCCAGAATCTGTCATCCATGTATTTAAGTACATGCAAATTCCACATAGAATCGCCCAAGCCTGGAACCCGAGACCTGATTTTAGGACCTTCCTATTGTGAAGCAGACGTGCTAACCACTACACCACCGTGCCGCCCTCAGAGTGCTCAGTGTTGGTGAATTTAGTGCACTTGTGACCAAAGACAGTTGATGATGAAGCACTCGCTGTGTCCAAAGATTTTGGTTAAAATTGCAGCCTGAGAGTGTAGATCAAAAAACACCAACAGGAGGATGGCATAGAATGACGCAAAACTCACAGGACAGCAATATTGTGTTAATAATAATAGTGTCAATGCCATAGTATTGTAGAGAGAAAAAAAAAAAGTATTACCTCAACTCACTTTACAGAATGTAAGCAAGCCTGGACTGTGCTGATTGATGATGTAAACAAACTGTAGTTATTTTATAGGTTATAATTATGAAAAAAAGACTCATTATGTTGAAACGTTATGTCAGTCATCATCCAAGTGCCTGCACAACTCTGCCCATGTACTTAATATTAAATGCACAGCTGTGAAAAGAAACAAGTTTATGATTTATGTATAATAAATCTAATGTGTAGACATATTCCTACATTCATTACAGCTGTGATGACAATATTGGTGGGGTTTTTTCTTTTGCAGGTCCATGCAAGTCACATGAACCTACACACACACACGCACACACACACACACACACACACACACACACACACACACACACACACACACACACACACACACACACACACACACTGAAAAAAGCATATTTCACAAGACATGCATGTGCTCCCTGAGTGTAATACATCATGAAGGGGAAAATCCCGATAGAGGTTAGGTCATGCTTAATTCAGCTAGACTTCCTCCAGTTTGCACACTTTGTGGACAGTCTGCTGCAGAACTTGCTGCTTTAGTAAGTGGGTGGAGGGCTTTCAGAGATGATTTTACTGACCACATGGTAGCCCGGACAATATTTACATATAAGTGAATTATGATGCTATGACCCAGATTTATACAGTCCCTGGTGAATTGTAGATACAACTGTCTCTCTCTGAGGATTAAGTTTACATGGAGATCTTTGCCTCTGTGTGTGTGTGTGTGTGTGTGTGTGTGTGTGTGTGTATGTGTGTGTGTGTGTGTGTGTGTGTGTGTGAGTGTGTGTGAGTGTGTGTGGAGTCAAGACTTGTTTGAATAATCCCAGAAGGGAAACTTTTGTCGTTTTTGTTCCAACACAAAAGGATACAGTCAGTTACAGCAGGATACTGTGACCCTAGTGTAGTCTTATTGGCAGTTATAAATGCAGCATTAATATAATGTCATAAATTTCCCTTGCACCCAAACAAGAACAGTAGGGGGTTAAAAAGATGGGAAGTGCTAAATTACACAGTCCTGACCCTGGCGAGATAATAGCCTGTTATTGTTATCATCACCATCATCATCATCCTTAATAATTAATACTACAACTGGGATTAGTTTTCCAGGGTCTGGAAGCCAAACCTGCTGCATTTAGAACATGTGGCTCCTTAGATGTTGTACAAACACACACACACACACACACACACACACACACACACACACACACACACACACACACTTGTTACAGTAAAGCGAGCTGGGCTCTATGCCTGCTAATGAGAACATGGCATTAGGGCAATGAAGCTCAGATCTCTATTAAACTGGATAAGTAAAAAAGTAATGGAGCTGGCCCCAGTTGAAGCACATCTGTGCCAGGACCACCCCAAGATGGGTAGTTAACGTTCACCTACGCTTGTTCGCCCACCTTTATATATGCAAATAAACACAGAAACACTCATATACACTTTCCCCTGTCCCTGCTCACCTCTGAATAAATTTTATGCCCTATAGGGTGGGCTTCTTGCAATTATTCTTGATATTATCTACACTTTCTTTGGAAATCCGACACCAACAAAACCTTTCATATTCATCCCACCAGTCATGAAAATTACTACCATGCGAAATGACAGGGACTGCACAAGTTCATTCCAAACAGATTCTGATTGCAGACACAGCAAACAAAATTGCAATTTTGCTGTCACATTCTGCTGTATACAAGTAGATTCAGTTCAGCTGTTCCCGCTGAGAGAGCTCTCCATGTTGGCCTGCAGAGGAGTGAGGGTCCTGCAGATAACAAACAATAAAAAAAAAGCTTTAGTTTATGAAAAGGTCATCACAGCATCTTTATTCTAATGGAATAAATTTATTTCTAAGTTTTACTGATGCAAGTGTCTTTTCAGGTGGAAAAATACTTTATTAAAGCCGCAAGGAGGCTCGAGACCATCCCATCTGACTCCGGGCAAAGGCTTGCAGCTTGCCAGACACACACTCACACAACCATTCACACTCACACCTAGGGACAATCAAGAATATTCAGTTAGCCTAATGTGCATGTCTTTGAAATGTCGGAGGAAACCAGAGCACTTGGATACACATGCAAACATGGTGAGAGCATGCAAACTCCACACAGAAATGTTCTCGGCTGGAATGAAGCTTGAACCAAGGATCATCCTGCTGCGAGGTGGCAAGTGCTAACCACATTGCTACTCTGCCACTGAAGTGCAAAGATCAATTTGGATCACATTTGGAACGTGAAAACATGATTATATTTAATAGTAAAAATATTAATGAGTCATGTGTTAATAGATATGTGAGGTAGTAGACACACAAGATATACATATTAATCAAGCTTGCAGGCAAATCCAAAATGTGAGAAAAACACAAGGGCAATGAACAGGAAAATGTCAGGAATGGTATGAAAAGTATAAACTGAGATAGGCAAGACCAAACGCAAGGAAATCAGAAACAAGCTCTAAACTACAATAAATGGATTAAATATAAGGCTTAGAAAGGACTGGTACTAAATACGGAGCATATGCTTGGTACTGGATGCTCTGAGAGTCCTTATATACTGTGAGAATGAGATGAGTTCAGGTTTATTTCCCAGGTGAAACGCCTTACAAAGCATGACAGTGAAAGAAACTTTTCTCCAGAATTTTCCTTGCGAGGTGCTGGATAGATATATGAGAGAGACAGCCTGCTGTGATAAACACTTATTCAAAACATCGAGGGGACTGTTCAACTGTTCAGCGACATACACCGAGCCTGAGATGAATACGTGTTTTAGTATATAGTTCAAAGGAACATAAAAAGCACACACATGATTTTCATATTACATTTTTACATATTTTAAATATTACAGAGAGATCTGTGTGCTCCGCAAGGAGGTGCATATGTGCTATGTAATGCATCTTTTTAAACTCATTCAAAGTTTTAGTATGTACTATGAGGAAAGATAAAGAAAAGATTAGCCCCTTTGGATAATGTCTATTAACCCTAAAAATACAGGACCAATCAGATTTCATGAAGTATACACTAATGTTCTTTGATTCAACTTTGGTAAGAGATGGTAAACTTGCATGTTGTGGAAGAACAAGGCCCAATGTGCCTGATGTGAGTTGAACTTT
The DNA here is from genome assembly GCA_030014195.1 of Neosilurus mollespiculum. Classification (NCBI taxonomy): domain Eukaryota; kingdom Metazoa; phylum Chordata; class Actinopteri; order Siluriformes; family Plotosidae; genus Neosilurus; species Neosilurus mollespiculum. The sequence continues at coordinate 8,219,768 of JAQMYF010000017.1, forward strand.
TTTGACTGATTTCCGCCATTCCAAGATCATCTGCATCTATCCAGTGGTGCCATTTTCCAGTTTTAGCTTTACTGCTAGAAGTGCCCATTTGTTGTGGTTGTTGATGTTGCAGTTGTGCTTGGCTGGGGACAACTGGCCCCATATAGTGCTTGGCTACCATATAGAGCTTGGGCTTCTCACCAATTTTCTGAGAGTGGATGGCCCCCACAACATCAAGGAGTGGTGGTTAGCATGTCTACCTTACAGCACGGTCCTGGGGCCTTTCTGTGTACAGTTTGAATGTTTACCCCTTGCTTGCATGGGTTAGTCCAGGGTTTGTATCTGCTTTGTGCCTGTACACACTGGGATAAGCCCTGGATCAACTGTGGCCCTGACCCCAGTAAAGCAGTTATTTAAGTACAAAAAACAGCTGTGTTCATCCATGATTGTTCCTGACTAGATTTAATGTAGCCGGTCTGGTTAGAGGCAGTATCTGGCTAAATGCTAAGGCATTATATACATATATCAAATAGAATATTATATGCCGTGCACCTTAAAGTACACCTTTATCCTGTATCAGAGTTTGTCTGTGTGGATAGGGATGTGTGAGATGTGTGTGTGGAGACACATCATACATGTAGGCGTAGCGACAGGATCAATGGAATTCATTAGCAAGCTGACCTCGGTGGTGGCTGGGGGTCACATCGACTACAGTAGCAAGATTGTCCTTTTTTCTTAGCTCCAGAGATGAGGTAAGCTTGGCTGAGTTAAATGAAGAAGATTAGAGGGAACTGAGGATGCATACAAACCACAGACATGTACACAACAGCACTTTGGTGAATGCAGGAGGCTGCATTCAAAGGTCATGTTTAAACACAAAAAATATGACATAACCCGAATCCTCACTTTTTTCTGTCTGAGATGTTGTATTTCAGCCTTGTTTGAGGAATCATCATACTATTATTCCATTAATGTCCTATTGCTTGCTATTGTGGATATACTTGGAATAAATAAACAATAGAGTTTTATCTGGATCAAATCTTACATTTTATAAATGCAAAAAATCATGAAATGATCCAGAGCTTCAGTGGTAGAGATTTGTGATTAAGGGTGATGACGAAGACTACTGTATAACTTGTCCTAAATGCACTGGGGCATTTCTCAGCTCTAACAGTGTAGAAATAGGTGATATAGAACTTATAGGTACTCATACATATTGCTATGTTTTTTGTTTGTTGGGGTTTGTTTGTTTTTTTAGTTTAAGCAATGTATCGCATTTAGATTGAAATAGGATAAAACTTTCCATATGAAATATATAAAATGGACTGTGAGTACAATGGATTGTCTACACTGGCAGCCTTTGTAGTTAAATATTGACAACAATATCCTGCATATGATTCCCTAAATGCATATTTTAAATATGGTTATTTATTCTGTCATGTAATAAGTCTTTGGTCCTTAATGTTCATAGATTCATCTTCAGTCTTCAAAGTTTGATAGCTGTATAATTGTATACATTTACATTTACAGCATTTAGCAGACGCTCTTATCGACTTACAGAAGTGCTTTAAAGTCATTATCAGTGAATATATTCTTATACTGGTTTGTCAGGACACAGATTAAGTATACCATCAGTCAAGAACTCAGTGGATAGGTGTTGTGTGCAGGTATTTTTTTCTATTTATTATTTTTAAAATATTTATTAATTAATTTATTTTTATTTAATTTTTATGTGTGTGTATAAAAAAAACATAGTGTTAGTCTAAGTACTGCCGAAAAAGGTAGGTTTTCAGCCGTTGTTTGAAGATACCCAATGACTCAGCTGTCCGAACATCCAGAGGAAGTTCATTC
>JAQMYF010000017.1:8244377-8255734 GCA_030014195.1 Neosilurus mollespiculum
GTGTGTGTGTGTGTGTGTGTGTGTGTGTGTGTGTGTGTGTGTGTGTGTGTGTGTGTGTGTGTGTGTGCGTGTGTGGTACATCGCATGCTGGATTAATGCTGAAGGGAAACGGAAATAAATCAATTGAAATGTGTGCGTCATGAAGATTTGTATGTGAAGCCTGACTTCTTTACATCAACTCTTAAACATTCACCTGCTGCTGTGATCAGTGTAATTGTGTTACAGATTACTACAAAGCAGACAGTAAGTCAACAGAGTAATGTTCAGTGCCTGGTACAGGGAGAAACACAATGAGACAAGGCCATACGTTTCCCTTAATATTCATTATTACTGTCAGGTTCCATTTATTACAGTACAAATTCACCTCCACCAGTCGACTTGCTTTTGGTTATGGTGTCTACGACCACATTCATAATAACAAATGGCAAAATGGCTGAACTTTTTTTTTCTGTGTGTGCATGAACTTGCATGACAAGGAAACAAAATTTCATTGACAGCAAGCAATAAAGCGACAGTTCGACTTCTATTCTAATTAGGTATGATGATGTAAAACTACACATCAGAATGGTTGTATTGAATTTATTTATTTATTATTATATCTGTTGTTGTTGCTGTTGTTGGTGCTGTTGTTTAGTGATTTCTCTTTTTTATATTTGCATTTGTTACAATTCCATTGCCAGTCTACCACCTGAGGTCTGAGGCGATAGGAAGGTGTTTGCTTATTATTCAGGACTTAATTAATTCTTATTCTTTATTTTAAAGGGTTTTAAAGAGGGTTTTTCATAAAATGTGAGCTGTTTCAGTGCAATTTTTTTTTTATTTCCTGTAAACATTATTATTATTATCATTATTATTATTATTATTATTATTATTATCATCATCATTATTTATTTATTTGTTTGTTTATTTATTTGTTTGCTTATTTTCACTCACACAACATACTGCCTGCAACAAATTCGTGTTTACTAACTTAAGTAGCCAAAATGGAAGGAAGTGGTTCTTTTGAGTGTAATGTACATTGGTAGTACAATTAGCCTGCTTTGCTAACATGAAGTTGTGTACCCAACATGCAAATGAATAATATTTTATGACATATAATAGCATCATTATTGTGCACCCAACTAGTTAATTTATATACTTCTAGTACTAATGCTAAATAAGAAATACTAAATACTACAGCACTGTAGCGTAATGGTCTGCAAATTACCTACCTGTGCTTGCACGGGTTTCCTCCAGTTAGTTCTGTTTCTTCCACCAGCCCAAAGACCATTAGGCTAATTGGCTGCTCCTTGGTATGAGTGTAACCATAAATTGTTGTGTGTGTGTGTGTGTGTGTGTGAGTGCGCGTGTGTGTGTGCCCACGTGTGTGTGTTGGCCCTGCAATGGAATGGCAAGCTGTTCAGGGTGTATCCCCCTTCGAGTTGGCTGAGATAGGATCTAGCCTACCCGTGACCCTATTAGCATTAAACCTTTTAGCAAATGAATGAATGAATGAATGAATGAATGAATATATGAATACTATTGTTTTTGTATCGGAACCATGATGGTGGAAAGGCTTGTTGTAGCTTGTTAGTGTGAAGATAATATTTAATGCTTTATCATCAGACATTGGTGCAAGTATAGTTACTAATACAAAATCCTAACTTTCCATAAACCTCACGTTGTGGCCTCACTGGCCAATTTCCATGGTTTCTAAAATCTCTTTTTCTCCAGATTGTAATATAGTGTATTCAAGTTACTAATCCATCTGAACCTGGCTTGAGGTTCTGTGTCCAGCTGCAGATAGAACTGTCTGATCCTTTCTAAATCTGTTGCTATTCCAGGCAGTAGATTGTGCTAACTCAAGTCGTGTTACTCGCAATTTGCTTTACTAGCTCCAATGGCTTTTTGGGCTCTATTTTCTCTCACCATAACGTAACAGTGCTGGTGAAAGTATTATGAATTTTCTTGAGATTGTAGAGTAGAGAAGTAAAGTTTAGTGCCCAATAACATGGTGAGCTAAATTTCCACTGGAAGTCCTTGTGGCTAATAATATGCTTAAGTACTCATTACTTGTTATGAAAGTATTTAATCAGTTAGATTAAAAAAGGCTCTGTTGCTTCTGTACCTAATAAAATCTCTTTCAAGATGCACAGTGAAGGTTTTAATTGTTGTGTTTGACCTAAACAAACCAAACATGCCAATAATTCATTGTTAGTGAACATAGACAAAATACTACATGCAAACTTGTTGACAAAGCAAATAAAACTCACACTTTTGTTGAGGTGTCTATTATTCCCTCCAGTTCACATGTTAAAATTGGCCAAAAAAAAATTACATAATTACAATTTGCACTTTATTACCTCTTAAAATGGACCAAGAATGCATCATTACTATCAATAACTAACAACAAACATTAAGAAAATTGATTCATTCATCTTCAAAATTTGCTTAGAGGATCATGATCCTCTAACACTGAAAGTAAATCAGTAATACATTCAGATGGGACGCCAGTCTGTTGCACGGCAGAAACCATAACATTTCATTATAAAATTGGAATATTGCCACCAAAAGCTACTACACCAATGAAAGTCATAGGTTTGTTACTGTACCATATAGCGCTTTAACTGTCATCCATGTGGGTATTTGTTTTACTGATTTATGTAGGGTGGGTTCTGCATGACCTTTGGGGTCACACTGTCAGGTGTGTTTAGTCTGTCTTGCTCTGGTTACCCCCACTATTCCCCAACCCCCTTTACACCACCTCACAGAGGAAAGAGAGATGGAGGAAGAGTCCACTCCCCAGACACGGATATCATAAAATGTATGAGAATGAAAGTAAAGTAAAGATGAATGTGACAGAGATTGAAGGGTTATTTCAAGCAGATCAAACATTTCTCTTGTGTGGGGAATTTGCAAAGTGTGGATTAAACTATGAAAGGCAACACTTGTGTGCGTTGACACATGAACGTCATCCGCCATCCGTCAACCACCAGCTGAGTACAACTTCCTCATTCATATTGGTCCTGTGGGAAAACATGCAGAGAGACTGATAAAAGCTGGATATCAGCTTAAAAGTTTGTTTTTTGTTTCCTCATTTTTACTTAATTTTTAACATGAAAAAGTCCTGTGATTACTTTTAACAACATTGCACAATCTGATCTCTTCACAAAGAGAAAGATATTTTTTGAATCAGGTTGAGCTGAAGTGGTGAAACACAGAAAAAGAGGAAGTAAGTGAAAAGAAAACAACAAGAGTGACCTCTGAAGAGCTTTTACAGTATCTTAGTTTAACATTTCAGTTAATGATTTACTACCACTGGGACTCTCTGGAACCAAGACAGGCACAGGAAGCTAGCATGGATTTGAACAGCAAATTTAGTTTAGGGTTTTTTAATTTTTATTGTTTTTATTTTTATACAATAAAAAAATTGTTACATATTTGACTAATGAAAAATATGTGGGTGGTTTTCTCCTAAAAAAAAAAAAAAAAAGATTTTTCAATTAAGAAGCAATTATAACAATATAACACACAATGTGAGAAATGGCCCATTTGTGCACTTTTAGGACATTTAAACCATTTACAGGTTTTTCATTTGTCCCCCTGCAGGAGTCTTTAAAGGTTCTATATACCTTTGTGGTTGAAATCGTGTAAAATATAAGCTAAAGCCTCAGATTTTCACATAAGTCCTAAAAGATAATAGAGAACTAAACTAAACAAATGAGATATTTTTAAGGTTTGTATAAAATAAATTTGAACAAATAATTTAGAAATAAACATTTTAAAGGACTCTCACACTTTCAAGTGCCAGTGTAGAACAATTCAACACATTGTTTTCCTAGAAAGATGGCATAACCTGCATAAGTATTCAATCTCCTTGAACTTTTACACATCTCCTAATGGTACAAGCACATCTCAGACACGCCACAAAGATGGGCTTTGAAACTCCATTTGTGACCCATCCCATTTACATTTACATTTATGGTATTTGGAATACATTATGCAGGGCGACTAACATTTTTATCTAATTTATACAACTGAGCAGTTGAGGGAGAAGAGTTTCTCAAGGACCCAAAAGTGACAGCTTGGTGGTACTGAGGCTTGACCTTCTGATCAGTAACCCAGAGCCCAGAGCATAATTAAGTTATGCAACTATATGAATAGAGGGCAGTGTCAGATTTAACATGACTCCAAGATTTTTAAGATTAGACAAAATTTGTTGATGTGACAAAAATCTATTTCAGGTTTGATTGACTAATTTAATTTATTCACAAGAAAATTTAATTTGCTCAAAAAGTCAGTCTTGTGCATCAAGACTCATTTTGTGGTGATGGGTCAGCAGTGACCTCTGAAACTCACCGTTAGAACATCATCCATATAATGGTGGGGGTAGCATCATGTTGAGTGCTCATGAATCCCCATGCTGACCATTATTTTTGGTGGATGGATGGTTCTTTTCACATTCTAAAAACAAGCATAATGTTGTAGTTTTAATAATGTTTTGGACACTGACTGGTGCTTCAAAAGGAATTTGTCCTGGAGCTGATTTAAGATCTTTTTGGTTTTCATACTGCTGTTTGTTCAGGTATACTGTATTCTTGAAAAAACTGGGTAAGTGTGAGGTACAAACTTTAAATTATTGATCAGTTTTATCCATAATGAATTTTCTCCATTTAAATGTATTCACATTCACCCAAAGCCAGTCTTTTAGTTTAATGCAACATAATGGAACGAATTCATTATACTTTGCATTAATGCAACTTTTTTTAAAAGCAAGACATAGTGAATCAAGACATATTCCATTACTGTAACCTATTTATGTTCATTTAAGTCTCTTATCAGTTTCTTTTTCATGTAATCAGAAGCTGCACTTTTATTGTTAAGAAGCTTTCTTGGGTTACAACCACAGCTTTTGGTTTAGTTCTTTTTTGATGTTATTGTACACATTTAAACTCATTAAGACCAGTCACGGTGATTCGCAGCATGTCCAGTACCATACAGTTAATCAATCAGACCACTGCAGGACTTAGAATGAGTATTTCCATATTGTTCTTAGCAAAGTAGCCACCATGAAATTGCAGGGTGTTGATTTATGATCTGATCGGTCATGCATTGCAACAAGCCCACATGTGTTTATTTATAAGAAGAGTGACAGGAGGAAAGTGTGTATATGGGAGTGGGTGTGTGTTTATGTGTGAAGTGGGAGTCATGCATCATGGAGCATTGTGAGTGTGCACCAAAGTGCAGAGATGGTGTGTTGTGCATACATGTGTGGTTATTAAACTGTATTACCTTTTCAGGAAGCTTTCAGTGTTTAATATATTTTAAATTAATAGCCTTTAGATGGTTTGTTTTGCAGAACCTTTTGTTTTGTATAGTATATGTGACAGCATATAATCAACACATACAAGATGCCTTTTTCATGTCTCTTCCTGTCCAGAATAATGTGATTTTCTGGGATTTCTGATATTTTAAAAGTAGGCACCTTCTGCCACCTGCTGGAAACATCTGCCAGGCCTCTTTATTCAGTAAAGTCAGAGTAACAGATAGACTGCAGAACCAAACATTCAGATTAACTAACTGGAGCCAACATATGTTTGAATTGTACTGAAGGAATGTTTAGGTTTGATGAATTTCAATTTGTTAATTCAGGTGATGACATCATAATATCTATGGAATAAAGCACTCAGGATTTGATGTTACGGGAAAATAATTAACAACAGTGGAATGGTGTGGTGTGGATCAGTGCAAAACAGATTTATTCTTTTACCTTGAAGTTGAGTATTTTCTCATACAAACACACCATATAGCACATAATTCCTTTCATTCTGCAGCAATCTGATAACATATTTTAATCCATTTGTAGCTACATTTAATTCTGTGGAATGTCCATGAAACAAGTTAATTAAAAGCTGACTCACATGTAAGTGATATAACCGCGAAGTAGTGTGTTTTCAGTTGGTTTTGGCCAAAAATACTGCCATTATGCTTGAAATGCGGTATTTTCTAAAACCTTTAAATATCTTTGAGTATCTAATAATAATATCTATTAATTCTAATTTTACACCAAAGTTTTGCGCAGGTCCAAAATGTTTCTCCAAGATGGATCATTTACTTCATACATTTACCTCAGAATACGAATCATTTACCTCAAATTCAACTGACAGAAAGTATGTGAATTCCACTTTGAATTTATTAAATTCCTTTCAAAATAAAATTCACTTGTACTTTCGGACAAGATCTCTTACATGTGAGGCAGGTCTAAGTTATAATAGCAATAAAGGACAGTTCAATCCCATGTACTCTATCTTTATTCTTAAAATCAATTAAACAAACAAAAAAATCCCCCGTGTCAAATTACTGACAGTCCAAAAGGTCCTCTGCAATATTTTTAGTATATACACTACAGAGGAATGGTGCAATCTGTAGTTAATAGACTTTATCCTTAGTGGATAATGCTTGAATGGACAAACACTCACAGTTTTCCACAGTTACTAATTCAGTAATCCTAAAAATTCAAGAACATTCCATTCCAAAAAATGCAAAGAAAGCTATGCATTATGGGCCTCAAGTTTTTAAAAGTGAAAAACCATTTCATTTAAACTTTGAATGAGTTTCAAAAGCTACTGTCATGAAGTGAATAATTGTGATGGAGCAGGTGGTGTGATCATTTTCATGCTTAAAAAAATGGAAAAATAAATCATAAAAGAATCTTTTTTAGTTTGCTTTTTTTACATTTCTGTGTAGCATACCCCAAAACTTTGAATGAATTTAGATGCTGTTATAGATTGTGCTCATGCTTACCGGACCTGCCTCTGTCATACATAAAATATGTATAAATAAACTTGATGTAGTGTGTTTTTCTTATAGTCTTTTTTGATATATACTAAAGCAATTATTTGCCTGAGGCAAATACAGTTGAATCGTCCCCATGACATCCTATTTCAGGAACAACGACATCCACCTCAACTTTGGTCTATAATTATAAACTGTTAATTGTAAACTGGAATGCAAAGATTTATCCACTTGGTGTGTTAATACAAAAATACTTTGTAATATACAAAATTTGCGAAATACAACTCACTCGATCATTCATTTGCCAAACTGCTTAATTCTACAAGGGTCACAGGGCCAATACTCGGCAAAGGCAGGATGCACCCTGAACAGTTCACCAGACCATCACAGGGCCAAAACACACACAGAACTGGCAAGAACTTGGAACAGCCAGTAAGCCTAATGTTCATGTCTTTAGACTGTGGGAGGAAACCCATGCAAGCGCAGGGGAACATGCAAACTCCACACAGAAACCCCCAAGCCCACGACTTGAACTCAGGACCTTCTTGCTGTGAGGTGGATGTGCTAACCACCATGCCACCATGTATATTTAATTGGTGATTCCATTTTGAAAAGAAAACTGTGATTTTATACAGTGAACTCATCAATAGTTTAACGTTTATTTTGATTAGAATATGATACCTGGCTTTAGCATTATTGTAAATTTTGTGCATCTTAAAAGAATGTTCTTGATGAAAATGTTGTATAAAATATACTCCCTTTAGGGGCTACTCATGAATTTTTACAAAAGCCTCTGTATAAAACAAGTAAATGCTTTTTAAAATGCATAGGGCTGTGCATCTTTAATGATCTCACGAATCAATTACGACAATCATGTCAATGATTCAGTTCGATATCACAGTGCATCACGATGTGGTATATGCTCCATTTTCCATAATAATGCATATGGCTACTTAACCTACAGATAAACGCAGTCAGATTACATACAGTGGAACCTTGGTTTTCGAACAGCTCCCATTTAGAACAATTCGATTCACAAACAAAATTTCGGAGCCATAATGGCACTCGGTTGCAGCACAAATGCTCGGTTGTCGAACAATCTGGCAGTCACATCAGTCTCGTCACACAGCGCTTGCTCACAGAACGCTCACACTGAACTTTTCTCAGACTTTGGTGATATTTCTTGCGTAGTGTATTATTTCTTTTATATTTTCTGAGCGATAAGCCACTCTGGGACCTGGGAAATCTATTGAAAGTGTAAAGGCAAAAAGGAAAATAGTGAGAACAACTGATAGAGGTGAAGAAAGAAATCATATGAAAGTATGAAAATTGCATTTGTGTCTGATGAATGAAAGTTTCTTTCTTATTTAAAATTGTATTCTTTGTTCAGTCAAGTAATGAATAAAATTGTCTTTTCTTACCTAAAACATTATTCTTTTTTCAGTTGGTATGTTATATTGTAATAGGATTGTGGAGGTCAGGAAGGGATTAATACATTACACATTGTTTTCTATGGGAAAATAGGTTTCAGTTTACAAACAAATCAGTTTTAGAACAACATTTAAGAATGAATTATGTTCGAAAACTGAGGTTCCACTGTATACATATTGAATACAAAGCCTATCTGCTAGGTCTGATTAGCTTTTTACACAGCACAACAACAACATTGGCGTTAAGCTCTAAAAGGAGATGATTTAGATTTTTAAAGCTTTATTGTCCAGCCAGCTATGGGCACAGTCGGGCCCACGTCACTTCCGTTTAGCAACGGCCCAATAAGCAATAAGCTCTAGTAGGTTTAGAATTTTCCCATAAAGGCTACCAGCAGATCGGTGACTAACACTCATTTAGAACGTGGAGTACCCAGGTATTAACCATTATCTCATTAGATTTCCCTATGAGTATTTATACATTTTTGTAGTCTCATCATCCATGTTATTATGAAAGCCAACAAAAGAGTGCAATCGGTCAATAACTTTTATACATTTTTTTCAGTTCATATATTTCAATTTCCAAATTTTTCTAATTTAATGCAAGATTTATGTTGGGGAGTAACATGTATTATTCCAGTACACATCTTAAACCGTTTTAATTGCATTTAAAAATACGTACATAAATTGTGCATCCATTATTCATACTATTTCAAACTTAAGGCCTATGACAAAATGCTGGCCACAAACATTAGTATAATGTGATTTAGGTTCCCATAACTTCCCTGGATTCATTCATCCTTCTGGCTTTAGTTCACACCTGATAGTTCTCAGCCACACCTGATAGTTCTTTGCCCACTTAGCGGCAACATATGAAACTGCAACTGACTTTTTCTTTACGTTGGACTTACAGCCCACTAAACAACAACGTTTGGCCATTATGAGGGACTAGTTTAGCAATATAATGTAAAAATTCATAAACATGTTGTCCAAACAGTATGTTTTCACTGAGTTCAAAATTGCCCACTGCCAGTCACGTCATTTTAACCTGGATGTTCGAATGCACCATATAATCGATTATATCGGTTATTGCCTTGATGATAAATCGTCCATGTCCACAATGCAATGCATCGATGGAATGATTATTTTCGACACCCCTTCAGAAAAATATAAAATATGCCCGTGCGCGCACGCGTGCACACACACACACACACACACACACACACACACTTTACCACATGAGTCCATTTACATCAGTTTCCTGCATAACTTTCAAATCCATGTAAATTCAAATGACATAAAAAAAGGTAGACAGGTTTAGGTAAGACTGTACTGAATCCAGTCAAGAGATAAAATATTTCTGAAAAAAAGGGGAAAAATCTAAATTCTTAAAGAAAATATAAGCCCCTCCACACACAATTCATTCATTCAATGTCCTTCCATCCCATAACTTTCTCTTCTAGAAGATTCCAGGCAGTAGACGGTAACGGACAGTAGCCGTGTAGCGTTTCCAGTCCTCGCCATATTTGCTGCTGCAGCGATGTTCATCACGAATACAGCGGTGCACCAACAGGATGGTCATGTAGACTATGTAAAAGTAGGGCAGCAAGTGGCCATTGCTGCATGCCATGCAATAAGCCAATGCACCCAGCAGGTCGCCTGTGTAGTTAAAGTGACGTGCAGTGCCCCAGAAGCCTGATGTGAGCAGCTTGCTCTTATGAATGCTACCGTCAGTTGAACGATATGAGCACTCGATGAAGGCTGGCTTACGGCCCCAGATTTTGCATTCACCCTGCGTGCGTCTGAACAAGTCCTTCTGATGATTGGCTGAGCGGAAGATGTAGTAACCCACCAGTCCGAGGGAGAGAACGGCCCAGGCGTGAGGGGTGGACAGCTGGATTGGGTTGTAGACCAGGTACAGGCCCTGGAGTAGAGCATCAAGAGAGAAAGCTCAGTGGCAACAAGTGGCATAAGTGGCTTCCATTTTGTTCATGCCTTAGCAACGGTTTACTCAGTAAACTTAATTTAAAATGCCCAATAATGCTGTCTCACATATTAGAAATTATTCTGAATGGCACAGACCTTCCTCCACTGAAATATGTTACGTTCCTGCATGTATCTCAACCAGAAGTACAAATGAAAAGAACAATAAATGTATTGAAAGATTTCCTGTGGACTCTTGTGCTTTACAGACATTTTGAAAGCCAGCATCTGATTACAAACACAATTTATTAAGCTTCTGTCTTTCTTGTTTAAGGAATTTGTACTAAGCCAGCAGAGGCTTTAGACATCTTTAGGCAGACTAAGAGCTTTTAGTGCTGTGTTTGTTAAACTGGCTCGTTAAACAATGTAATATCTCCAGGAAGATATCTTAGAAAGAGATTGCAAGTAAAAAGTCAGGATTTAAAATTAGGATTAAATAAAAACATTGTTCCAAATGGATGATGCTTAAATAAAAAACATGGATATTTTGTCATGGTCACTTGGAGCAAGTGGCCGTATCATTAACACACTTTAAAATGGAAAAATAAGCCATAAAAATCTCGCTTTTGTTTTTCTTGTTTCCACAACAAGAAAAAGTACATACAGTGTGGATTACTTCCATTTCCGTGCTGTATGTACTAAACTATGAATGAGTAGGCCAAAAAAAGATACACTATTACTATCTAATTTTAGTTAGTTTTTCTTTATAACTTGTGTATTATATACTAAACTCTAAACAGGTGCAAAAATACACCTTTTAACAATGCTTGAAAATGCTGAGTGTGCTGACCTCACCTGACCAGCCTCTTTAATGGTTATTTTGCGTTTTATGTTCCTGCGTTGTTTATGCAAAAACAATTATGAGCCTTAGGCACAGTGTATGTTGCCAAATTGAGTAGTTCCCTCAAAGTTCCATCCTGAGGACTGTTCAGTGACATCCACCTTGCCTTTGGTGAATAATTGTTCATTATATTTAGGATACCCTGGGGGGAAATTTACATTAATACTCTTTTTTTATAATATATTTTTTATGGCCCAGAACCTAGCCCTGCCCGAGATGAAGCAAAGTGTGTAATTCTAAACCACAAGGGGTTGAGACAGTTGAAGAAGAAAAAAAAAACATTTGATAATGATTTGCATTTACAATTTGTAGCAGATAACTTTATATATATA
>JAQMYF010000017.1:8279754-8289754 GCA_030014195.1 Neosilurus mollespiculum
TAGGAATATTTATGCATGCTTTTTCTTCTGGCAGCAATCATCTCAACATCAACATTGACATGGCAGTGAAAGGCATGCTGGGGATCTTCTCCATGGTGATGGGCAAATGGCCTAATTTTCGTGCAAATGGAGGGAGCAATAGAGAGAACTTGGCTTTGCAGAATGTACAGGTGAGAACCTTTTATTTAAATGCCTAATCATCAAGTCTTCACATTTTATCTTTATATTTAAATCTAGCATTTACTAGAACAAGGAGGAGGGATGGTTGTGTAAAACCTGTGGTTTGAAATATGCTCCACCACAAATTGGACAATGATACTGAGGTACTCCCCCAAGGGGATTGGTTGGGAAGTGATAAGAGATGGCTAAAAACTGCACTAAAACAAATCTCATGTAAATCAAATCAAAGATGGTTTCGGGAGAGTTTCATTTAGCCAAACACATAATATGTGTAAGGGATTTTTTTTAACTTATTCAGATAGAAAAGACTAAAATAATCACATTACAAAGATGAACATTTGAGTAATTCTGGCTTTAACCCTTAAATGCGGCACGGTGGCGTAATTGTTAGCACGTCCACCTCACAGCAAGAAGGTCTTGGATTTCTTCACTCAGTCCAAAGAAATGCACATTGGGCTAATTGGCTGTTACAGATTGCCCCTATGCGGGAGTGTGAATGCTTGTGTGTGTGTTGCCCTGTGATGGACCCTGCCTTCGCCCAGAGTTGCTTCAGCTCCAGCATTTGCTCAAGCCACCCCAAGACCCTAATAGGACTAAGTGATTCAGCAAATGAATGGATGAATGGACATCGTTCTATATTATCTCTAGCAAATTCACGAGGAGTTGTATGCTATATAATAATAATAAACAGAATATCATATGTGTTTGGATTAACCAAGAACTTGATATATTCTTTGGTATTGCAGAGGGTTGTGTAAAAATATGTTTATATAATATTTAGAAGGAGTATGCTTTGTCAGTGCTTTATATTTGGTTTAATGGTTGTTCCACAACTTTAATAGTTATTATAAATGGATAAAATGTGTGTGTGATTTTCAGAAAAATTTAATTGGAACTACAAGGGCACTCATAGAGTGAAAGGTGCCTTCATTGTGCAGCATGGATAATGTTCTCGTGTTAAGATATGTGTTTGAAGGTTTTATAAGATTACTGGGGTTTGACCTTTGAAAGTCACACAAGGACTAATGTTTACAAACAGATATGATTTCCTCTTAGTGTTCCTTAGTAACAGCATGTTCATCAGCACTCTTTTTGAAGTTATAAGCACTCAGAACCTGTGACCTTGATGTTCATCTTTCAAGGTCACTCAAGGTCCAAATTAATTGTCTCATTTGAAAGTCCATATGTGGATTCCTTTTAGCATTCCATAGTAATGGCATGTCTGTTGGCACTTATTTTAAAGTTATAAAACCTTGTGACCTTGCTCTGGTCTTGACCTTTGACCTAGATAATTCAAAATCAAATCATCTCTGAAACTCAGGCAGAGTAGTGTTTCCACCAAGTTGGGTTAGAAATCTGTGCAAGGGTGTGTTCAAGATTTACAAACAGATAAAAAAACAGACTTACAAATGCTGCTGATTATAATACCACGGCAAAACTTTTTTGGGTAGAGATGATAACTGGCAAAATGCTATGGTATAAGAATAAAAAAAACTGTTATAAGGAAAATAAGCAGTGGGGGTGGTAACAGTAAGTCAGCTTTGTGTCACAACAAACTGTCATTAATTTATTTCCCTATCTTATTATATTTATTAATCTAATGGTTTTGGGGAAGTGGGCCAATTGCAGTAGTTGCATAGCAGTTCATTTATTGAATTGAAATGAAAACCATCAAAGACTAACTTTGTTTAGTCAGATCAGTGTTATAAACTACTACTCTGCTAAATCAAAATCAGTTCATATTTAGATTCAAAGAAGTTTCAGTTCTTCATTAAAGCTTAATCGCATTGTATATGCGGTTCTGTTGAATGTTCTTTGACTCTTCAGACTTTAGCCCGGGCAAATTGTGCTTATTGCTTGTGTCTTCTTATGAAGTTTGCTTGCAGTGTAACACAGCCTTACCACAGTCTTCACGCCTGTGCTGGACTGTTTGACACTATTCACCTCCAGACTGAGTTTTTTCATTTGTGAAACCATCGCATATTTTGTGCAGTGAGATACATGGCTAATGTGTGCTTGTGGAACTTGTACTTGTGTATGTGTTTCAGTTTAACGGTAATAATTTCTGAATTGCTGCAATGATGACGATAGTATTAATAACCTAGTAGCATAGTTCTGTTGAATTCATTCGTGGAAAATAATGTTTACCCTTCTGTAACAGCAGCACTGAGAGTAATGCTCACAGTAGGTTTATATGAACTTGTTAGGTTAATATTAATTAGCTGTTGTAATGAAAATTAAAAGAGAAGCTGACTTTCCTAACAGTAACTGAAACTATAAACAAATATAATGTGAAGTGTAATCTTTAATCAGTGAAAAATGTGAGCGTGTAAGCATTGGAAAATTGGTTGGTAGCAGTTAGGTGGTATAAGAGTAATAGAAGACTTTTGGAGATGCTGCCTTTGGAAAATAACCAACCTTTCCCGTAATTGACTTGTAGCATCACACCACACCATCCTATTATAAACATTTGTGTTTTTGATCTTTCAGGCTCGTGTCAGGATGATTTTGGCTTACCTGTTTGCCCAGCTGTGTTTGTGGGCTCAAGGGAAACCTGGAGGTCTACTGGTGCTTGGCTCAGCCAATGTGGATGAAAGGTTTGACTCGTACATAAGCTCCAAACTCACATTTTCATAAGCAGTGAGTCATGGCTTTGGTAAATGTGTTTCATTTTCATAGTTTGACTGGCTACTTCACTAAATACGACTGCTCGAGTGCTGATATAAACCCCATTGGAGGTGTTAGTAAGATGGACCTGAAGTGCTTCCTGCTTTACTGTGCTGAGCACTTCCAGCTCTCCGCTCTTAAGAGGTGTGTAAACATCCATTGCATAGGTCTTTTATGTTTGCATATCTGTCTGAGGTGATTGTTTTATAAACTGAAACAAAATTCTATAAGCCTACGTACGTAAACTATAAAATACAGACTTTTAAATTATAATTTATTTGCTAAAGCAAAAAAAAAAAAAAAAACATAAGTCATGCAACACCAAGTGACCCTGTGTGTCACTGTAACTTCTCTTGTTAGTTACTCAGTATATGTAAAATATATATAAACAAATTTAATTGATAAGTGAAGAAAAATTTCTTACCCTGCCTTTGCCCAGGGTCGGCTTAGATGGGCGCCAGCCTCCCCATGACCCTAATTAGGATTAAGCGGCTTCGAAAATGGATGAATGAATGAACAAAAAAGATCTTTCTATGTGCATTCAGTTAGACTTGTCATACCCAGGCCTAATCACTGCCAGGCCTGTTGAATGTAAACATCACTTCATATACACTACATGGACAAATGTTTATGGACACTTGACCATCGGACCCGTATCATCTTCCCAAAGTTGGTGCCACAACGTTGAAAGTGCACAATTGGGCAGAATGTCTTCATCTGCTGCTAGGTTGCAAATTCCCTTCACTGGAACTAAGAGGCCCTGTGCACACAGTGAGCTCCATGAAGACATGTTTTGTCAAGGCTGGAGTGGGAGATCGTGAGTCATTGCACAGAGCACCGATCTCAACCCCCACTGTACACGTTAAGAATGAACCCAGGACCTTCTTGCTGTGAGGTGGACGTGCTAACCACTTCACCACCATGCCACCCTCATGCCTGTGTATATTTCATGCATCTACTTGATTTAAAAAAAAAAAAAAATCACAGGTAACATTTAAAACTGTTCATAGTAGCAGCCTTAAGTTTTTTGTCGGTGGGTTGTTTTTCACATAGGTGATATACATGTTGCATAACATATTACTTGTAAACTTTCTTCATGTTCTCTTTGTTTTAAATTTCATTTTTTCGTTTTAAAAGCACGAGAGTGACATATTTGTTAAATAAGGGAATTAAACTTCACAGCCTATACACAGCATCAAAATACATAAGTTAAGCTACACTTTGTGAGTGCATAAGAACTATCATAAAGTGGAAACTATAGGTAGTGTAACACATTTTTGGGACTTTATTTTTGGCCTATTTGTCTGCTTGAACCAGTTGAACAAGGTGTGTTAGAGCAAAGCAAGCTCAGACATGGACACATAGTTGTAGAATCCTCAGGATTTGTCTTACAAAGTGCAGTGCTAATATACTAGGACATCTGAGGTTCATGCTTTTACTGCATTATTTTCATGATCTCCTCTCTTGTTCTTCTGTCCTGCAGCATCGTGGCTGCCCCTCCCACTGCAGAGCTCGAACCCTTGACCAATGGCCAGGTGTCTCAGACCGATGAGGTATGGATGAGCCATTCTAAGAAAGACAAGGAATATAAAAGAATATATGCAATTACAGTATTACTATTATTAAGAATTATCCAAAATAAATTATTCAGCTGCAGAATTATTGGCACCCTTGAAGGAAATGAATATTTTAACCTTGTGCACATGGCGATGCTTTCATGGTTTATGTTCAGTGCTATACGTTGTGCAGTGGTGTCTCCTAAGTACTAATTTTGAGGGTCTTTTTTTACTCATTCACAGTTGCCCTGAGGGATACACGTTTAAAACTTTTGTTTTATTGATTATTGCGTGCATATTAATTTTTATATCCATTTTCTGACTTGTGCAGCTCAAAACCAGATTCCCTCATAGTAATGAAAGACTGGGGTTTTTTTTTTGCATGCAAAAGAAACAGGAAGTGGTCAGAAGAAAATGGGGCCTTTGTTTTCAAGTATTGTCATTTGAATTTAATCCAAATACATTTAAAGGCACTGATAATTTAGCCATTATTTTATGGCCATCGGTTTATTATTAAAATGAAATTATCTTTTCATTTTCAAACAAGAGGCTTGAATAATTAATGAAGGTTTGTTTTTACTGAAAACTTATTTTCATACTGTGTGGGATATATTTTAGTTATATTACACACCCAATTTGTACACATTCTCTTAAAGGGTGCCCCGAGATTAAATATAGAAGTCATAGGAATTTAAAAAAACTTATTTTTCTAGAGATTGGTTATATAAATGTATATATCTCTAATATCCTATTTTCATTTCTTCCTTTATAAACTCCTTGTATCACTTCCTTTTTCCTACCTGTGTGTGGTTGTGGTGAGCCAATACTCTACCCGTCTCTCATTTAATACAATTCCTCTCTGTGTCTCTTTAAGGCTGATATGGAAATGACCTATTCGGAGCTGTCGGTTATCGGCAAACTTAGGAAGATCTCCAAGTGCGGCCCGTACAGCATGTTCTGCAAACTTATTCACTCATGGAGAGAAAGCTTTTCACCTTCACAGGTCAGCTCTGTTCTCGACCTAGTCAGTAGGACAGTAGAGCGTGAATTTTTCACGATGAAATTTTAAGTACTTTTTAATTTGTGGAAGCCCAGAGTTTTACTAGTTGAGTCTACAGGGTGGGCCAGAAGTATCTATACAGTAATCACCCACTCATACTCATTTGACAAACCACTTAACCCTGCTACTAGAGTCACGGGGGGCTGAGCCTCTCTCTGCTGACATTGGGCAAAAGGCGGGGTATACCCCGACCAGCAAGCCAGACCACCTTGGGGCAACACGCACAACCATTCACACTCACATCCACAACTAGGGTCTATTTGGAACAGCCAATTAGCCGAATGAGCATGTTTTTGGACTGTGGGAGGAAACTGGAGTACCCTGAGAAAACCTGTGCAAACACAGGGAGAACATGCAAGCTCCCCACACAAATGCTCAAGCCCGGGACTTCAACCCAGGACCTTCTTGCTGTGAGGCGGTCGTGCTACCCACTACACCACCGTGCCACCCTACAGTATTCGTTATTTTTTATTAATTTGCAGGTATTAAGCAGGTATGCTGCGATGGTCTGGCAAACTGTCCAGGGTGTACCCCGCCCACACCGACACTCAGCTGAGATGGGCGCCAGCCTCCCCGCATCCCTAATTAGGATTAAGCAGTTCAAAAAATGAATGGATGAAGTAGGTATGCAGTACTGATTTGTAGTATATATTTAGTCTCTCAAAATGTTCTCCATCAATGGAAGGTGTCCCTGTGACAGAGTAACACACAAATTCCATTTCGCATCAATGCCCATAAATGCTTTTAAATGATTAATTTCATCAATTTGTCCACTGTGTGGGGCTGTCTTTCAAAAACTTTGGCCTTTATAACACTCTAAAAGGAAGAAGTCCACAGGTGTCGGGTTGGGTGAACATGGCATGGGAAGCCATACTTGCTGTGGGAAGCAGTTGTCAATGTAGCACCATACTGTCAAAGCAAAATGGGGAGGGGCCCCCTCTTGTTGAAAGAACAGTTTGAAAAAAAAAAAAAAAAAAAATCTAGGATATTAAATGTATTGCCATGACGCTGGGATGAATCTGTTCTTATCTTCCATCTCTGGATAATTAGGTGGCTGCAAAAGTGAAGCATTTCTTCAGGATGTACTCAGTCAACAGGCACAAGATGACTACAGTGACGCCGTCCTATCATGCAGAAAGCTACAGCCCAGATGACAACCGCTTTGACCTCCGTCCTTTCCTGTACAACACACACTGGTCTTGGCAGTTCCGATGCATTGACCATGAGGTTTGGCTTGCAAGAGTTTTGTCTTCTTTTCTTTTTATGTTCACTCTAAAAATGTTAATATTTTGATATTCTAAGCCACAGTCTCTCTATTACAGATTTCCTTAATGGAGGCTGGACATGCAGAATTTATTTAAGGTTCTATATAATGGTGTTCTTCATGATTATTGTTTTAAGATTCTGATCATATTTCTATTAGTGTCTCAAATAATGTTGTAGTAAAATCATGTAGTAGCTGTTCCTTAGTTCTCCTTAATGTTAGAATTTACTTATATATACAGGGTCACCCTATAAAACCTTCCACATTTCAAAAGTAATTAATTCATATTCTAAGCCGCTTAATCCTAATTATGTTCGCAGGGAGTCTGGCGCAAATCTCGGCCGACTCTGGGTGAGGGCGGCGTACACCCTGGACAGCTCGCCAGGCCATCACAGGGCCTTTCAAAAGTAAATGAAAAAAATAAAATAAAATAATTGAAGATAATCAAATTATTATTTGCACACGCGAAAATTCATATAATACAGTTTTCATACATCATGTTTTAAAGATGACATCCTCATTGAATTTATTTGTGATGTCATACACCACACATGCAGATAACGGCTTATATGAAAGAAGACACTCAGGGATTCTTCTTCTTTTTTTTTTTTTTTTCTTTTTGCAAACATTTTTTTTTGCTCCAGCCCCCAAGCGGAACACTGTAGTCATGGATTATGGCTTGGGTTCTTGTCGTGTGTTCGTCTGGCGACCGCTTGTGCATGCCACAGGAACCACAATAAGACTGCCGTGTTGCTGAGTGGATGCTGATTGGTTGCTATGTGTGTCAAAATCAGAAGCTTTCCAGAACATGAGCTCATTAAACAGATACTTAAAATAACACTACAGGTGCTACACATGAAAGCAGAAATCAGATAGTGAAAGGAAAGGCAGTGAAAAGCAAATCCATGCTTGGATAGTAATAGAGAATTTATCAATCTATGTATTCATTTTATTATGTAAACAGAGTTTTACTATTATTGCACCCCTCCCCTTTCCCAGTACCCTGCTCACCAGCAGCGAAACACAGCAGCATGATCATCTACACACAGAAACTGCTGGAGTCCTGATTAATCTTGACTTACATCAGTAAAAGATTATTTTGTTTATACTGTTCAAAAATATCTGACAAGTTGATTTCTATTCTATTGGCGGAATCATTGTTTTTACTGCAGACAATATATGGTAGCCCATCTGTTTACATTTTTGACTGCCTTATTCACTTGGGGGGAAAAGGCATCCTATGACTGCATAAGAAGTTTGTCTTTCCTGAGCTGAGTTTTCTTTACCATCTTGACTCAGGAATAACAAAACAGTCCGTGAGACTTTTTTTTCTCAGTGCATGAACTGTATAAAAAAGTTACTCTACTAGCTCAGTGATGTATGTTATACATGCAACCAATAGCCTTTATAGTTGCTTGACATTTATTTGAACATGATTAAGTGCTTATGAAAGAAATTAATTTAATCTTTAAGTTTATGGTACAATGTAAGTAAACATGCAATAGGTTACATGTTAAAAGACTGGACAATAGAGTTTGCCATTAGATCTGATTATCATCTCTCCAAGAACTTAAATTACAGTTGAGTACAGTATAAAAACAATACATTATTGCGGCACCTTTAAAGTGCCTGTGGTATTGATCAAGTAATCAAATCAAATCCAAGCCTGTACTGTTTTACAAAATGATGAGATTAAAAACAAGACAGTGGGAGACCACATGTGACCTCTCCTGGAAGAATTGTTTTCGGACAGAACAGAGCAGAAGGTTGAGATAAGCAGTGAAGGAGAACAATGACTGAATTTCAGGATAATGAATAAAATGTACAAATGTAAATCTACAGCCATGGAATTGATCTCATCTGCAGGATACCGGATTGCAAAATGTTTCTGTCTGTGAGATCATGTCACCCTTTATTTTCTGTTTTAATTTATAATAAAGAGAATATAAATTTATATTCTGTTAATGTCATTCCCAGATTTTTTATGTGACACTGAAATAACCACTTTGTTATTTTTTATATTAATAAGCTGAAATAACATAAATACAAATGATACACTCTCATTCCTGACTGAATTGTTCTGACCAAATTTCAGAAGTGCTGTGTGCAGTTGTGCTGCTGATCATGTACAATGTGTATTTAAAGTAATTATTATAGATATGTATGCAGTTAAATTAGCTAATGTTCATTAATATAGCTAGCTTATTTATTCTTAGCATTCTAAAAGAGCCATGTACTGATGGATTATTTGATACTCTTCACATCTGCACTTAACATTTTTCTTTGAAATGTTGAATACAACTGGCTGAGTAATTTAACTCATTAAGTAAAAGTAAATTTTCCATCAGTATGATGTTTCTGTAGTAACTTGCACAGGAACTTGTATGGAAAATACTTCACATAAACTAAAAGTATATATGTATTAAGTGTAATGTGTATGTAATTGTTGATATGGAGAATTTTTCTGTGATGAGACACATTTTTTGCAATTTTGGAAGACGTTTTCAATGTCAGGACTTTGTAATAACAAGTAAAGCTGGTGATCTAATTATGAAGTAGTCTTCATCATGTGGAAGGCTGGAGTTGGAATGACTTTTAAAGATGCTCTAATGTAAATAATATCACTCAGTCATTCATTCATTTGCCAATTAATCCTACTATTAGGGTTGCAGGGGGGCTTTTGTCTGTCTCAGCCAATGCTGGGTGAAAGAGGGGTACACCCTGAACAGCTCACTAGTCCATGGCGGGCCACCACACACACACACACACACACACACACACACACACACGGTGAGGAAATTTGGAACAGCCAGTTAGCCTAATGTGCATGTCTCCTCTGTGAGAGGAAGTCCACGGATGCACAGGGAGAACACGCAAACTGTAAACAGAAATGACCTCACCGAGCCCGGGACTCAAACCCAAGACCTTCTTACCAGTGAGGTGGACATGTGAACCACTACGTCATTGTGCCCTAATTAGAGTCGCGGGGAAGCTGCCGCAAGAGCAGGGTACACACTGGACAGCTCACCAGGCCATCGCAGGGCCATCACACACAACCACTCCCACCTAGGAGCAATTTGGAACAGTCTTACTGTGCATGTTTTTGGACTGTGGGAGGAAACCCACACATTCACAGGGAGAACATGCAAACTCCACACACAGATGGCCGAGCCCGGGAATCGAACCTGGGACCTTCTTGCAGGGAGGCGGATGTGCTAACCACTGCGCCACCATGCCACACTGAAGTTAGTAGCTAATGACCACATAAAATTA
>JAQMYF010000017.1:8316161-8331962 GCA_030014195.1 Neosilurus mollespiculum
AATACTTTTGTTTTTTGAGTCTATGGTGAATCTGAAATGCCGCTAACTGTATAGCATTCTAACCTCACTGATGCTAGCAACATAGTAATGTGACTCTCTGTTGTATTGTGAAAAAAATTATTCATTCAAATACTTTAACTGGCTTTATTCACCAACTGTGAATATATACAGCTTTTAAAAAATATTATTATTATTACTATTATTTGAACATACAGCTAACATGAGCTTCTTGCCCTCTGCTCTATCAGCAAGGTAGCCTATTCTAAGTACCTAGCTCCCCCTAGTGGCAGGGATAATTATCACATATCCAACATTGCCTACTTATATATTTTGTATGAATATATTTTTTAAATAATTTGAATGAATAATAAAACAATTATAGAATTCTGCATTTGTATAATATGGAGTAGTATTTGATTTTTGGAGGGCCTTCACCCTCGGTAAATAACAGCCTCGATCAAATAATTCTCCAAATAATTCTTCACCTCATTCAATAATTACTTACTGCCCCACAGATATTCACATCCATCAGTTTGCTTTGTTCCAATGTAGTGTCTACTAAAGTAATATATTTTATGCCCTATTTGTGTATATTTCTTTGCAGTGGGACAAACTCAAGTAGTGAGAACGATACATCTAACTTCACCCTGGAGTGTGGCTCCTATGAACAGCTACAGTACTGGCCGAACAACTTTGATGATTTTGCTGTAAGCATTTCCCTTCAACGATATTTAGTGCATAACTGAAGCATTAACAGCTTGTTTTTTATTTTTTATGTTCATAATTCTCAATCTTCTTTCAGTCATCTCTAGTTCTGCTCTATGATGTGATGGTGGTCAATAACTGGCAGGTCTTTATGGATGCGTACACTAGATACACCACTGAGTAAGGCAACTTCCCCAGAAGCGAAAATATTTTTATTTGTTTAAGTTATATATTATACTCTATTTATTTTTCCATGATTACCTTTAATGTACTGGTTATATTAAGGTGGTCCAAGGTGTACTTCGTGTCCTGGTGGTTTACTTCATCTGTCATGTGGGTCAATCTGTTTGTGGCACTCATATTGGAGGTATGTCCATTTCGGCTGTTACTTATTTTATTGTGGGGGTTTTCAAAGGACAAAAACCAGTTGGCTTAGCACTGGCAGTAAACTTGTATACACTGTATACACTGACCAGCCATAACATTAACACCACCTGGCTGGTCAGTGTGTATGTATACACTGACCAGCCATAACATGAACACTACCTGACTGGTCTATGGCAAGGCAGCCCCTTACACAGCTAGATGCACTCTGTATTCTAACATCTTTCTGTCATAGCCACCATTAACAGTTTCCACAGTTTGTCAAGTCAACATTTATGAAACAGATTTAAAACAACAGAAGTTGACCAAAGGGTTGTACAAAATAAGATCAAAAACAAATCAAACACAAAATACCTTAAAATGTCTGAATGGACTTTAAAATGCCAAGGAGAAAAGATGAGTTTTAAGAAGAGACTCCATTGAAGATGCAGCTCCTCAGTCTGAATGGAGAGATGTGAGGATAAGAGTTACATGGCCATACTTTCTCTTACCTTTTAATAGTAATGAGTAGCTTCACTGGAGGTGAAGGAGGGAAGACTTACTGACACCAAAATAAAGCGACTTACAATTATCAAGCCATGAGGAAATGAAAGCATGAAAACCTTTTCAGTGTCACCAAAAGTGAGGGAGGCTTTAATCTTGGCCAGGGATCCAATTTGAAAGAATCAGCTTTTACCAGCTACATTTGTTTGAGAATCCAATTTTAATGATTTTTCAAAAATGACCCCCAGATTCCTTACAGCTGACTTAAGGTTAAGAGTAAGGGGGTGTAGATTAATATCTTTAAGAGGAGACGTAACGTAAGACCTAACAAACAGTACCTCTGTCTTGTCTTTATTAAATTTAAGAAAAAAATTTGTAACATCCAAGCTTTCATGTCCTGTAGGTATGCAAGTAAGTTTTCAGAGAAATGTTTTGTTTTGTTTTTTTAAAGGCATGTAAATTTGGGTGTCGTCAGCATAGCAGTGGAATGAGATATTGTACTCTTTAAAAAATGGATCCCGAGGGTAGAATATACAAGAAAAACAGGATTGATCCAAGAATAGACCCCTGTGGGACCCCTGTGGGACCCCGCAGGGAAGACGGCCGAGGAACACAAACCTTCATGAAGGCTGAGTGAAAAACTTCTGTTGGATTAGTATGACTCAAACCATTTTAGAGCCATGCCTTGAAGGCCAACACAGTTATTTAAGTGGGAGAGAAGGATACCATGGTCTAGTATCAAAAGCAGCACCAAAATCTAAAATCACAAGTGCAGCAGAATCTTCACAGTCAACACATGATAACTTTTAAAAGCTTTTAATAGTGCTGCTTCGGTACTATGATGAGGCTTGAACTCTGATTGGAAAACTTTGAGAACTTTATTTTTAAGAACTGAAGTTCCTGAAGAACCTTTTTTTTTTTTTTTTTTTTTTTTTTTTTTTTTTTTTTTTTTTAGAAGTTTGGATTAAAAAAGGCAGTATAGAGATGAGCCTGAAATCGTAAAAACTGCACTACAGCATGCTTAAAAATGATAGGAAAAGAGCTTTTTGAATGACAGTAATTAATAATTGTCAATACAAGAAAAGAAACCTGAAGCTTGCCACCTCACCTCCCCCATCTCCTGTACCACCTCTTTTGAGGAGAGTAGAGGACAAGTGACGTAAACTAGACAGAGCGGTTGACAAGAAGGGAGGGGCTGGTACTCACTTTGACAATCAAGATCAAACTTAGCCAATGGAAGTTGGATAACCAAGGGGGCTTCGCGATCATAAAGCATCGCAATCAATTGTGGGTTGGTGAGCTATTGACAATCACTACTGCAGTAGCTCATCTGTGGAATCAGACCAGATTTACCAGTCTGCATATCAGGAACACCCCATAAGATATGCCATTTTAGAGATGAATGGACCTGGTCATTTCGTCATCACAATATAGCCCCCATCAAGGTCACTCAAATCCTTAGGCTTGCACATTTTTCCTGCTTCAAACACATGAACTTTAAGAACTGGCTGTTTCCTTTCTGCCTGGAAGCTGCTACTGTAATGAGATAATCAAGGTTATTCACTTCACATATCAGTGATCATAATGTTAATGTTATGGCTGTTTGGTGCATATACGCACAGTACCAGAATAAAACTTGACCACACCTTCGTGTGTGTGTGTGTGTGTGTGTGTGTGTGTGTGTGTGTGTGTGTGTGTGTGTGTGTGTGTGTGTGTGTCTGTAAAACATACACATAATGAAATCCACATTTAATATTCCAGAACTTTACTTACAAATGGGACAAAAGTCATGCGTTGAGTGTATCGGATGTGGAAATGATAAGCTATGAGACCACAGTGCAGGTGATGTTCAGGTAAGCTCCAAGTGACTTCCCCTCTGATTTGCTTTTTATAGCCTCTTTAAAGCAGTCACTTAATGACCAGAATGTTACGCCTTTTTTCATGTCACCATTTTGTACAAAACATCTGAAAACACCTCTGAGCTGAAACCACTACTAGTCGCAGAGCTGGAATGGACGGCCAAGTAAAATGGACAGCCAGCATGGTGGGACAGGAGTGTGACATTTTTGACATTGACATTCTTCTTTCTGAGACCAGCACAAATTTGACGTGTCTGCGTACAGCGTATAAAGTCTGCTGCTTTCTGCCTTGAATAGTTTCCTCATGTCTGTTCAGTTTCTTCTCTAACATGTCCTTGATTGCACAAATACTTTGTTTGAAGATTAGAAATGTGCTTAACTAGCAAAAGCACGTTACATGTTGGACCTTTGGTTCCGGAACATTACTGTGCTGCCTAAAATACATAGACTGGGATGGCTTTATGCTGGCTATGTTTGGTTCAGTGCAAACAACCAAAGAATAATGAGAGGTATTCTTTATGGAAGTGTTGCAGGATATCTATTTGAAAGGGACTTCTGAATTGTCTGTCTGTTTGAGCACCCTGTCCACTGGACATGGAATGGTTTATATTCTTTTGTTGAGATGTTGCTATACATTTGTAGTCCCTCAGGCTATTTGCATTGTTATTATTGCTCAAAAGGCTTTGTTTGATGTTGATTCACCTTTCTATAGGCACAACGCTTTGGGGTCACTGCTCAAACAAGTTGTGGTGCAGCATGAATTTAGAGATGTATTTATATTAAACAAATATAAATTTGTTTAATATAATCACATTGCCTGTGTTTTAATGAGCTTGCTAATGACTATTGGCTGTTAGTTTGTGATCAGTGCAGTTTAGCGCAAAATAGAAGCGTTCAAGTTGACAAAATACAACTGCAAACGAGTGTGTGTTTCCATTTGGTTATATTTTGCAATTAAAGTTGGGATTTCTTATACCACAGCAGTACTGTAGATCTCTGAGGCTTGATATTTGGCATGGAACTTCCCCCAACATCCACCGCACTAGCTGTAACAGTGTTCAAGTCCAGTGCGGAAAATGGGTTTCTGTTTCAATGTTTGTGAAATATTGATTGTCTGAAGAACCACATTATTTGAGTTTATTAACCTTTTGCGAGGTTTAAGTATTTTTTTTCCCCAAATTTTACATTTCACCACCTACTTACAAGTCATGAATTAACAAATCAGGGTTTAGACCTGTTTTTTACCTGTAGGATTTTAAAAAAGTGCACTTAAAGCTTTTTAAGTGTTTTGTACCACTTTTAGTTCATTTAAAAGCTATTTTTGGTATTTAGTGTAAAATAGCAAAATTATCCAACTGAATGAATATTTAAATATTCTTCTCAAAATTCTTATTCTTATTATTCCTGCTTTTTCTTCCTCCTCAGAAACCAAATCCAAGAACCAAGTCTGGAGGACCTAGAGAACCAATTGCAGTGTCTTCCACATCTTCATCTCCCTCGCTGGTCCCTGCAATCACACAGCCCTTAACTACAGCCAACACACACCTGTTCTCCACCACACATTTATGTTTACATTCAATCTCACTAGAGTGTGGAGGGGTTCAGACTACCGCAGACTTGAAGTGGGGTTAGTGCAAAAGACAACACCATGTGCGGCTCAGATTTCTGCTGAGCACATGTTTGTGACGTTGCACTGTTTTAAACTGCCTTTTATTTTTATCATTATTCTTTTTATTTATTTATTTTTTATTAGTTTAGTACTAGATCGGTTCTATCTCCGATCTGAAAGGGAAATTTTTAGACTTTTGGTTGATTTGAAAAGGATCATTTAAGTAAATAATGAATTGTAGACAGATCCTAAATGTTATGGACCTGGATTGAGCTTCTAAAAAGGGAAAAAATGAAATTCCTTGCACAAGTAAGAATAACAAGAACCCCCTTTTGAACATTTCCACATTTTTGTAGCTCTATAACCTGCAGTGGAAATCGGTCTACACAAAATAGCTTGTATTATATCAGTGAAATATAAAAAACGAAGGGAAAAAAGTAAAAGCTGTGGTGCATTTCAATCAGCTAGTCATGTGACTTCTGGTGGCACGTCAATGCTTATAATTCCAGATAACACAATTTCAGTTCCATGTTATAACAGCACAAAATGTAGACATGTGCAGTGGAGATGAAAACTTGTGCAGCTATACATTTCCCTAAGTGTCATTTGTGAGCGGCGCCACTTTATATGCTCCACTACTCCTTGTTCAAGAAACCTTTGCACCATTGAGTTCAAATACAGGCAGCAGATGTCAGTGACATGGAACCAGTGCGCCGAAATGACCCTGAAACGCTGCCAGAAGCTTTTCCAAGCCCCCAGACTGTGTTTTATTGCTGTAGTGGGAACGTGAAGATTTTGACAGCAGTGTTGCTGAAATGCAGAATTTATCAAGATGCTTTTAACCTTGAGCGTACTGTGCATTAATACTCAACGAAGCTTTTAGGGATTTACAGGCATGAATGAGTGAAAGCTTTTCATTCTTGAATGAGTGAAAGTTTTTTTAACATCTTTACAAAGGAGGCATAAAGTATTAATCATTGGCGCAGTAGATGGAACATATACTTGTTAATGCTTCCTCAGGTGATTGTAATGTCTATGAATGGTGCTGTTCTGGTAATATGTGTGTGGCAGTCTGAGAAAGCCTTTCATGTGGTAATATTTTTCCATTTTCAACTTTATGTAGTTCTAAAATCTTTTCACAGTTTTCACAGTAGTTTGCATTTTTTAATTTAATTTTATTTTATTTTTTGCATATATCTGATTTAAAAGTACAAAATCTGCTTACTTCTAAAAGTAAAAAGGTATAAAATTATATAAGGATGTCATCTTAACTGCTGCCCTTTTGTAACCATCTAACAGCTTGATTACAACGTGACATTTACTGTGTGTTTCACACACTTAACCGTCAAGATTTTTGACAGCTTTATCCAGACTGGTGCCCCATCTGCATATACAGAAATCTTTGAAGAATATTTTGGGAACTGAAAAATGGAAAAGTTTTTAAAAACGCTGGTATCATGACACAAACATTTTTCTCTGTGTCATGAATGTGCTTGTGTTTTCCTTCTATCATGTTGATCACACTTGTTGTTACTTTGTGGTCTGAAATTTCTTATTTGATGTAATTCTACTTTCATGTAAATTTAATATATATTTAATTATAAATTGATATTAAAAATATAGTTTTTGATTTGCAAATTAAGACCAGGGCAAAAAATTTATATTCAATTGCACCCTTACAGGATAGTTTTACCTCATTCCATTCCGTCTGCATTTCAACCCAGGTGTTTGGGTGGGTTTTTTTTTTTTTTTTTTGTTTGTTTTGTTTTTTGTTTTTGTTTTTGTTACTTTCTCTCTCAATATGCAGGTCTTAAAGTTATTCATAGGGCATTTAGACATAACATTTTATGGCGCACTGTACTAGAAACAAATACTTATTTTATTTTATTATTATTTCTAAGAAGGGTTAAAACTATGTTTAATATATAAATGTGTATAAATCTGTATCAATGTGTGGATGTGGCGTGAATGTGTTTACCACCATGCTTGTTATGATGGCTAATTACCTTGTGTGGCCGTTTTGCCTAGGCAAGTTTAAAAAATTGATTCGTGAAAAAGTGATAACTTATTCATTTTAGTGAAATCAATTTCGGTCTTTTTTTTTTTTTTTTTTTTTAGCTCCCACCCACAAAGTGGCTCGGGAGCTATAGAAACAAGATCTGTCCGTCACACTTTAGTTTTTGGACGTTAACTTGCCACTGCTGAAGCTGGCGCTTTCGAACTTTGTATGCTGGTTCTCTACTATGAGTGCTAGGATGAGTTTTTGTGTGAGTGACCTTGGGACTTTTCAAGGTCACAGGCAAAACTGTATATTAGGTTTCCGGAGTTTTACTTGCTGCACCCTGCTGCTGGGACTTTTAAACTTGGTATGCTTGTTCACTACTATTAGTGCGAGGCTGAGGTTATGTCTGAGTGACCTTGACGTACTTTTTAAGGTCACAGAGCCAAAACTGTTTATTAGGTTTCCGTGCATTTATTTGCTCTGCGCTGAAGCTGGGGCTTTCAGACTTGCTATGGTTGTTCTATATTGGCATATTATGAAATGATCCTTTCAGCGGGAGTGTCTGGACCCCCCTTTTTTTGATGTTTGTTTGTTTGTTAGTTTTTCTGTGGAGTTTTCCAGATTTTCGCACAATCAATATCAGTCAATAGTTTTCTCAGACCACTACGCACAAGTAGAGTTGTTGGTTTCAGGTTAAATGAATTCATTGTATTCATTGAATTCATTTATTGTTCATTGGTTATGTACAATCAACTGGGGCATAATATCTTCTCTCCTGAAATATATCCAGTTTTCTTCATCCTAATTTTTATCTACCATATTTGAAGTGTATGAGTAAGAACCATAAAGCACAATTTCAAAAGCAGATAAATCTATTTACACAGAAGTAGAAATTTAAGGGCAGTTTTCAGTTCATTTTTTCCCCGTTTTCATGTGTAAATGAAGAGGTAATGTTTTCTGAGTGTGTGCTGTGGTCATTGTGGGTATCACGTAGACAGCTCAAAATTACTGTGAAGCACAGGGTACTAGACTTTGCTTTTTTCGGGGTAAAGATCAGGTTTGTTTTTCACCTTAATAAATTTTTTGTAATTCTCATGTGTATAAAGAATGATGGAAATCACCCGTACCCTAAAAATATGGTAGATAAAATTAGCTTGAAACAAATGTATTTTCATTTGTTTTTTTGTTTTTTTTTCCCGGAGAGGTGTAATTGATGGTATGGTAAGGCATTCAGACGCACACAGGATTTGATGGTGAACCAGATCCTGGTCTACAGATCATTTAAAATGAATTATGATTATAAATACAATTATTAAAGACAATTTAAAATTATCAAAAAGGGAAATCACTGATTCATAAAAGCTATTTTTGTTACTCAAATAAGATTTTATTATGACTTTTATAGTCAGCATTGAATAAGAATATTTTAAGCTATCATTATAGTTAATAAACTTTGTCTAATAGACAGCAATGAATAAAAATTAAGTGACCACGTTTAGTAGTGATCTCCGTCTTTTTCTTTCCATAGCTGTAAACATAATATTCATCTCTGGTACCATTTATTGAGTAGTTCAGTTTTCTGAGATATGTTCAAATAAAGTAGTTCATTAAATCAGCTCAAAATTCTCTAATTAGCTATTTCATCTTCATTTACCTTTAGTTATTCATAAAGGATCTTTAAATTCCCTTCCTGGGAGAAAAGTGTTTGCTGCATGTTTTTCCTGTTCATTTTTGACAACAGACAGCTAAACACACAAACACTCTGTTGCATGGGGCATGTTTACCCAAAACAGTATTAGTTGATAACCTGAGCCCCCAAGGACACACAACAAACACATTCATAAAATGTATATATGTCTTTTATGGGTCTGAAAGAAGTTGAAACTTTTTCATTGCTATTTCAGGTGCTTTCACACTGCATGTAATTAAAAGAACCAAAATGCAGCATTTTCTGTGTGTTTTTGTGTCACTAAATGCTTTGGTCAGAATCATGGCTGTGAAAAAACGTAAACAATCCTTTGGCAAGAATAAGTGGAAATGCAAATACTTAAGCATAGACAACCTGGAGCTGACTGGGATATAAAAGAATACATTACTAAACAAGTGCATGAGTGGCGGCACAGGGCTTAGCACATCCGCCTCACAGCAAGAAGGTCCTGGGTTTGCGTCCCAGGTGTTTGCATCCCTGTGCTTGCGTGGGTTTCCTCCAGGTGCTCCCGTTTCCTTTCACAGTCCAATGACATGCACATGAAACTAATTGGCCTAAAGTCGTCTAAGATACGCCCTTGCTCCCCTGTGAGTAGGATTAAACATTTTAGCTGATGAATGAATGAACATGAGGTGGAACTGATCCTTTACACAAGATCAGTATCAGGTTAAATACCAGCAAAAGTAGGTGTTCCACATGTTGGAAAAATAGAAAAAGTTGGATTTGATCCAATTCCTAACACTAATAGGAAATCATATATGGACTTTTGTGGAGTTCTAGATTGCCATAATTACAAGCTGGGCTCGTAAAACTCATTATACCTCAAAACAGTCAATCTTGACATGCTTTTTAACATAATTGTTCCCATACTTGTTGGTGTATTGTGTGTATTACTGGAGGATTCCATTAGAAGGCCGTTAAGAACTTAAACCTACTGACCTCATCAAAATCACATCCTGATATTGCTTAGTTTGTGAGGAAGTGCACAACCGATGCACCAACTGAAAGTCACAGAGCTATCGTATTTTGTCATATTACAGATTTTAAACAGACTCTAAACGTTATTCTACACTGTTGCAAGACAAATGTATGTCAGACGGCACCTGTTCCCGGGTCACTCAAAATACACAGTTTTACCTTAACTGAGCATGCTGGTCATATTGTTTCTTTTAAATATTCTATAATTTTAAATGTGATGATAGATAGCTTATGTTTATTTTTGAGGAATTCCATTCCTCCTTTCTATACTGTTATTTTCTGTACATAAATTGTTAACGGGGGCCACGTCTTTAGGTGCTTCTTGCCCATGTGGCCTTCCTGATACACATCAAAGCTAATAAATTTAAATAAATAAATCATACATACATGAAAATATAGTTTAATGCAATTATATAATTATAATTAGGGCGGCACGGTTACATAGTGGTTAGCACGTCTGCCTCATAGCAAGAAGGTACTGGATTCAAGTCCCAGGCTTGGGTGTTTCTCTGAGTAGTTTGCATGCTTTCCCTGTGTTTGTGTGGGTTTCCTCCGGGTACACTAATTACACTATTTGGCAGTTCCAACTTTCTCCTAGGTGTGGATGTGAGTGTGAATCGTTTTTTGTGTGTGTTGGTCTGACGAGCTGTTCAGGGTGTACCTCTCCTTTGCCCAGTGTCGGCTGAGATAGGCACAGCCTCCCTGTGGCCCTAGTAGGAGTAAGTGGTTCAGCAGATGAGTGAGTGAGTGAGTGATAATTATAATTATACTGCCCTAAAGCTAATCTTACACTGTGACAAAACGTCTTTTTGAGGCCAGGTTATACGATGAAGATCCTGTAACAGTCGATTTCACAGTAGATTGAATCAGTCGAGATTAACTTTTGCTGAAACAAAAAATTACATTTTCAGACTGAACTAATAGTGGCAGCAAAATCAGACAGAAATCAATCATACAGTGTAAAGCAGGCTTAAGGCAGATTTCCTTGAACCTTCTGTGCTACATGACCTTAAATATACGTCTGGATATTCCTCTTTTGTTATTGTTTCCCTGTAAGCGTTGGTATGTTGACGTTAGAACATTTTACTGTTAGCTGATTTGGACTTGTTTGCTTTACTTTTCGGTGACTAAACATTTGCATATGGGTCCACACCCACCTGTCAAGCGTGTTGGGTAATGACAGGAACTGTGGTGGGTGTATAATTATGATTGATTAACGTGTGGTTAGCACGTCTGGCATAGTGGTTAGCATGTCTACCTCAGAATAAGAAGGTCCTGGTTTCGAATCCCAGGCTCAGGCGTTTCTGTATGGAGTTTTGCGTGGGGTTACTCCGGTTTCTTCCCACAGTCCAAAGACAGATTGGATGTTCAAAATTGCCCATAGGTGTGGATGTGAGTGTGAATGGTTTTGTGTGTGTGTGTGTGTGTGTGTGTGTGTGTGCGTTTGTGTGTGTTGGTCATGCCATGCTCTGGTGAGCTGTTCAGTGTGTACCCCACCTTCGCCCAGTGTTGGCTCAGCCTCCCCGTGACCCTACAGTAGTAGGATTAAGTGGTTCAGCAAATGAGTGAGTGATGTGTGTGTCTGCCAGAAACATAATACTCCCTGACCAACCTTGTTTTTTGCATTCAAATATTAGAAATAAACATAAGATCACTGTAAATAAAATCTGGTACAGAAATTAATAAACAAATTATCCCACCCTGAGAGACTATAACATCAATTCCAGTGTGTCTTTTATGTTAGTAAACGTGTTGAATTGATACCATGAGCACTGAAGCCATTTTGACAGCTTGTGGGAGCCCAACACTTTACTAAATACCTGGAGTAACATGTTTTATTTAAAACTGCATTAGTTGTCTCTGGTTTTGTGAGGAAATCATCTCTGAGAAGCAGACACAGTTCTTCTGCAGACTTGGTTCAGGAAATAACTTAACAGTTTTGATGTTTTTGTCTTAAATGCGGTCTATAAAGTGAAGAATTAAAACATTTACATGGCTTGTCATTATAGGAAAATAATGAACAACAGAGTAATGTGATGTGGCCTCAGCAAAGCAGACTTAACATTACTACCTTTAAGTTAATTTTCCAGCTGAAGGAATGAAACTTTGTATGGGTTTTTTTTTGGTTGCTGTTATAGAAGATTCTTACATGGCTTTATTGAATACTCAATTCTCATTGGTCATTTACGCATTTAGTTGAACCACATTTAGCTTGATTACAGCAAATAACCATAAAGCACTAATATAATTGTTGCTTCAGTTGGTCAGGTCAAGGCTCAGCAACATTATGTGGCAATAAAATGAAGTCAGGTGACAACCTGAATATACTGAATGACCAGCTTAACCAGCTTAGAAGGCTTTTTCTTCCCTGTACAGACATAAAATTGGGGCTCAAATATTGAAATGGTTCAGTGAGCATGAGGAATAATTTTCACACATGATCTGGCACCACAGAGTCCTGACTTTAACCCTATTAAAAGACTTTGGGGTGTGCTGGGGAAGACTTTATGGAGTGGTTCAATTTTCTCATCATCAATTCAAGGTGTCAGTGAAAAACATACCCAACTCTGGATGGAAAGATATGTTGTGATGTTGCTTAAGTTTAGAAAACAATGCTATGGTGGTTACATGCTGTAATTAAGGCTAAATGCAGTCCAATAAAATATTAGAGTGTGCAATTTTATTTTGCCATGCAGTACATATCAGAAAATTACTATGAACTACATCATGAGCTGAAGCAATAAAATTATTTTTTTGTGTTAATTTATTGCTGTCATTAAAAAGTAGTTATGTAATCAGTGGAATAATGTACAGTGGGCTGGTCATTATCATGAAATAAACCCCGACAGGGGGATCAGGACCCTGATGCTCTGCCGAGCAACATTGTCTAGCACTTTCACAAACCAGAATGTACTGTTTGCTTGTGATGACAGATTTGTAAGTGATGTGAAGCCTTGTACTATGTTAGCTATTTGGATGGTGGTTAACTCATCTGTGCTTATCTTGTCTCAGTAAAAGGCTTCTTTGATGACTGAGGCATTTCCCATCACTTCTTCTGCAGAGGTGTTCACCTGTGGAATTTGCAGCCTGTAAGCCAACTAGGAATGCAGTAACCCTAACCCTAAGCCTCCCACTGCATTCCTACTTGGCAGAGAATAAAAAGTTCTTCTGCAGAACTGATTTATAGCAGATATTTTCCTCATTTCTTATTAACAGCATACAGTTATTAAGCACAACATTATGAGGATATGTTGATCTATTGATGAGTATTTAGAAAGATATCATAAGAATGACTTAAACTAACCTTTTTATGTTGACCTATTATGACTACATTCATAAAATCCAACTGAAAGGTAGATGAGATTATATTCCTGACTCTCACCTGCTTTTGTGTCTGTTTGTCACTTTCCTTTCTTCTTTTCTGCAGAAACTATTTCACCTGCTTAACTGTATCACACACTGTGGACTATAGCAAATCATTTTTAAAACTCTCACAGCATACTTCTTCACACGGTACACAGAATTTTTGAAAGGGGGATTGTTCATCAGGAGCTCTAAGGATGCTTTGTGGCAATCTACTGTAGTGCTCTGCATACAACATCAAAAGTTTCTTTAGGGTTGTACACTTATAATCCTCAGCAGTCTCTGGGTTTTACACACAGTAGTACAAAAAAGAAACAAATAAAAATATCCATTGGATTGGATTCTGCAGGCCGGAATACCTATTTGACAAATAAGCACTCCTTACAATCTACAGACTATAGGGTCCACTCCTGTCAAGCAAGAACAGGAAGCTGAGGCTACAGGGTTAACCAAACCTCAGAATTTGAATATTGAAAACATTTACCCAGTCTAACTTCATCTTATCTCATTTTCTGAACTGCTTTTTCCTGCAGCAAGGTCATGAGGAGGCTGAAGCCCATCCCAGCCAACTCCAGGTGAATCCACGATAAACCCTGAACTGCTTGCCAGAAGCTCTTTCTTTCTTGAACTCTGTCTCTTATGTTGCAGTTTACCACATGTGTAATTTTTGTTCTTGTTTTTAACTTCTTCGAGATTGTCTTAATTATAGACCATACTATGTAACAACCCTGTTAGGTCAGATGGAATATTACCACACATACTATATGCTCATGGATGCAGGACTCGGAAGAAAATTAAGAAGACTTTGGAGACACCAAAAGTCTCTTCAGACTGTCAAGTGGACTGCTGAAAAAGAATCCCCATTTCTAAGACTAAAACTCCAAGTACTGCTCTGAGGTATCTCTGCCAACTTGGATACTATATATACATACATCTATGTATAACTCTTTCAAAACTGATGGTATCTGTTTACTTTCACTGTACACATCCTCATTTTGAGAAGCCATGTCCACTGAAGTCTACTTGGGCCCGTAGATGTGAGCCTGCTCGGAGCAAGAGTTTTGCTCAGTGATAATCTGTAACTATGACATTCTCACTAATAAGCACAGTTTACAAACTGTATCATCGCAGTCACAATCACTGGGGTCCCATCACATCCTGCATACTACAATATTTTATTATTGACCAGTAGACTACTAATTACATTGTTATTTATATATAGGCATGGATCTTAGTGCACATAATGCGGTTTAGGACACAGCCTTGAATTCTTTCTGAATTTGTACTGACTTGGCACTTGCAGCCACAAAGTTCATCTGTGCAATAGGGAGAAGGAAGAAACACAACCCATGTTCTTTCACAAGTAGCTTGCAGTGGCATTTTTCTACTAGAGAATCCTGAACCTTACATCCAGAAGCTTTAATGATTTTTTTTTTTTTTAACTTTTATTTAGTCTGTAATGGCAGAACCTAAACCTTTAGTTTACCAGCTTGAAATGCCCGCCAGCATGACTTTCTGACACCTTTAAGAGTCTGTGGATGTAAACTGATCTTGAAACAGCTGTTGCATGGCCCTTTACTGCTGTTTTGTGTTCATTGGGGCGGTTTAGCTAACTGCCTCTTTAAACACCAAAGATACATCCCACTCTCACCTCCCTCTTTGCCCTAGCCCTTTGAAGCCCAAGCACCTGGCCCTAATTCCTAAGTCCCATTTTTTGACTAAGTGGGCTTGCATTTTTCAGTCTATAATTAAAGAAAGCAAAAACCTCAGCATCACGGTGCTAAAAAGGATGGCCGTCCTTACCCTCTGGCAGGGGCTTCAGTAAAAAAGGAGGTTGTCCCTGCACAATGTCGTTGGGCTATGGATCAATTGTTTAGATGTGGGTTTAAAACTGGACAAGTTATCTGCTTCTCTCACTCCCCTCCTATTCTCCTGCACCTCCACCACTGCAATTCAAAGCCCTATCCACATCCTTCCCAACTGTAATTATCTGACTGGCTCTGTAGGTTCAGGGATTTTTGAACATGTACCACAGTTCAAGCAGATGCACCAGTCTGTTAAAGATCTGCCCCTTTCCCTTGCTAAGGTAACTCAGAAGAACAGAGCCGTTAATCCCGTGACCCCTGACCGCCCAAACACCTGTTGGCCAGGTGCCGCTTCATCACTTTGCCGTGCCTTGTTTCCGGTCCCGACTGGCTCAATTCTCTTCAGTAGATAAGGAAGGTGGTAAATAATGAGATATTGAGGAGAAAGTTCAGCTCTCCTCCTCTCCAGCTCAACCCACACTTTTCTCACACTACAAAACCTTTTGTTAGCAGCAGCTGCCGAGGTGTGTTTTTAGTAATGCCATACTGATAAGGTGTTCTGCAGTGTTCTTTTCAATGAAGACAACAGGACAGTAAGCCATTACCTAGGGACCTTCAAAGAACTCAAAAATACTCACATTGAATGTTGAACTGACTATAAAGACTTCACAATTGAATGCAAGTTTTAGCAAGTTGATCCTACTTGTGGGTTACAAGATTTCAAAGTCTACTCCATGGAAAAGTTTTTCACATTAATTATTTTACTTAATTGTATCTGAAATAGTTGTATCTACACAAATGCTTTGAGGCTAGTTCTGTTTCTACTTTTCTCTCTTCCTATTACACACACACACACACACACACACACACACACACACACACACACACACACACACACACACACA
>JAQMYF010000017.1:8332062-8357654 GCA_030014195.1 Neosilurus mollespiculum
CACACACACACACACACAAACACACACACACACACACACACACACACACACACACACACACACACACACACACACATTCATACCCCCTCTTGCTTAGTCTCTCTTTCTTCAGAATTGTCCCTCTAGTTCTTCCCTCAGGTTTCCTGCACTCTCTGTGAATGGCCACTCTTTTGCAAGGGGGGTTTTCAAAGTGCCGTACTCTGGCCGATTGAATGCACTGAAAAGGATCTTTAACAAACATCCCCTGTGCGCCTGGTCCTCCAAACCCTCCAGTAATAAATTAACTTGTGGCCAAAGTGCGGCGAACATTCTGCTACGGCGGAAGCAATCTGCTGCTATCTCGCCCTACCTCTCCCAGATTAATGAAACAGAATGCTGGGCCAATTTGCATACAGGTGAGCCGAAGAAAGACCCCAAAAGAAGCAGGCCTTTAGAAAGGAAAGGAATTGGTGTGATGAGCTTTGAATGGGTAAAAGAAGGATAATTTCAAGCAGAAGTAAAGGAAAGAGAGTTAGCGAGGTAAAGTGAATATCTCCCTTCTTCATCCACCAAAGCTTGGGGTCAGTGTTGGCATTCCATGGGCTGCTCAGCAGCTGTCCACATTGCTCCATCATTAGCTGCAAAAGGATCCATTAGTCTATGTCAGCACTGCTTAGAGCTTGTCTTCCAGAATGCATGGTGGAACTCTGATCAAGATTGCCGCTAGATGTCAGTATGACCCATCCCTCAAGTAACAAGCAAAAAAAGCCCTATCTCAGCAGCAGTCTTGCCATGCTCAGTCTATTGCAGAAGACATCGCTGCTGAGGCAGTTAATTAATTGAAGAAGGTTGTCCAAAGCACAATCTTCTTGCAGAAATGTTTTACAAATGTTCAGACACATTGTAAGGCAAGAACTGGTTGGTGTACTTGAAATTCTAGATTTGTCTATTTGTTTTTTCCCCCCTGGTGTTCAAGCAGTTTTTTTTTTTTTTATCTACCGTTCTGGCATTACCAGTTGCCTAAATTGATAAAGAGGCAAAGCTTGATTATCTTGCATAAAGTAATCATGATAATGCTGACCTTTTGATCGCAAGGCCATATATCTCCTGATCAGAATGAACTTATTTACCTCCCTATGGAGAGTGTATGTAGACCATGCTGAGGGATTAGATTAAATCTTCACACCTTTCCCTCAGCAATACATTACGTAGTCAAGTGACAAAGACCAGGTACCCTCATTATTTGAGTGTATTTGTACGTGTGAGACCTTGTATGAATGTAGGGGTGGGAGTTAGTGTGCCACATGCTTGTATGCAAGGGATTGGTAGATATGAGGGGGCAGATGTCTGTTCCTGTGGCAAACGTGAGAAGTGTCACTGATATGGAATATTAAGTTCCCTAGTAATCACCCTTAAAGGAAGCATTGCAAGTTTCCCACAGAGACTGGACAATGAGCCTAGTCTTGAGCAGTGAAATTCAGCTACCTGCTCTCTCTCTTCGCCCAGCCAATCCCGGCTCTTAGAGCATGTGGAATGCATATATCGGCTCAGATTCAGCAGGCACTCAACTGGACTTGCTTTCACATAAGGTGCATGAAACCTTTGAGCCAAATTTTCGTTGTGGGTGTAAATCTGTGCCAGCCAACAGGAGTGTGGGGGGAGCAGATTCCTTGCTATAAAAGTTAATATCTTTTTGACAAGCATCCCAGTCATTGTGTTTTCTCAAATGAAACAAAGGCTTATGTGTGATGATAGATAAATTATCTGAAGTTTCATTCCACAACCAGTGTCCAAATACAACTATGTAGGCAAATGGGCCATTCGAATCACAATTTTTGTGGTATGGGGTAATGATTTTGCATCCAATTTTAGTAAAGTGTCCTATGTATTAGATGGTCTGAAGTTACTGGTGTTTGTTCATTTGTTGAAATACCCCTTAGAGCCCATTCTGTTAAAATGCAGGATTATTCTCTGTTAAGCTGTGTCTGCACAGGTCAAGGCCAGTATAAGCTTATTACAGCGATTTCAGAGATGTTGCACTGACACTGTAGGGACAAGCTGTATAATCTTTATGCTACATGAAGGTCCACAATGAACATGAAGCCTTACAGCATGACCAGACAATTTTTCCTAATTAAGAGACATTGGTGCTTGAAAGTTTGTGAAGTTTTAGAATTTACTATATTTATGCAAAAATACATAAACATAAAACACCATATCCTAAAAGTACATAAAGACAACCCAATTAAAGAAAACAAGACAAATTATTATACTTGTTTTGTTTTTTTGTTTTTTTACTTATGAGGAAAATGATCCAATATTACATATCTGTGAGTGGCAAAAATATGTGATCCTTTTCTTTCAGTATCTGGTGTGAGCCCTTTATGCAGCCAAACAAACCAGACTTTGGGTTCAAACACACTCAAGCATGGTACGGTACTGTAGCTAAATATTTTCAGTAACTGTTGATTAGTTTTGCACACCAGCTTAGAGGAATTTTAGCCCATTAGTCTGTACAGAACGACTTCAACTCTGAAACGTTTGTTGGTTTCCTCACATGAGCTGCTTGCTTTAAGTCCTTCCACAACATTTTGGATTGGATAAAGAACAGGACTTTGATTTGGCCATTCTAAAACATTCATTTATTCTTCTAGAACCTTTATCTGGAAGAGCGAATCATGTGTGTTATTGTCAGTATCTTGCTTCATGACTCTGTTTTTCCAGATTTAGTTCACAGACAGATGGTCTTACATTCATTTTAGAATTCTCTGGTATAATCAGATGTCAAGCCATCCTGGCTCAGCTGCAGCAAAACAGGCCCAAACTATAATACTACCACATTCATGTTTCACAGATGGGATAAGGGTTTTTATGTTGGAATGCATTCATTTCTCTAAATATAATGCCTCTCATTTAAAAAAAAAAGTTATTTTTTGATCTCATCCATTCACAAAACATTTTTACAATAGCCTTTTGGAACAGCAGATTACAGAAGGTAATTGGTGAGCAGTGTCTCTCTCTTTGAAACCCAGCCATGCATATCATTGTTGACCACTGTTCTCCTGATGGTTAACTAATGAAAATTAACCAGTTTGAGAAAGGTCTTAAGGGCATACTCAAAATATGTGCCTGGTACCATGCCTGAGCATGTTTCAGCTCAAAGTCTGGTTGGTTTTGACTAGTTTCATTACCACATGGTGTATTCAGGTGTGGTTTACTTGGCCCGTTTGGGTGAGGTGCACTCGGAAACAGTGAGTTGGGCTCTTTCACAGTGCAGATCAGTGTGAAGGCCTAAGCACTGAACATAAATGTTATGTTGTGTGCTTTTCGATTCACTGGTGAATATTTGGGTTAATAACTAATCTGGTTTTCATGTTATTGATGAATGAAATTTGTAGTCAAAGAGCACATTTTCATTTCTATGTAAGCGGCCTTTATAAAATGTTCTTACATATGCAGCACGAATTACTGAAAATCTCACTGCATAATTAATAAATCTGTATGGCATGAGAGATGGCCATATGTCACCCTGCCAAAAATGACTATTAATAAGCCACGATATAAAAAAGTACTGAGCATTCCCTTTTCTTTAACCTAAATAGGTGTACAAAAAGTCATGGCACACACACAGACCTGGAACAATATGATACACAGGCCCGATAGGGAGTAGAGAGGAGATACTGTAACATTTTAGTATGGTACAAGAGAACTGTGCCTAAGTTGAATACACTCTTCTAGCTTAGAATTTATCTAGGGTTCCTTTGTGACCTTGTGAACAGTCTCAAATTTTTGATCAATCGAACAGTCTAGAACTGTGCTCTTGAAGCGATCTTTTTTGTGGTCCACAACTCCTGGGAAGGATAACAATGGTATTGAATTTTCTCATTTATACACAATCTGGCTGTCTGTGAACTGGTGGAGTCCAAATCCTTTAGAGCTGATTTTGTAACCTTTTCCAGCCTGATGAGCATCAGCAACTCTTTTTCTGAGGTCCCTAGAACTCTCCTTTGTTCATACTATGACACACTTCTACAAACACAGATTGTGAAGTTTAGACTTTAATATATTCCTGTTCTTAAAATAAAACAGTATATCCACTCACACCTAATAGTTCACTGAAAGCACCCGGCTGGATAATTCATTGATCATTTTCCTCAAAAACTTATATAACCAAGTAAAATATTTTTGTCCCATTTGTTTAATTAGGTTCTCTTTATTTACTTTTAGAACTTGTCTGATGATGTTTTAGGTCATATTTTTGCAGAAATATAGATAATTCTCAAAGGGTTCACAAAGCTTCAAACACCCCTGCATTGAAGAACTTGGGTGAAGATACTACACAATGACAACAGATGGTGTACAAGTATGTGGGCTTGTCAATGAAAAACCCAAACTACAAAGATGCATATTATCAAACAGGATTATTTCAGAATTATTAGAACCCTTCAAAAAATATCCAATATGTTTCAACATTATCCAACATGTTATCTTAAATAAAAATTATTGACAACTTTACAAGTAATATTTGGGGGGGGGGGTGACCACAGTCACTACTACAGAAAAAAGGTTGCAACCAGTGAATGAAGAAGCTTGGACATCCCTATGTAGAGCATCTTAAGATACCTAAAGTTACAAGGCTGAGCATCTGAAAGTTTTCAGTAAAGTTCAGATCTCAAGACTGAGACGACAATGTTCCAGCAACCATTTCTGTGTTGATAGAAATGGATGTTTGAGGTCATTATCTTGTTGATGGATCTATTTCTGGCCAAGTATGCAAGTATGCATCTAATTACTGGCACATTCTTAACTTTTCAAACTTATTTCAAGAAGGCCCTCACTGTGCTGATATTTTATGATTATGGATTTTTATATCCATTTGCTGACTCGTATAAGTCAACAAGTCACCTCATTTGTGTTGAAAGCACTGGTCTTCATCATGATGATGGATGAGATTTATTTTACAACCTCGTAGGTGGTCAAAGGCAATGTACGTAAGTGTCAGGAGACCGAGAGAAGTTTGGGGAGAAAATAAGAAATTATAAGGACAATTTATTTAAATTCACTTACTCACATTCAGTAACCACTTTATCCATGTCATAGTTGTGTTGAATCCAAAGCTTATTCCAGGAACACTGGGCGTGTGTGGGAATGAACCCTGGATAGGACACCAGTCCGGTGCAGGGCACCATGCACACACATTCACACACTCAGTATATAATACCTTTGGGAGAATCCTGGCTTCAAGTCCTGGGCTCAGGAATTTCTGTGTGGACTTTGCATGTTCTCCCACTTGCCTGTGAGGGTTTCTTTCGGGTAGTCCAGTTTCCTCCCACAGTCCAAAGACATGCACATTAGGCTAACTGGCTGTTCCAAATTGACACTAGGTGTAAGTATGAATGGTTTTGTGTGTGTGTGTGTGTGTGTGTGT
This sequence comes from Neosilurus mollespiculum, assembly GCA_030014195.1. Classification (NCBI taxonomy): domain Eukaryota; kingdom Metazoa; phylum Chordata; class Actinopteri; order Siluriformes; family Plotosidae; genus Neosilurus; species Neosilurus mollespiculum. The sequence continues at coordinate 8,337,470 of JAQMYF010000017.1, forward strand.
GTGTGTTGCCCTGCAGTGGTCTGGTAAACTGTTCAGGGTGTACCCCACTTTCGCCCAGTGTTGGCCGAGTAAGGCACCAGCCTTCCTGCGACCCTGGTAGAATTAATCGGTTCAGCAAATGAATTATTAGGAGCTCCTCTGACATACTGGAGCCATACAATGAATTTACACAAGTTAAAAATCAATGCAGCCCTTTATCATGTTCTTTATATGAATCCAAAATACAGTAGTGTGCAGTGATGATTTTACATGTAACAAAATTAAAATAAATCAGAAACCATTTTTTTAATTAAAAAAAAAGTCAATATTTAGTGTGGCCACCCTTTACACCATTTACCCTTTCAGGCATAGTGTTCACATATTTTTTAATTTCTTCACTTGGTAAAAAATTCCATATGGTTTGAAGTTCATTCATGCTATGCAAAAGTCAAAAAAATAAAATTTGAGACACCTTTCAACTTTTCTGAAAAATTGGTATTTTCAGTGTTTTTGTTTATTAGCCATACGTTTACCTTAATATACCTGTTGGAACGATTATTTTTGGTCCTCATTGCCTACAATAGTATTGTTCAATACATTTTCACCAAAAAAATTATAGATAATTTTTTACTTCTTTTTATTAGGAGCCCTTTTAGTCAAAAGTGGTGGTGTATAATCTTCACTGCACACTACAGTATAACAGCTCAGGCTGGTTTTTCTCTCATATTAGTTGTTTTGATGTTCTGGTCCCCCCTGCAACAGATTAATAAGTACAATGCAAATTATTTTTAATGGGATTTAGCAGGTTGTTATTATACCTGGGCGAGTCTCCCCTGTGTCTGTGGGAAACACTGCTTTTAATTTAAAATTATACAACCAAACAAGACATTAAATACAAATTGGATTTACAGATGTTCTTTCATTCATAGTGCATAAAATATACAATCAAAAATGTATGAGATGATTTTAATAGTAAAGTCAAGAAGATATTTCTGAGAATTAAATGCATGTGTGGTATTTTATTTCTTGAAGAACTTTTTTTCATGTCTTACTTTCACTTGTTTCTTAATATTCTTACTGTTGTTATTGGTTTCTCTTGAAAAAAGCATTTTGATATCTTTTGACCCCTGTTCCAGCTCTGTGAAGCGTCAATAGCTGGATTCCCATAGTCTCTTTATTGACTACTTATGCGAAACAAAGACTTTGAACATGTTTGAACTAAAAAGAGTAAGTGTGGCTGTTTAGGTCATTAGGCATATTAAAGTATAAGTGAATCATATTTGATGATGATAATTTGTTGATACATCACAGAACACAGTGCACAGGAAAGACATTTAAATATATTAACTATAACAAGTCAACCAACTTTTAGCATGCTATTGATAAGAATCAGTAATTATGACATAATTTACTTACTATTAATGTTTACTGTTATCTATAGGCTGATATTGCAGTTTATTGAGTTTTGCTTTGTACATAAGCTGTAAATTATCTGTGCATTGGGTATATTAAGAGATAATCATAGGTGCTTAAATAGTCAGATTTGTTTATAATTTTGCATAGGAGCATTGTGGTGTAATATTTTCATCACCTTTCATCACCTTGCCTATTATTAGGCTAATTCATAGCCATAGTCAGCCTAAGATTTGTTCTATGTGTGTTCTATAGTCTTTATACTTGTTCTGTACTTTCTATTTAAAATGTACTAGCAACAACAACAACAACAACAACAATAACAATACTAGTGATAACTATAATAATAATACTGCGATGGCCTGGCGAGCTGTCCGGGGTGTACTCTGCCCTCGCCCAGAGTCGGTTGAGATGGGCGCCAGCCTCCCCGCAACTCTAATTAGGATTAAGCGGTTCAGAAAATGACATGACATAACATAATAATAATAACACTTTAAATTATTATTAATTTTAAATATATATATTTTTATCAGTACTTTTTTATAACCCAATAATTTGATGTCTTTTTGGAGCTGAAGATAAAATCTTAAAATCTACAATTTATTTTATTTTAAGGTTTTTAAGGTATATCATCATGAAATACGGCTTCACACTTTACAACAACTGAAGCTAATTTTGATGGGCTTGCGTTTTGAATTAATGACAGCTTGGGAAATACATGGAAAGTTGAAGATCAGCATATTTGCATGCATTGTGTGCTCCTTACATTGATTTACTGATCCTTTATCACTGGTTACAGCGATTTATTCTCATCTTCATCATCCTGTCATTCGTTTGTGCTGTTTGTCATTGATCAGGCACTGTAAGCACAGTTGTGCTCGACGCCAATCTGTCCTCCATGAACTCCGACCCACTTTGGCCTCCCAAAAACTTCCCATGTGCAAAGGCCACGGCGTCCCTGTATTGTACATTGGGCGTGCTCTCATTGGAGCGGTGATGGTTCAAGGATACGCAGATCGGGATAAAGCCTTTGATAAAAGATGTGAAAAAGAGGAAAAAATGAAGCTAATGAAACAAATGGCCAAAGCAAATAGAGAGAAGAAAGAAAAATAATCTTATAGAAAGTAGGAGCCCCTCGCTGAGCTTGCATGGGGAAAGCAGGGGCTGCTGCATTTCCCGCTCACTTGCTCCATTAGCATGACTCCCCACCCCTCACCCTACCCCCCTTTCTTCATGCATACCTCACACAGTTGCCATCGTTAGCAGCGAGTGCGACCTGTCAGGCGCTGTAGTTTTGGGCTGGGCTGTCCCGGGCCATGCTGGCCCCTTTGTGCAGAGTATGGATGGAGGTGGTGTGTGTGTGTGTGGGTAGAGGGGGGAGTGGGCAATGCCGGCAGAGCCTTGCAGCTGTCGCGAGGGTCGAGGCTCGGACGCCTGTGATCAGCCAGCCGTGAAATCTGCCCTGAACAGCTCGGCATTCAGTGCCTGACCCTCTCACATACACTCCCAAACACACACACACACACAAACACGCACACACACTTGCTCTGACACTCGGCTCTCTTTGGCGCTAAATCTACTGCAGGCTTGTGGAGCTTGTCTGGCGCCAGCCATTCGTTGCGCCCTGCCTGTCGATAACCCTCACTTCCCTCGACCACTGCCCCCTCCAATCCCCCCACACCTTTCCTTCTCTCACACAAATAAGCACTTTTTTCAGAGAAGTATTGACAAAATACAGTTTACTTAAACAGCACAGTCAAGACTACAGATATGAATGTGACACTTTACAAGTGGTTATAAATTTATTGATGCTCATCATTACTGTGCTTTCCAGTGAACTTCCTACATTAATCATACACCCATGTACCTGTATAATATTATATTATAGGTTTGTATATTTACCACAACTCCAAAGTTTCTGGTTGCAGAAATACAATGCAGAGTTTCACGTCTTCACTCTATCCAGTTACATCCCACCTTCCAAAAAAAAAAAAAAAAAAAAACATGGTGGCAGTTAGATTGGATACATTAAATTGCTGCTACATATGAATGAGTCATAATCATCTGAATTCTTAAAGAAACACGTAACTTTTTAAAGGAAGTTTCCTTTCTGTACAATCATTGTCTTAAGCATCAGACCCTCAACCCTTTAGCATGCCAGGTATTGGCTTTTATAAAAAGAATTCACAGTGCACTTTGTGTTGAATACAATCCCAATTTCCTTTATTCCCACCAGCATGGTGCATTCAGAGACACCGATATTAGGAATTTACTGTAAACTTGCAGGCAAATGACTCATTTGCATAAAGCAACGGCTTCTTGGCAACAGAGACATGGAGATATACCTGAAGCACTTTTCCCAGTGGGGAAAATTCCACATTTGATATTGTTTTGTCTCCACAGAGGGATAGTTCTGGGATAAAACACTTTAATATGAATATTATTACTATAATTTTTTTTCTGAACTTAAATACCAAATGAGTTTTGAATCCTAATGTAAATTCTGTGTAAAACTTTGAATACATGGGATTCGGTTATTGCTTGCTCTTGGGCTGAATGGATGAATTGATAAAGTAAGCATCTTGAGACTGTAGAATCTGTGAAGAGAGCATTTTCTGGTTAATCAAACTGGGAATTAGTGTCCTACAAACATTGTAATTTGGCCAGTTCTCCTATTTTAAAAAATACACTTTCAATGTGAGACAAATTCATTGACTGGCCATGGGAACATGACATGGTGCAGAATTTCACTACATTTTCTTTGATGTATTTACGTTTAAAACTGGTGACTATGATGTTGAAAGTTTTGTCTTTCCTTTTATATAACACCAAAAACCCTTTGAATCAGTTGATACCATGTCAAAATTGCCTGCCATTAAAGTCCTTGAATGCATGCTTAACCAATTGGCTTTTCTACGGTAAGAGTAATAAGGCATGAACCTTGGCATGAAGCAGTGGCAACAATTCATTTGAAGACCAGCTAACTAGTGAAGGCTCACAATGTGGGTTAAATAGGGATAGAAGAAGCACATCCCTTCATGCCCATTTTATCAACAGGGGCCCAGGCACAAAGAGAGGTGGGGTCAGCCCACCCACACTGCACAGTCTGCCCACATCCTGGGCCCTGTGTCCTCATCATTTGGCACTCAGTTTGGCTTGGACGAAGACCAAAATGGCTGTTGCCTCCAGTGCAGTGCCCCTTTACCCTCTTATGTTCTGCCAGTTGAACCCATTGTTTTGTGTGATACTTCCTCCTTTTTAACCCCTATTTCCTTCCTGAGAAAGATCATTATCGGCATTCCAGTTTGTCTACTTATTATTTAAATATGATCAAGATGCAACGTCAGCCTGATCCTGTTTGGAGATGTTGCAGTTCATTTCAGAAACATTTAAGTTGGCAGCTACCTTCTGGTGTGTCGTGGTATATCGAGGAACTCATGATAGAGTAAACAAGCCACTGTGGGCAAAATAACATGACTTATTAAAGGTATGCTGCTGGAAGATATTTAGGTGAAGAATGTATTGTACATGCAGGAATATACTTGTGAAAGGAATTAGTTTTCTTTGTGCAATGAATGAAAATGTAATAACATGGAAATAGAAATGAAAACATGCATCAAAAAATGTTAACCACTACTTTCATTTTGTTTAAAAAGGAATCGTGTAGATGATTGCATAATTTATCCGATAATTTTGAGATAAGCAGCAATAAAACTATAATGTAATTAAGAACTTGGCCTATCAGCCCGCACACAAGTGAAGCCAGCCAACCCAGGCCGGCCGCCATATTACTACTCCCAAAACATTACAAAACTGTCTATTATGTGGACCGTTCCATAAGCATGATACTAAGAAAAGTGATCAAAACCATTCTTAACCGCAACACGTGTAACGTAGTTTAAGCCTATATTACCAAAGAAAAATCGAATATAGTTAGTAGTATAGTCTATATTAATAAAAAATAATAAAACCAGTTTAAGTATAATATACTTATATATAAATATATATCAATTTATTTAGTGCATTGAACTTAAATTTTATCAAAACAAAGTACAACGAATATTTAATATATACATATATACACATAGTTTTTAAGATAATATAGAATATTCACAAATATAACATAATTCCCCTCTATATAATAGGCCTACAAAGAAATTTGGGAATATGGAATATAAATTTAGAAACCAAAGAAGTTTAAAAGTAAACAGGAGATGCTTCGATTGGAATTAGGCTTTTAGGACCACAGCAGGGAATGTTTTGGATCTAGCAATATGGCTGCACTAGCTTATCCGGTGACTTCAGCCTCAGCAGCCCAGTCCGATCATAGTGAGTCTGATATCCAGTTAATTTTAGATTAGTGGTTGGAAAGTGGATGGGTAAGTAGCATGAAGACTGCATGTCCCAGAATGCAATGTCACATCCGTTCAGGCGATATCCTGTGATGATTTCCTTGCATCTCACAATCCGTGAAAAACCCATCTAACACTGCATTAACTCCGTTGAAAAACTATACAGATCATTGCCTATGATTTTTTATTCTGTAACTGTCTTTACATTTCATTTATTTTATCCGCAAAGTCTTATTTTGTGCATACAAGATTCAGTCATGTGATGTCTATTTTAAGCTGCTAAGCTGTGCGGACTTTAATAGTGTAACTCCGTTCCACTAACAGGGAATGGAGAATTCTGTGATAGGCAACAAATAATGAGATGCATCGCTGACTCAAACTAAAGTTACTGTTGCTACCTCTTCATTGAATATTTTCTGATAACAGTATTTTCTTCTTCTTAGTTGAACGCAATTGACCAGTGGTAACATTTCTATCTATCTATCTATCTATCTATCTATCTATCTATCTATCTATCTATCTATCTAAAGAATTACATCACACTTTTTCATTTAATCTTTTGGTCCAATTTTCTCTCTCTCTTTGAAGCCAATAATTCAAAATTGAAACTTTTCGTGTTAGAAAGAACCCATATACAATGTACAATGTTCTTGGGGATGTTAGTGATGTTGGATTTGCACCAGACAGTGGTTTTTTTGATGGTGAAGGAAAGTCTGCTTTTATTCTCATCTAACCAAAGTACCTTCTTCCATATGCTTTTTGATGAACTCTTAATGCACTTTCTTATTTTTTAAATAAACAATGGCCTTTTTTTATGGCCTCGTTTCCATAAAGCCTAGCTTTGTTACAGTATAATATAAAACATTAAAAACTAAAGGGACAGTCATAGAGTACAAAATACCTTTGCCATGCAGCATGGATGATGTAGCAAATAGGCCCTATATGGTTGCTGCCTTTAGTTAACCATGTGCTAATCTTAAGTTATGTTCAATAGTTTGTGGAGGTGGCCAAATTAATGAAAAAACTTTCTTGTATAAAGATTTGGTATAAGATGGCTGGATGGAACTTTCAAGGTCACTCAAGGTCAAAGGTACTTGTCACATTTCAAAGTCCATATATGGCTTCCTATTAGTGATCCATAGTAAAGACATATCTATCGGCACTTGTTTCAAAGTTATAAGCATTCATCTCCAAATCTTTGTGATCTTGCTCTGACCCTAACCTTTGACCCTGACATTCTACAAACACTAGCAAAATTCTGTTTTGGGCAGAGGTAATTATAATAATATTTTTGTTAATAAAAAACTAACAAGATAGGACCACTCTCATATTTTCATCTCAAGAAAACCACTCTTCTCAGGCAATTGATTACATTTTTAGGGCCATTCCTTCTCCAAATACTGGTTCTCCATGAACGATGTTGGCAGCTGAAAGGAGGCTTGAATGCATTGATCTTAAACACTGTTTATTTACCATCAATGTTTCCCCTGCTCACACTGAACAGACCACTTCCTGCCCCCTGGCTGTATGGAGTACTGTTTCTGACCTTTAGTGCCCTAACCTGTTTCTTCACTGGGCAGCTTGTAGCTTTTGGCCTCTCTGGTTGTCATTACCAAGGGCTTGTTGAGAAACTGTGCATGCATTTGGCCCACCTCAAGTTTCCCAGAGGTTAAATGAGGTCAGACAGATTGCCAGAACTCGAGGTTTTTCCCAGATCTGCGTGATGATATCGTGGAAATTAATCTCAGTTGTTTTAGGAGAGCTTGTTTTTGTGTATTTCCAGACCATAGCACATACATTTTTTAAAAGACCTTCCTTTGTATGACGACTATTTGGAAAGGTTCGGACACGTGGTAGAGGACACATCCTTCCACCTTTCTCTACTCCTTCATCTTCTGTGGCATGTAGAAGGGATGTTTTAGGGTATCAGTCAAGGCTTTCCACACAGGATATCCCTTAGGGCTCCTTGCAAAAGCATGCAGCAGGGTGTTAGGAAACTTCATGGCGAGTGAAAACAGAAACATAAGTCTCACAGGATCACCTTCAAAAGTTCAGTCTGTTGATTGTCCACTGTGAGTTGAAGCCCCCCCCGAACACACACACACACACACAAGTCCTTATCTGTGAATGCAGTGTCTCTATCAGAAAAGTTACACACCAAATCTTAAAATCAAACACATGAACTTTAAGTTGGGATAAGGCAGCTGCTTTAGACCATTAACTAAGAGCTCCTGACGACTGAACACCAGGTGAGCTTTTCCACACCTCATACACAACAGTATACATAACCTGACTCTTGCTAAAATGTCCTTTTCATTCCTGTTATTTTGCATCTAAACATATGTCCAGAGCCACATTCCCAAACTGATGGAATTATTTATTTGTCCTCAATCCAGACGCCGAAAGCTCTTCAAACAGGATACGGAGGTAGATGGCAAAGGAGATTTGAAGTGATAGCCCATTTTAGAGAAGAGAAAGGCCCTAATTGTCTCTGCTCCCCATAGCCCCCTCCCTGCGACAGCCTCGCATGCCACTGGAGAAAGAAAAGGAGAAGAAAGAGGCTGAGAGAGATAGAGTAAGAGAAGAAAAAAAAACGTGCAGGGGAGAAAGAGAGAACTGGAGAGGACAGTTTCGCTGTGCAGCTGCTCCCGTGGATGTTTTTGGATTACATCAGTGCTGTGCCAAAGAAAGGAGCGAAGGACAGATAGACAAGGGATCAGAGGGAGAAGGGAGCGGGGCACACTCCACAAATCAGGGCTCTTAGTTTGGGAGGGGGGCCTCGGCTCAGTTCTTGGAGTTCTCTCGGACAGAGCTGTCATTGTTAGCAGGTTGAAGTGGGTAAAGCCAGGGCTGAATAGTGCAGCAGGCCCCCCTCATCACCACTGCCCCCCCCCTCCCTACATCCTGACAACACAGCAACAGCAACTCAGCCTTGCCCTGTCAGCTGCCTGCGCCTGAGCCCCACACCTCGGCCCCACGCCTGAGCTTGGCATGCAGCTGAGATTACATTGCTCCGGGCACACACTTCTGCTTCATCTTTGGAAATAATACTTACGCAGCTCTGTTTGGCCAGCAGGCACAAGGTCTTGAGTCTGTCAGACAGAAAGAGAGAAGGGAAAGGGGGATGTCAAGAAATTTACAGAGGAGTGTAAAAGAGGTTTTTTGTTTTAAAAACATTATTACTTATCATCTTGTGGTGTAGCTTCGCAGAGATTTATGGAATATCATCTGCTTTGTCAATGGTAATAAACTACTCAGGAAAAAACCAAGAGCTTTGGATGTTCTTAACTTTCAACCAATGTTTAGTATTTCCATTAATATTCTTTTTTGCACTACTACTACTACTACTACAACAATTACTACTACAACTATTACTACTGATCAACCGAGGATATGTCTTAAATTAATTCATATTTATTAAGGAAAATAATGGTTAAATAAAATCTGTGAAAAAAACAATCAAAACTTGTTTCTGACATATGTGGAACAGTAGCCAGTCAGCTAGGTAAATTAGCAAATATTTGTGCTATATTCAACAATTACATTAAATATAATTGATATTGAAATTGAAATATATAAATATTAAAAAGGTGGATGTAACAGAATAGTTCCAGAGATGGAACTATGAGGGGTCTATTAAAATCAGCAATATCCACTGAGCGTGAGGTTTAGGATATACTACATGGGAACATAAAAAGCAAATTTAATCAAGCTTTCTATAGTTTATTTTTCTCATTTTCTAACCATTACCATGTCAGCTCTGTGAGAATTGAGCTGAGCTTAGCACTGTGTAACTAAGGGCATCTTTTTATAGCCTCCTCATTTCTTTTTATACATACTACACGGAAATGTGAGTAAGCCTCGCTGAGTAGACTCAACCAAAAGTTTTATTACATAACTACAAGAAGACATGATTTTATGGTCTATTTGTTCATTTTTAAAGTTATTACTGATGATGCCACCTGCTCAAAGTGAGCATGACAAATTGTGAGTGTCTGTCATTTTGATTCAAGCAGTATCCACTAGGGATCATGTTTTTAATCCCCTGTTAGCAGTCCCAATATTAATATTCACAAAATCCTCATATTTTAATTTTAATAGGGTGTTTAATCAGTGTTGTTAAGTAATTTTAATACATTTTAATTAAGAATAAATATAATCATTGATATTATACTCATGGGAGTTTAAAATGCATGTTTCATCCCTTGAAACTCACTATACCAGACCTCTTGCCAGGTCACTGTTCATCCTTGCTTACTGCATACCAGGAACACCCCACAAGACCTGCTGTTTTGGAGATGATTAGACTCAGTCGTTTAGCCATGATTTTTGGTCCTGTGCTTTATGCTCTTGTTTTGTGCAACAACAAAAGTGTGGCTGCCTTATGCACATTGAAGTTTTGCTTTCCTCTTCTCTGTTTATTCTCTTCATTTATTAAAAATAACTGACTGGAAACATAAAAAAAAAAAACACAGCTAAACCCAAGAAAAAACAGATACTATAAAGCCTTTAGATAAATGCAATGCTACATGTCTAGTGAGCATCCATCAGGTCTGGTTAGTTTGGAGGCACTGATTTTACACTCTTTATCGATCTGACAATCAATTCTGCTGTTACAGATGGAAAAAAAAAAGACCAGAACTCTTCTGAGTCAAACTAGATATGGACAGGGTCTAGTTGTCTCCACCCATCTTGAACTCAGTAATGGCCAGTTGCCCAGTCTTTGCTATTAAAAAGATTCCCCACTATAAGAACTAAAAACACTTTTCTTGCTTTTTACTAAATGTATTTTTTAATGTCCAGATGTATATAATGTTTAAATCAAGCTGTTCCATCATAAATGCTAATACTATGTCCCTTATCTAGTGAATCTGAACTAACACTTGTTTATCCTTTAGTTGTACTCTGATCTGGGGAAGAATCCATGTTTTTTTTTTAAGGTCTCTTTAATGAATGTTAAAATGAGCTCAAACTGGAAATTTATTTAAAAAAAAAAAGGATTGGTCCCTGAAGTGATAGTGGATAGTGCCATTTCCAGCAGTCCTACAGACGTTTCTGTTAAATTATAATGGACTGTTGGGTCTGTTATGATAGACCCAACAGTCCATTATAATTTAACAGAAATTTATTTTTGTGTGAATTACGCCATTAGGCTGTTGGTCAAGCCCAGGGCCTGCTTCGTGATCATTTATGCATTCACATTGCCATTGTTCATTTCATCACGAAGCAGGCCCTGGGCTTGACCAACAGCCTAATGGCATAATTCACACAAAAAGAAGCAACACATTTATAAGGGAATGTTAGGAGCAAGAATGCGTTTTGTTATAGGAAAGTTCCTCTCCTCTTCATATGACTTTTTTGGGCCATTCATATCTCATTTGAGTTCAAGAATAGGACCATTGTGTGACCGCTAGTTTTTCCTTTTCTTTTCTTTTTTACAACTGCCCTGTTTTGTTTTCTTATTTTTATATGGTGACGTTGCTTCTCAACTCACCAACAATGCAGCTCAGTGGTCAGTCATGGAGCTCCAATCATTGTGACATGCTTGGTGTGACCACAACCCTCCCACAATTCCTGGCTGGCAGAATTTACTATGCTTTTATTGTTTTATTGGACCCCCAAAGTCAAGGACCTGTTCTAGTAAACCTCCTGTTTCTTCACAACCCAAAGTGTAATGTGTTATCATCACATGATCTGTTGCCTTATCGTGCCAGAGATAGGTAGGCAGATCTAAGCTTTTGCTTTTGCTTTGTATAGCAGTGTGTGCAATTACTAGATAGTAGACTTAGTAATATCCTTATGGCTTTAGCTGTGCAGACATACATGCCCAAACTTTGTGGTGGATCTGTGGGTGTAGCTGTGACTTAGGCTTAGCCTTTATTCCTGTCCTGTCTGGGAGCCACATCAGAGTATAGTGTTGAGACTACAGCACTGGAATGAAGTTAGAAAGATGAAAGAGATGTCCACTTACTAACAACCATATATTCTTCTTTTTTTAATGAAAAATTTAATCAAAATACTACCAAGCATGTTACTCAGAAAATTATGTACCTGTATTTTATATTTATTCTAAAAAAAGTATCTTAGGCCTAAGCAATATATAAGAACTATAATATCTATAGATGTACTTAAAAGAAAATAATCCTTTGGTGTGAAGTAAAAATACATGAAGATGAGTTATTTTATACCATATTAACCAAACACATATTACAGTGTTGTATTCTTCTAATACAGCATTTTGCCAATGCTAACATTTTATTTAGTAAAAAGTAGGGGCATTGTACATGTTTTCCCTTTTTATTGTAATTAATAAGGCAAAAATGTATTTGTTTGTCATGTTACCAAATACCTACAAATCCCACCATCCTGAAAAAATGTCCTATGTTGGAAAATGTAATGTTATATTTACCACCATGAGCATAGAAACACTAACATCTGTGATGATTTTTATTTGTCTCATGATTTGTGATTTTTGCATCTCTTCCAATCCGAATAAAGTCTATATTAAGCCTCTAGGCCCAACACAGTTTCTTTACAGGTCATAAAAATTACTAACAGAGCACAGGGATGTACTTAAAGATCAGCAACATGAGCTCTGGTAATCATTTCATCATGTACCATCTGGTCACTCTCTCTTGCGCAAATGATGTCTTTGTCACCTCATCCTGTTATAAATGAGCCTAAAAGGGATTCCACAGATGCCAAACCTGAGCCATGTCAAAATGGTAGCTGTCCAGTGCTTTGATGGGGCAGGGTTGCATCCGTTCCCAAAGGAATTTTTCTCCAGCCATGTTTATCAGACACCCTGATGGTGCTGGTGTCCAGCGGGGAGTTAAGCTCTGGGTCAGCCTGGATGCCAAGGCCTTTAAAAATGTCAGTAAAACTAATGGCCCCTAATGGGACCACCAGAGATGGTTGTTGCCGTGTAAACTTGCTCTCCACTTCCCCTTTTCTCTACCACTATTTGAAAATTTGACCTATCCTAACAATGACATGGTGAATGCATGAATTCAAGAAGGACTCACATCTCTGAAAGAGGCCTCTCATGTTTACAGCGTCTTTAAGATTTACCAATTACCATTTACACCTTACCAAAAACACCTCCGGTACTTTCCCTAATTTCATGGCCCTCTGTTGTCTCCCAATTTCATGGTGAATGTTGCTATTCATCACTTAAAGGGCTTAAACTCGCCTTCCTCAGGCCATCATTTTCTGAATGACAGTGTGGTCTCTTAGCCATTTCACGCCAGGCTGAAGCATTTATATACAAGACATCTGTGTGACTTCATAGTCACCTTGTCATTCCTTAACTCAAATGACCTAATGGTTGAGCCATGATCATTTAAAAAGGTCTTGTGCGCTAACTATCAGATATTGATTTACACAAGAGAACCACGTGAGATGGCGAGATGATGATGGAATTAATTAAGTAAAGATTTTTTCAAGTAGTTATAAAAAACAGATTAGGGGGAGGAAACCCATACAAGCACAGGGAGAACATGCAAACTCCACACAGAAGTGCGCTCACCATGCCTGGGACTTGAACCCATGACCTTCTGGTTGTAAGGTGGATGTGCTAACCACTACACCACCGTGCAGCATGATTTAAAAATAATTTTATTGATTTTGATATGATTTTATTGGTTATGCTAATGATACGCTCCATAGCAGTGGTCTGTTGCAAGGAAATAACAGATGTCTGAATGCCATGAGTGACCAATCAGAATCAAATATTCAAATTAGCCCCGTAATAATTTTCTTTAACAGCAGCTCTGACAGTAGTTCCTTCTGTAACTCAAGCAAGAGGTTTAAATAAATGTCCTCGTTCTACTACATTATTGTTTCTATACTAGCAACTCATTCACAGATGTACACTAAATTCAAGCCTAATAATAAAAAACAGATTAAAAAAAAGAAAAACCCTGCTGCTATTTAACAAAGAAAAATGTGTAATTCTTAGGATGATCCCATGTCAGTGCTTTGTACCAATCAGTATGTTTACAACCTCAGGACAATCTTCTGGTGTTTATGCTTTCCAGTTGAATTATAACATGAAAAGCTGTGCTTTTTGTCCTCTTCATTTCAATAGAGAGTAGGAAAATGTCAGGTGAGGGGAACTAATTGTTTTCCCACTTTTTGTTCCAGAAAATACATTTATTAAAAATATGGATAATCATAGTTGTTTAAAAGAAGAAAAATATAATTTGAATTGTTCCTGAAATCCAGAGAATTTACTGAGTGCTTGAACCATCTGCAAATTTATCAGTGAGTTCAGATAGACTGTAATCCGATAGACTGCGCCATGCTAACTCTTCCTTATTTCTTTTATCACTTTAAAAATAGCAAAAGGAATCCTGCCAGGCATCCATGAATGTGAACTATCTCTTGAAATACAAGTATGCATTGCTCGATCTTCTCAACTTCTTGCCTCATCAGTCTCAGAAACATGGGGTGAAGCGGCCTCTGTTTTTTTTTTTTTTTTTTTTTTTTGTGAATGGGAATTCCTTCCCGAAGGATCAGAAGGCAAAAACCTCTTCCGGCCCATTTAAGCTGCATCTGGGAGGCCTGTGTTTGAGTATGGTGAGGGAGAGAAGTGTTTATTTAACTTTCACCACTTCCTGCTGCAGCTTTACCTAAGAGCAGGTTTAAGTCAACCCTTTTTGTTTACTGTGTTTCTTGTCATTTCAAATTATAACGATCTCCCTTTATTGAACTTCTGCTAACTGTCATCAAACCTGACTGTCAAGAGGCATCAGGTTTCCTCTTCAGAAATAATAACAGACTTACACTGTAACTGTGCTTGGGCAAAAAAGCTCCAACAACTTAATTTTCATTTTCAAAAACATCTGTATTGTGTTGTTTCATTCTTTCTCCATTTTCATGAACCCTCTGCCCCCACCCCTTCCCATCAAAAACTCAAGATGCTACCCTGAAGCCCTTTATACAAGAGTGCTAAATGCACATTTTCACCATTTCCTTCCCCTCCACTGAACCCTCTGTCTTTGAGTGAGAGGCCTTAATGCTTTTAAACTAACCCTAACCCAAAGGGATCCATTTATTTTCATGTGGGACGCTCCCCCACCCTGCACTACTCAGACCTGAGCCCTGTGGGTTCTAGCAGTGGGGCTCTCTGTGTGACGCTATTTAAAGCCACATCTGCCGGCAGTCTCCATTTGCATTTCTGAATGTATGCGCCACAAGAGCTACACCCTCACAGCTTAGCATAGCAGAGCACCCATCTGTTAAGAAAATATAGACCCTCTACAGCTCTCAATCTTGAGCTCTGAGAAAAGGTTGGAAGAAAGAGTGAAGCTTTAAGGAACCTCCTCTTGGTTGTTTCAACATTCTTCCTATTGATGTGCATGGTCTTTTGTTCAGCCAGCTAGACAAGGAAAGGCATCTGGAATCTCATATTATAAAACAACACCTTTTTCTTGAAGTGTTAACTGATGTAGCTTTATTGTCTTTTGATCTGTTGCAGATGTATTAATAATTGGCCAAAAGACTTTTCCATCTACTGTTCTAAGAAAATGTCAAATATATTACAGAGCATTTCATTTTTTGTACAGTGTGTGTGTGTGTGTGTGTGTTAAAAACCTGTTATTACATCCAATCAACAATTATTTTTATGTGCCAAAAGCGAGGTGGATGTCGCTGAATACTCCCCAAGAAGAAATGTCAAGGGGACTATTCAATTCAGTGACATTCACCAAACCTGAGTTCTATAATTTTAGTATATATATTTAAAGTTTAAGTATATACTACATGGGAACAGAAGCAAAAAAAAAAAGTACTCTAAAATGAGACGATTTAACAGTCATTATACGACCTCTGATAATATATTAATTGATAACTCGTGACAAGAGTTTTTTGTTTATTTTCCCAAGAATATGGTAACACAACAATTCTGCCTAGACAGGGCCGTCCACCAAAACTTCCAGACTGGGTAAGGCGGACATTAATCAGAGAGGAAACAAAGAGACCAAAGGTACCCCTGAAGGAGCTGGAAAGCTCCATTGCGGAGACTTGTGAATCTGTCCATATGATTACCCTAAGCTGTACACTCCACAGAGGTAGACTTTACAGAAAAAGGTCAGAAAAAAAAGCCATTGCTTACAGAAAAAAGAAAGCATGTTTAGTGTTTGCCAAAAAGCACTTCAGAGACACCCCAAACATATCGAAAAATGTCCTCTTGTTAGATGAGACTAAAATTCAACTTTTTGGTCATCAAGGAAAATGCTACGTCTACTGCAAACCCAGCACCTCTCATCACCCCAAGAACACCATCCCCATAGTGAAGCATGGTGGTGGCATTATCTGTGTGTGGGGATGTTTTTCATTGGCAGGGACTGGAAACTATTCAGAATTAGGGGAATAAGGGATGGTGCTAAATACAGGCAAATGATGAGTGGAAGAAGTGGCTCAATGGTTAAGGCTCTGGTTTACTGGTCAAAAGGTCAGAGGTTCAAGCCCCAGTACCATCAATCTGCCAAACTGTTGGGCCCTTGAGAAAGGCCCTTAACCTTCAAATGAATGCTTAGTTGTATGAATGTAATAAAATGTAAGCTGCTCTGGATAAGGGGGTCTACCTAATGCCGTAAATGACACTGCCAGCTCCAAGAGACTGTCATTAACTTTGATTTGAGCACTATGTACCTGGAATAATGTTTTTTAATTCCAAGATAGCAGACCTATTGTGCTGTTCTTGTGTAGTATACTAAATTCTTGTAACCGCTAATAGGTGGCAAGTTGTTCCTGTGACTATGTCTCAGTTGATGTTCTGTTGGGCTTGTAATGCACTACAATGCCATTGTTATACCCTAAGTAGTGAGCAACTATGGAGCTATAAAATATTTGATAGTCCAAAATAATTGACAAAACAAATTTGTGATCTTGATACTTTTGTATGGGTTATGTATAATATATGCACTTGTTGTTGCCCTACAGGATAAAATTATAGGGTAATATATTTGAATAGTTTTAATTATTACTTAAATTCATAGAACTAGTTTTAAAATCGACTAAAATGAAATAATATCATGGTACATACATACTTCAGTGATGATTTCAGCATCTAAGAAGCATGTTTTTAATAACATTTTGAAACAAGTCCTGCATTAATCACCTATTTACCTCCTCCGCATCCTTTCTTGTTTTAGCCAGTGGAAGAAAAGCACTTCTTTTAAAAAGCGCGATGTCCAACCAACTGCATTACACAGCTGATGGTAAACTTCTGGGCCTCTTTCAATTCACACTGCTGACCTTTTGGTGTACCACACTCCATCACAGTTTATTTATTTGAACTTTGTATCATGCCTAACTCTCAGCTTTTCATAAATACACTGGGTTTGGTTTTCTTGTAGGGCTCCAAGGGTAAGATCACTTACTTTCATGGTGGTTGTGGCCCATTTTCTGTTTTCCAAGCCTATAGTTCTCTTACACCTACATTTTAAATGCTTGCATTTTCTGAATGTGTAATTACAGTGCATTGTGGGCACTGACTATAGCATAGAGATTGCTTGTCTACTTGCATTAGAGTAATTTAATTGTGTGGACATCTTGAGACGGCGCTCTTTTTAGATCAATCTGAAGTCCATCGCAAAAACCTTGTGTTTTTCACAAGATGCTGGGGGGAGAAGGGGTTGTCACCGCTTGTTGTTGTTACATGATCGACCTCTGAATTAAGGCCACAGCCTAAGAGAGCGTGGAGGATTTACGCGTTCAGCAACTCCCTCTTGTGAAAGCGCGTTTGTCCTGTGTGTTGTTCCTTCCATTCACTTTCTGATGAGTGCTCCATTTCTATTAAACATGTCTCAAAGTGAAGGGAGCTTTGTCTGAAGGTGCTGCGAATCATGGCGCATAAAGCCCAGCACTGATACCCCTGTTAATTGGTATGTTTGTTAAAGAGCAAGTGCAGGCTGGCAAGAAACAGGCATGGTCTACCAATGGGTGGCGCTCAGTCACAGTGGAACTCAGTCCTTGGGGGTTGTGGAAACTCACACCATATTCTGTCCTTCTGTTTTGTTTTAGGGTTTGGATACTTCAAGCCTGCAATATTTTTGTTGCAGGCTGAAGCAAATATAAATAGTAAAAATAAATAAATTAATAATAATAATAATAATAATAATAATAATAATAATAATAATAATAATAATAATAATAATGATACCCATAATAATAATAATAATAATAATAATAATAATAATTATTATTATTATTATTATTATTATTCTTATTATTATTATTATTATTATTATTATTATTATTATTATACAGTTTGTTTGTACTGACAGTTTTCTGTTAAATTAACAGTGTCATTTTTATTTGTATTATTTTGTTGTCATGTCATAAACACATCATGTGTTGTGGACTGGACAGCTGACTCACCTGAGCTGTTAAAACAAATACATGTGTTTGAAACTGCATCAGTCTTTGAATTTAGTTTGTTTTCATCAGAAATATTATCCATGAAACTGTTCAGGAACATCACACAGAATACATTTTGTAACTAAAAGCATCATATGAACATGTGAACAAAGTTCTAAAGCTGCTGTTCAGTCAGAAGGACTTGAACTAAAGCCCACAGACTGTCCACAGCATCAGCACTAAACCCAGTAGTGAGGGTCCGCTCCTGCAGCAGCAGTGTTGGGACGGTTCCCTCTGAAATGGATCTGTGTGTTCACCAGCAGACTGGAGAACATTCTGCAGAAGGTCCAGGTCTGGACCAGGTCTGAGGCTGGACAGGTTCAGACTGTGGCTGACAGGAGGACACTTAAACACTGATCAGAATCAGAATCAGAATCAAGTTCATTGCCAAGTAATTTGCATTACAGGAATTTGACTTGATCAGTCGGTGCATACATAAACATAACATAAATATTTAAGAAGAAAATATACAAAATATACATAAACTATACGAAATAGTGCAGGTGCAAGTGTGCAGGTTGAGTTCAAGTGTGTAGTGCGTGGGGGGGTATAACACATGTGCGCTATTGGGGAAAGAGACAGTCCAAGTTCAAGTCTTTGATAGTGTTCCAAAGCCTGATTGCAGAAGGGAAGAAGCTGTTCTTATGACGGGAGGTTTTGGTCCTCATGGACCGTAGCCTCCGGCCAGAAGGGAGAGCTTCAAATAGTTTGTGACCAGGGTGAGAGGGATCAGCAGCTATCCTCTTTGCCCTCCTCAGGGTTCTAGAAGAGGAGAGCTCTGAGAGGGAAGGGAGGGTGCAACCGATCACCTTCTCCGCGGAGCGTATGGTGCGCTGCAGCCTGCCCCTGTCCTTGGCAGAGGCGGCAGCGTACCAGATGGTTATGGAGGAGGTGAGGATGGACTCTATGATGGCAGTGTAGAAATGTACCAGCATTGTGCATGGCACATTGAGCTTCTTCAGCTGCCTCAAGAAGAACATCCTCTGCTGGGCCTTCTTGATAAGGGAGCTGATGTTCAGTTCCCATCTGAAGTCCTGGGAGATGATGGTGCCCAGGAAGCGGAAAGACTCCACAGTGGTGACTGGGGAGTCACACAGGGTGATGGGGGAGGTTGGGGCTGGGCTCTTCCTGAAGTCCATGATCATCTCCACTGTTTTGGAGGCATTGAGCTCCAGGTTGTTTTCCCTGCACCACGTCACCAGATGGTCAATCTCCCATCTGTAAGCAGACTCGTCCCCACCAGAGATTAGTCCAATGAGGGTGGTGTCATCTGCGAACTTCAGAAGCTTGACAGACTGGTGACTGGAGGTGCAGTTGTTTGTGTACAGGGAGAAGAGCAGGGGAGAAAGAACACAGCCTTATGGGGAGACTGTACTGATCGTCCTGGGGTCCGAGGTGTTGCTTCCCAGCCTCACATGCTGCTTCCTGTTCGTCAAGAAGTCTGTAATCCACCTGCAGGTGGGGTCAGGCACGTTGAACTGGGAGAGCTTGTCCTGCAGACGAGCCGGGATGATCGTGTTGAATGCAGAGCTGAAGTCCACGAACAGGACCCTGACGTAGGATCCTGCGGAGTCCAGGAGCTGGAGGATGAAATGGATAGCCAGGTTAACAGCATCATCTACAGACCTGTTTGCTCTGTAGGCGAACTCTAGGGGGTCAAGGAGTGAGTCCGTTATTGATTTAAAATGAGACAGAACCAGGCGCTCAAAGGATTTCATGACCACAGAGGTCAGTGCGACAGGTCTGTAGTCATTTAGTCCTGTGGGTCCTGGTTTTTTGAGGACTGGGATAATGGTGGAGGCCTTGAAGCATGCTGGAACATGACACATCTCCAGTGAGCTGTTAAAGATGTCCGTGAACAGTGGAGACAGCTGGTCCGCACAGTACTTCAGGCAGGATGGGGACACAGAATCTGGTCCGGCAGCTTTACGGGGGTTCTGTCTCTTGAAGAGCCTGTTAACGTCTCTTTCAAGGACAGACAGAGGTGATGATGTGGGGGGGTGGCTCCAATGGTG
>JAQMYF010000017.1:8378746-8396483 GCA_030014195.1 Neosilurus mollespiculum
ATATAATAAATTAGCAGCACTGCCAAGTTCCAGTGTATACCAGGATCCATCTCCATGTTCTGCAGTACACTGTGCATTACAGAGTGAGGGGGCCTTGACAATCCTTGTTTCTTATGACCATGTGACCAGTCATGTCCTCAGGGATCCTTGGTCATTTAATGCACTTGGCATTACTAGCGTTACAAGTCTTAATCCTAGGTGTTGGACAAACCTATACATTGTTATGTTGTGTACCCAGGAGGCACTGACACTAATAAAATGGCCACTTGATAATAATACTACTACTACTCTACTACTATGGCTACTACTACTACTACTACTACTACTACTAATTAACTTATTTAAATGACATTATTATTACATTACTTACAATCAAGAAGTAAATATCAAATGATAAAAAAATACAAAATTTCCAACTAATCATGTAAATAATACAATCAAATGTGTAAAAGTAGAATAAATAATACACATTTAAACTATTAAATAATTATAAAAATAAGTGGATTTTTTTATCCATTATATTTAAAAATGCACAAAACTATAAAAAATAAACTCTATAAATTCCACAACTTTGCTTTCTACAGCCATTTTGAGCACAATATATAGCAAAGTCACTCTTGTTGAACATACAGGTTACAATTTTTGACCTATGTGGTATATTGAGCATAATGAATACATCAGAGCAGAGGGTATTTAAAATATATGATCTAACAAAAAAAACAATAAACAATTGTGTTATCTTTACAACTCTGACTCAACAGCTTCTTGGATGTTTGTATAGAGCCCTTCAAGCATGCTGTGTGTTGTTGTTGGACTTCTTTCTGGGAGGTATCAAGATCTCCATGAAATAGGCTGAAGGATGAGGTGGGCAGCTTCAATTCCGTTCACTACCACCAGTGATTTTCCTCTTCACCTTTCACTTCCTCTCAAGTCACTCTACATGCTCTCATAACCTTTCTTGCACCTGTTCAGAGCTGAACTTTAACAACTGCGGGATGTGTTCTTCCATGCAGTCAGTGGATCAAATAATAAAAAAGTCAAGGTACAATGAAGAGTAGGCTCTCGAGGAAGCGCAACAAGTAGGTTGTGAATTTCTTGTGTGACACGTCAATGTCACTGGCTTTTTGCCTACTTCAAGTTTGCGGCAGATGTGGTTATGTCGATAAAGTTATTATCATGGAGATACAGTGTGAGGTTTTAGGGTCCAGCTCCACCCACGGTCCAAGCCTGAGGGGGTTCATCCCTGATAACTCTCTCCCAATACACAAACATGAGCCAAGTAGGAGGAGGCTTTTCATTATCAGGTTCTGTACATGAACAGCTGGCCATCTGGATCTCTTTCCTCTGAACTGACAGGGCAGAGCTATTTCCTCCCTCTCAATTATTGGCTTTTAATGATTGGTCAATGAGAATTACATAAAGTGGGTAGTTATTAGGTAATACGAAACAAAATGCTGAACAAATAACCCAAGTATTGTTTTCCACAGTTCCCACAGATGGCTGCCTTGTCATCCATTCATTAGTTTGCCGCACTACTTAATCCTACTAGGGTTACAGGGAGGCTGGAGCCTATTTCAGCCGACTCTGGGCGAAGGCAGGGTACACCCTGAATAGCTTGCCAGTCAATTGCATGGCCAATGCACATGCAACCATTCATACTTACACCTATGGGAAATAATAATGTAATAATGGTAAAATGAATAACAATTTATAATGTGCATGTCTTTGGGAGGAAACCGGAGCTCCCGGGGGAAACCCACATAAACACTATTGTCAAGACCAGGATTTGAACCCAGGACTCCCTTGCTCTGGGGTGGATGCGCTAACCACTGCTGCTGCTTACTGCCCCATGTCATCCATTGCTTACCTTTTATAAAGCCTGCTTCAGTGGATGTATACCTTTCTATCAAAGTATATACCAACAAAACTTGTAACCCCTGACACAGTGATATAATTTTTTCATTCTTGGTTCAAGCAACTTTCACATTACCAGGATTCTGCGACACCATTTGTCCTGAAGCATTTTCCATGAAGCCTTAAGGCACACTCTCCAAAACAACACTTGACTTTGCCCATCAGTCAGTCAGGTGCTTGCCAAGCTAAGCAGAGGTTAATTTTCAAGCTCGGAAAATCAGGTACTCTCTCTATAAAATCTGATTAAAGCAGCCAATGTACATTAACCATTTGAATAACGGCGTGTGAAACAAGAGCAATGAATGTCATAGGCTCAGCGGCCGTAGCAACAGTCCGAATCCGTGTGAAGAGCCATGAAAGCTGTGAAAACCACAGCAGCCATTGGCTCTTTCAATCATTCACCCACAGGAATGTCTTTCTTCCTCATGGCCCTCTGAGCTTCGTCTTGCTGGACATTTCTCACCTAACCAGCGAATTCTTGGCTGAACAAACAAGGATAGACTGTTTCTCTTACTTTGTGATACAGAAGCCCTTTGCTCTTTAGTCCTCTGTCCTCTATTTCTCCCGCACTATCCTCAAAAAAAAAATAAAATTCCACTGTATTTCTGTCCTGCGACAATCAAAGCAGGACAAAGTCTGATACTAACATGAATGAATTAATTTAGTTATTCATTTTAGGTAAAACATTATTTTACAGCTTTTGGGTACATGAGCACACCACAAAAATCATATACAAACCATAGTCTATTTTTATTACAGCTGTGTGCCAAATAACAGCAGGACAGCAGCAACCTTTACCTATGCTGCATAGTATTGGCTTTAGATCAGTTAATGTATAGATGTTAAATCTACAACACTGACCATACTAATTGTGTGTGTGTGTGTGTGTGTGTGTGTGTGTGTTTATACATATTTTTCAGAAGATAATCGTAAACATTAAAATTATTATTCTTATATTATTAAAACATCACTATTGTTAGCGGTTAGCTTGTTGCTTATGCTACTCACAATTTTCTGCTGTTGTTGCTGTGCTACAGTTTAAAAATTTCACTAATATTTGAATTTCATAGCAGAACACTATCAATAGTTACTCGGGCCTTTACTTGCAAAAATATGGTTAGAGTAGGTTTTTATGGCTTTATGTTCTCTGACAGAACTTTCGTGGAAACCTGCTCACAGTTTTTTCCCCCTCACTTTGCATATTAAAAGTGCTGAGGTTATAAATTGTGTTCTTTCAATTATTTATGTTTCTTTTGACTGATTGTAATCTTAGTCTGTGACCTAGCAAACCTGTATCAGGATGTATTTTTTTAAACAGAGACTTCAATTCACTTCTGCAATTCACTCTGGATAAAGGGGTCTGTCAAATACTAAAAAGAAAATGTAAATGTAAATTCAAAATGTAAATTAGCACTTACAAATCACCACAAGCGCTCCATTAATAATAAGCAGCTGCTCCATTTGTTTACCAACCAGAGACCACATCCCCACCCACTTGTTTTCTATTGGCTCCCATGACTGAGCCTCATGAATTCAAAGGTCAAATTTCACATAAATAGTGGCTTATTGCCAGATATTTTCTAAGCAACAATGTGACTTTTCGGCCACGTTGATCAGAAAACCATGCAACTCAAATGATGAAAGAACTTTCAAGGCTTTGACCTGCCAAGATATCACATGCCCATGTATCCCCTATTCTATTAGATTCCCCATTAGATGAGTTTGATCATTGCCTAAATGGACCTACTATCGATTAAAACATTCATTCTTTTCAAAGAGAAAGAGGTTTGGTCATTGCCTGAGACCAACACAATGCCTACCCTGCATCTGTTCCCTTTCAGAGGATTGGGTTTTCTGCAGTAAATTTATTTTACCTTAGTTTTCATGTGGCTTCTGTGTCACCAAAGCAAGGAGTCAAAAATTACCAACAGCTAGGGATAAATGTTGATATAGATGTTGACCCATAGGTGTTGACCTCTCTATAATCTGACCATTCATGCATACCAAAAAAGTTTTGGGGACCCTTGTCTTTTTTTGTATATTTAATTATCAGTGACTGCATCACTGCATCATTTAAATGACCCACATTGTCACATAGGTTTCCTCCGGGTACTTTGGTTTCCTCCCACAATCCAAAAACATGCACAGTAGACTAATTGGCTATTTAACACTGCCCTTAGGTGTGAGTGAGAGTGTGAATGGTTGTGTGTGTGTTGGCTCTGCTATGGCCTGGTGAGCTGTGCAGGGTGTATCCCGTTCTCACCCAGAGTCGGCTGAGATGGCGCCAGCCTACCTGCGACTCTAATTAGGATTAAGCGGCTTAGAAAATTAATGAATGAATATTGACAACCATAAAAAGTTAATCAATTCATTCCGGCACATATTTTCCCCTCACACCATGTGTTGCAGCTTTCAGGAGGCACACACTTCCACTTTTTTTTTGTCCACTTTCATATCTTGTCTCTTACATTTCCTGTCATTTGTTCTCTTCCCATTTGGATAGATGGTCCACATGCTTAACCATGAAAAAAATTGAGTAGCAAATGTTAAAATAAAAAGATGTGTCTACTGAGTGTGACCTAGCATGACCATATATTAAAACGATAATTCTTTTCACAGAGTAATTTCAACTTTTTCTTAGCAATACTGTGCCTTTCAGGGCATGCTCTTCAAAAAAACCTGCAAAATGCTCAAGGTTTTTGACTTGCCAAGATACTGCACAACCAGGTATCCCCTCACTTACCTTACCTACTTGCCCAAAAACCAACACCATGTCTACTCCTTTTTTTCCCCATTTATCAATGTCTAGTCTACATTTCAGTGACAAATCAAGTGGTCCACTGCCAAACCTGCTGACTCAGGATGCCTCTCCTAAATGCATTTAATCAGAACAGTTTTAGCTTCTCATGGCCTGACGGTCATTCCCCTATGATTGACCGCTGCTGACCGGAGAGCATTGGAAAGCCCTCAGCACTCATTGTGAGTCCTTGTAAACCTTCCATTTAAGATGCAGATAGCTAGAGTCACACAACGAAAGGAAGAATGGAGAGCCCTCCATACCTTTGCCTGAGTAACCCTCAACTATCAAAAATAGCAGGCTGAATCATCTGGATGAAAACTGAAGGCTGAAAGGGACTTTCTCATGAGCCAAACCAATAAAAGCCTTTGTGCCATATTTTGAGTTAATGTTTTAAGGCATTGTTTAGTGAAACTATGTTAGATTCCTGTGTGACTCATATAGGAAAGTGCAAACATGCCAGTGTTGCTATTAAAGAATGAAAAGAGTCATACTTATAGTTCTTCTCAAGGGAAACTCAAGGTTAGTGAGTAATGTTTTGTAATGGTGAATTATTCATAAAGGTCGTATTTAGGGCATAAAGCTGACTTAGTTGTACTATTTGTAGACTGTTATTTGTAGATTTTGAATGCAGCTCAAGTTCAATAATTTTTGGGTGTACACCACATTAAAACATTCTAAAATGTAATGTGTACTATATTCATATATTCATATTCATATCTTCTTAATCCATCTATGTATTCTTGTCTATAAAGAACATGTTATCTAATGTCAGGGACATTTCCTTTGCCTTACACTTTTAGTTTCAGTATTTCTCAAAGCACCTTTTGCACTGAAGACACTGTTAACCTGTGAAAGTGATAAGCAAGCCCTTTTCCCATGCCTCTGCGCACTTATCATTAACTAACCTCCATGAAAGAGTCTGAATGTTTTTATGCTGTTTGGAAGCAGAGGTCATTCTACTGGAAGTGACACACTACATATGTAGTGCAGTGTGAAGAAAGTCATTGATTGACAAGTCATGAGTTTTGGGTTTGTTTCAATTGGTTTCATTTGCACCCAATTCAGCAGTTTTTAGAGATGAAGCAGATATCTTTCAGATACAGTAAAACAGGGGAAAACAAAAAATACATACAATGCAGTATGTATGCACATTTAGACCAGTAGAAACACAGTTGTTTTTAGAATTTTTATCTAGTGGCCTATTTAATAGAGATGGATAACACAGATTTCATGCCATGCCTACCTTTATTAAAAAAATGCTAAAAAGGTTTATGGCTTGGTTAAAAAAAGGCAAATGAAAATACTTCCACTGTGGCATGTACACAATGCTTAAGTGACCCTGCATTGCAAACATAAGTGCCCATAGATTAATATTGTGAAACATGCTCACTGCATTGGTTGAATGGATGGAATTTGATTTCATTTGATTTTCATTTGTTCGTTCATTCATTCTTTCATTTGCTGACCCACTTAATCCTATTAGGGTCACAAGGAAGTGGGTACCTATCTCATCCAACACTGTGTGAAGGCAAACTACACCCAGAAAAGGTTGCCAGACCATTGCAGGCAAACACATATGCAACCATTCACACCCACACTCACACCTAAGTGCAATTTGGAACAGCCAGCTAGAGAATGCAGTTTCTGAAGAAATTGCGGTGTGAATGCTGAAAGCTGAAAGGCTTATGCTAAACTGGCTTGCTGAAGCTGAATGAAGCCTGAAATGTTTGAAGTATGTGGAACATTTTAAGACATACTGAATAAAGGGCTTACGCGCCCTTTCCCTCTGACAGTTGAATTCACTGAGATTCAGCTGAGGTGTACCTCACAAACTCCTGCCTCCTGTGGCCAGACCACAAGTCCTATCCTCAAAATGATGATACCATCAGACAGACAGTCTTGTGTGAAAAAGTGTGAAAATGTGAAAATTTTGAACATTCCGTCAATGCATTTTTTTCATTCATTTCCGTCATGGGAAAAATTTCCTGGAAAATGTTGAATATTTCGGAAAGTTTGAATGGTAGGAATGAGAAAAATAGACGCCAGAATGTTCTAATGAGCTGAACGTTTTGATGTTTGAATGATGTTTCTACGATGAAAAATGTGGAAGGAGGTGGGTGCCAAAAAACACGAAGGAATAATAATAATAATAATAATAATAATAATAATAATAATAATCATAAAGAATTTTCCGTAGAAGAACATAGGTTTGAATGCTTTCAGCATTCACACCAATTATCCTAATGTATATGTCTTTGGACTGTGGGAGGAAACCTGAGTGCACCGGGAGAACATGCAAACCCCACACAGAAACACCCGAGGATGGGACTTGGAAACAGCGATCTACTTGCTGATCTAATTGCTTTACCACTACGCTATCGTGATTCCCTAATTTATATATATATATATATATATATATATATATATCATTTTTTTTAAATTTTATTTTAAATGCTAACAGAAGGCAGCAAATCATCTTTTCATAGTTTCACGTACCATGCACAGGCCTTGACTCCAAACAACATGGTGCTTTCGATCCTTTTATATCATTAATCTTTTTCCTGACATCATTGATTAAGTGCCTGACTAATGATGATTTAGTGTCCCTAATTTTTTAAAGCTGCATTGTTTACCTCAGATATCAGTCACATTGCTTGGCTTACGGAAACTTGATTAGGGAAACAGCTTACATGGAGCTTGTTAGGAGGTCTGTCACTTTGAGTAAAACCTTACATTCTGTGGCAGGGGACCATTCATTTTCCCTTTTTTGCAGGTCTGTGCCCTCTGATTGCTTGCACACACAGAGTGTTGTGTTGCTCCTCTCACATTGTGCTCTGTGTTGTTTTTAGCCGAGTGCAGCTGCCCTTAGCCCGGGTCCGATAGCGACCAGCCTTTCATCCTCCCACGCAGCGATACGGCGGCTTTGGCCTTTGTTCTCTGAGGTCACTCCCAGTCCGATGCACTAGTGACTCGACAAAAAAAACTTTACCCCCAGATCCCCCAGATCTTTCACCCTCAGTGAGAAGCTAGACAAAGACAAAAAATAAATCTGGCCCAGTTTTCCCATCTCTAATGGAATGGAGACATCAGATGATTTTTACTTTAAATGCACATACAAGACCAATCTGGAGAAGATAAAATCATGATCGAACTGAGCAAACAGCTGAGTATACATGGCTATCATGTTAGAACATGAACATACACTGTAATGGACGGTCCAAAAAGCCTCCATTTTCATTTTTGGAACTCTCAAATATTAGATCTCACAGGTATTTGGAAAACAATTTCTGACACAGGAAGTGAACAGAAGACCTAAACACCTTCAGGTGTAAAGTTCTAATGGAACTGAGGGTAGCAGGGCTTGACAGGATTCAAGGTGTATGAGAGTAAGCAGTAACCCCTTTAAAAGAGAATGCTAGGAGGGGTGGTGGTGGTATTGGGATTGGAGAGGAGATCAAGGGTAACCCGGGACATATTGGAGGTCAGCATTCTAACACCCAACCTCGCCTGGCAACCAATTCTGGAATGTTCTCACGGGCTGCGCAGGGGAAGTTGGGAGCCCCCAGACAATTGGCTGAGAGTTAATATTGGCCTTCCGAGCCAAAGGTTAAATTTGGGGAGGTCAGGCAGGAGTGCCGGAATGAAGCCAGTTTGTAGAAGCACTGCCTCAGTTTTTATAAACCATCCCTCAGAAGTGCTCACACAAAGAACCAGAGAGAAGAGTAATGTTCCCCATGCCCTAGAACACCCATTGGGCAACAGCTGGACTTGGAATTGGGTTACGTGCTTCACACTGTACAGGAAGATAACGCAACACTGTCAGCCATATGCAGACAGATGTTCATGCCATAAACATGAACAAGTTATTCTTCAGACTTGGACTGGAAGAACATAAAATATTTATGTAAGACAGCATGCAGTTAGGTATCAAAGCATGTATAATTACAGAACTATTGAATTTATTAATCAGAGAGTGTGGGTTAATTTCCTATAAGAGCAGCACTGATAGGTTCGGCCTATAAAATAACAAATGTTTTCTATTAGCATACACATTTTTATTTACTTTTTATAGTAAGCGCTCAGAAATAGGGACTGATAAGGAAGACACTCCACATGCTGTACAGCTCATAAATATAGATGGGAAAATGTGTTATTAATTATTGATAATATAATGAAGTTTTCTGTTAGGAAACATTTATGTAACATTTATGGAAGGAGTCTCCAATACCAGAGATGTGTAACAATTTGGGGTTTTTTCAGGAAAACAAAAAGCTGCATTTTTTTTTAAAGAGTAACAGATTAACCATGTAATGGTGCTATCATGCTATAGTCTTTTGAATTGTAAATTTGTATTCATTCATTCATTCACTCATTCATTTTTTAATTCACTTATTAGTAAGGCCTCAATTTGTCTGCATGCTCTTCAGATTTCCAGGAATGATTGACAGCATCTTTCTTCAGTAGCTGTGCAGCAGGATCTTAAGAGCCCACCCCCTTTGCTAAGGCTCATGTTTCCGTAAAGCGCTGCAATGCATGAATGGTGCCCTCTTCATATCAGTGGCTCCCTCCTTCATTCACAATTTCTTTACACCATTAGTCACCTGACCTAGACTGTTCAAACAGGGGTTGGATGCCAAGATGGCAGAACACAAAACTTTTAGTGTTAGTGCTTTTTATCAATATTTACCTATGGTTCATTTCCTACTGAAGGTGTCAGAGTAAAGGATATGGAGTATATGTAAACAGCTCGGAGTCCTCCAAAAACTTGGCCTATGGAAGTCGGGGAAGAAACACAAGAAAATATTTACAGATACTTTATTTAGGTCAGTGTAACACTCCAATAGTCGGTGTTACATAGAACCAAGACAAAGTTATTCAGTTCAGCAATAAGTTAGCACTTGTTACTCCTTATCATTTCATTGCATTATATACCAGTCATAAAATATTCTTCAGAGAAGAAATATCAAAGAAGCCTATCCTTTTTTATGGAGTTGAGCATGCATGGTTATCAAGAACAAAGCTCTATTCTCAGTGTCTATTCAAGAATGTTTTACTATAGGGTGTGTACCCATGGGGCCTCTTACTAATGCATTTAAGCCTGAAACAAGTTGGTCTGGAGGAAAAAAGAAAACCACTGTCATATTTACACAACTCAGTAATGATGGAGGTATCACTCATCACCTCAGTGTCAGTTCTTCTCCTTTTATTATTTTAAAGTTTGAGCGATTGTCTGCATCATTGACCCAGCGACAAGTAAACGGAAGGATGGACCAGGGGAAAAAAAGAAAAAAAAAGACCAGGCAGACTTTTTTATAAGCCTAAAATTCAGGGTTGCCAGGTTTGCATTTTATACACTAAGTTTAGGTTTCATTGTAACAAGACCAGAGGACCAGAGACATTTAAAATCAGTCTTTGGTAAACAAGACATTATTTAAAAAGCAATCAGAATGACATATAAGTAAATTCCAAAAATGTAGTTAAACAAAAGAAGCCCAACAGTGTAAGTATGATGTCCAGCAGTTCTGTTGTAAATGTATGTGCACTACTGTGAACTTTTTCCTACACAAAGTCAGATAAAAAGAAGAGAAAGACATGTCCTTTTTTCAATACGTAATCTTTTAGTCTATATACAATTATATGCATGTTAAATGTAAATTGTTGACTGGCAACCCTATCCTACCAAAAAGGAGTGCATATGCTTCTTTAACAAATGACTGCAGTGATAAACAGTAAACAAGGTGCTGATCCCAGGTCAGCATCCTGGACTCTGCTTGACTGATAGCCACCTGGTCTGATTTTAAACCTGACTTGACCTAAAGCAAGCCAAAACAAACATGGTAGCCATTACACCCTGTCACCACTATGTCCTATACTCGTCATCAATGTTAGAGAGAGGTTTTGAACATCTCACCTCTGACTGATGACCGCTGTAGTTGTAGAAGGCTAACTGTTGACACAATGAAGAAAGAAGAAAAGAAAACCTACCTTTGGGAATAGTCTCCCCAGTGCGTACAAGTTCTCCCGTGCGTCCTTAAAGTGCTAACAAGTAAAGAAAGCTAGCATTATGCTAAATGCTCATGAATGGTTTGTTTTAAATGATAGTTTAATGTTGAAATGCTGCTTCTGTTTTGAATTTAAAGCAAATAATTCATATTTAAAACTTTTTTGTCTGACATGAAAATCCCATTTTATTATGCACTGAAGGAAGAATGTAGTGAATGTGAATGCTAATTAGCACTTTTAAGTTAGCTTAGTTAGTTAATTAGGTTAGTTAACATAGAGATAATAGTGTGGTCTTAGTGGCTACAGCTCTGGGTTGCTGATCAGAAGGTTAGAGATTCAAGCCTCAGTCCAACCAAGATGTCACTGTGGGGCCCTTCAGCAAGACCCTTAACCCTCAACTGCTCAGTTGTATGAATAAGTTGTATAAAAATCTATGTCGCTGTGGATAAACAGATTTTTATCATGTCATCAGTGTCTTTCTCTCAATCACTGTTTGTCCTTAAACTAAAATGTTGTCCTACAGCATAGATCCTGGTTGGTGAAGTTAAAATAAACCAATTCAATCTGCAACAAATACGGATCACAAGCAGTTTTTGACTAAAGTGGGTCATGGTTATAACAGTAATAACAAATGACAGAGGAACAATACCCACCTACCTTACTGTAGTGAGTATTCAGGTATTTAAAATTTAAACACATCTACACTGGGCTACTCTACAATTCACTACAAATTCGTCATTATTAAAAGATTATTTATAATGAATGTGAATTTCTTTCTGTAAATTGTCCTGTAGAGAGGTTTTAATGTAACTGTAGATAGATAAAAACTTAACAGTTAAAATACTGTATAGAAACTGATATCAATATCTGTATGGATATTGAAAGGTTACATCTTTAATTTTTAGAAACTTTTAGATAAAGGTGACACGTCAAATTATGATTAGTATAGTGTCACGCTGGAGCATTAGCGCATGCTTGGAGGGAAAAAGAAAAGGTGTCAAATGCAGTATGTTGTACTTATCAGCGACTGACAGTGGTAAACCCCATCACGTTTCACAAGAACAAGCCCAGAAACATCAGTTAAAATAATAGATATTCTCAGCATATCTTAAAACATATGCAATGCCCACTTACACCCATACAGCTCACGTGTGCACAGCATGTGCTCAAATATTCACAACATAAGAAATAATGTCCTTTCACCCTGTGGAATGATTGACTTTTATTTTAACATCAATTATTGTATCAGGTTTGTGTCTTATTTTAGTATTATTCTGTTTTATTTCACTTGTAAGCAATAGATGAATGCATACTCTGATTATGAATGCATAATTATTTTGTATACATATGAATAACTGCTATTTTTGAGAATGCATATTGCACCAAGATTGATTGAGAAAGTTCTAAGAGGGTATAGTAGTTCACTCTATAATCTGAAATGTCAAACTCAAGAATAAAAATGGCTCTAAGTATTAATATGAAAATGCCTAGTATTGTTTGAATGGTTAAAGGCGCCCCATAGATATGGATGATCATGAATGTGGTGCAGTGTAGAGACAGAACCTCAAGGTGGCACTTGTAATCCAAGTGCACTAACGAAAGTGTGAGAGTGTGGGAGGGCTGGGAAAATAAGATTAATAAACGGGGGATGAGGCTCATAGACTTACTGTTTTAAGACCTGAATGACAGCTTCTCAGGCCTCAGTTCTGAGAGTCATTGCCTCCCACTGCTACAATTAGCATTACAAGTGGGTGGACAGGTAAGCAGTTAAAACAAAGTGTAGCAACACGCACACACATATACACACTCATGCATATGCAGTCTCTCTCTCTCTCGCTCTCTCTCTCTCACACACACACACACACACACACACACACACACACACACACACACACACACAGTTTACATGGCTACTTGTTGTTTTTCTGAATTCCTAAGATACCTTTGTGGAAGATTATACTAGCACAATGATAATTATCATGTATTGTATATCAAAAAATTAACTTTTATGACTCATACGGCATGGCAAGATACTGCTTGACCTACACCAGACCAGCCAACACATGGCATGCTCAAGTGCCAGACATGTGATGTGGAACCTCACAGAGGTCAAGAGAGTGGGAAAAAGCTGTAAAGTTTGATGAATGATACTCATTATAATGGGATGAGGAGCAAGGCACAGAAGTGAAGATCAAGTAATTTTCAGGCTGTAACCAAAGCCATTTTCATAGACTTTTCATTCTGAATCTACCATAAGCACAATTTAAATCCCATGGAATTCCAAGCAGCAGTCAAGAGTACCTGTCTGGGAACTCAGCTCACTTCCTAACACTTCTTAAAACTGCCTTTTGTTCAGGGATATCTTCTGATGTTGTTCTCTCATCAGTGTTATTTACTGTATGATCCTTGAGTATTGTGACTGTGGGTGTTTGTGTGTATCTGCACATGTTTGGTGCTTGAGTGTGCATCAGGGCAGCGTGCATTCCTGCCTTGATGCACGTTGGTCTCTGTACACCCCTCCCTCATGCAGCCTGATTTCCCCGCCTGCTTGTTGCTCTGGGTTCTCATGTAACAGTAATCTACAACAAAGACTTTCCAGCCCACACACTAGGCAGGGGTAATGCGCCCACGTAAGCTCTCTCCCCTGAGCCATGTGCTCTCCTTCTAGCATGCAGCATACTGTCCGACTAGTCTACCAGTGTAGCCTTATTAGCAGGGCAGAGAGGGGTTTTTTCAGTAGATTCACTTAGAAAATCTCTCACAGACTTTGAACTCGTCCAGACTTGCAAAGATTCCAGTGAAGTCCACATCAAATTGGATAGAAACGCATTTTTTTGTTGGGTTGGTTGCGTTTTTTTCTTAAACACACAGTGTCAGGTCTAATAGGAGTATAAAGGAGGCCATTAATAATATACCCTGTGGAACCCTTTTGGAACATTTCAGGGTTTTTTTCTCCTTTCCATTATGTCGTTCCCCATACTAGAAACGTACATACTGATTCATGGAGATATACTACTGCATGACTTTCCACTACAGTGCACAACAGCAATGCCTTAAGATCATCAGTTTTCACTGACTGGGACGATTATCAACAAATCTGTCTGTGTTCAAGTGTATGCCTGCATGGAGCACCTCCAGATTTGCTGAGTGCATGGCTTTGAAATCATTCCCCACCAAGATCATTCTACTTTCCCAAGCCTCCACCCACATCGGAATACACCCTCTTATGACAGCCGTACTAGACATTTGCCCCCCTAACTGCTGTTTTAAAAATACTGACTGTAACTGCATAAAAGTTCTCAATAGTGCAACGGAAGGATCCCACTCCAGTTGAAGCCAAGTTGTGAATGAAATTCAGAGATTCTCTAGATAAAGCAGTATTTGTTCATACTTCATGTGTGAAAAAATATACAATAAATCTGGCCAAATTGTTTCTCACCAGATCAGTGCCATAACTTTGTTTGATCATGTCTATGAATATAGCCTGGAAGTATGAAGATACTCAGACACTATAGTGAGTGCATAAAAACAGTCAGTGATAATAAAGCTTATATTGACCAGTGAAAACTTTTGTACAACTGTTCTCTGATAAGAAGAATACATTTGTTCTGCAGGCATTTTTCAAAGGATTTAATGAGTTAAAGGGACATTCTTGGGTGTATGCACTTTTAGCTTTTTCAGTTCCTGATTCTCTTAAAAGGATTGCACAATAGTTTCACTAAAGAACAATTGAGACATGAGAAAGGTGCCTTGAGCTTTTTGTGAATGGTGAAAGCTTGGGGGAGAAGGGGGAGGGGTAGTTTGTAGGGGTGAGACTCTGTAGGGATTGATGGACCAGTCAGGAGAGCTATACTGCAACTGGTCGACCTCTCAGAAAGACATACTTTGTGATTGGATGAATGAGAAAAGATCCTGCCTCCAACAGGAGAGGACTTGCAGAGTTGCTGTGTGTGCGTGCATGTGGTTGTCTGCTAAAAGAGAAAGATTATGTTTCTGCATCTGTTATTGGACCAGCCGGTGGTTGAAAACCAGCAAGCGTAGACATTCACATGTCAGTAAGCCGTGGGGACTTGATGGTTTTTTTCCACATCCTCAACTTTTATGCTTTTGACAGTGAGAGCAGAGAAAAAGGAAGTAACTGTAGCAGTGGCAGCGGCCATGGTTCCTTCCTCTGTCCGGTGTGTTTTATGAATCAGTCCCTCTCATGCACCAAACTTGCACCACAACTGGATCATTCAGCTCTTCACTCACCCCCAATACAGTGAGACAGCTTTATGAGAATCACTAGGCAAGGCACTCCAATGCAACCTTTATAGAGGGTTATTAAGAAGAACAGATTTCTCGCTGGTGCACTGGTTAGAAGACACTGGTTTTGTAGGTTTCAGTAGTATGACCAATTAACCACCCAAAGACAACTTATTACTTGTCATTGGCTTGCACCCTTCAGTTAATCTCTGAGCAAATACTGTTCCCATGAATGCATTAAGAAGCCTGTTGCCTTTAAATAAAAGAAATGTGATAAGACCTACCTAACAAGTCTACCTTGAATGTGTTTGTTCTGACTTGTATTTGTGTATTTTGCATATCTTCACATATAGGGCAAATACTTAAGGTTTAGAAAATATGCCACATAACAGCATGGGGTGCTCATTTGGGCTTATCTGATTCAAACCCCCCCTTCCTCTTTGAGAAGCATGGCTCTTGAAGACCTGCAGCTTCCATGACCTTTCAACTCTGCTCCTTTGGTTGCAATTGAAGTGACTGGAAGTTATTCAACTTGTGCAATGAAGGGCTTCACTCCAGTTATCCCTCTATGAGGCATCTTCGGACTTGTGGCTGAAACAGTCCAGTGACTCTGAATGAGTGGCACTGTGTTGTTGGAGGAAGTGGTTTTGTGGGGTGAGGTGAGGGGTCAGTAATATTATAGACTTTATACACACAGGCAGCCAGGAATGGCCTCGATCTGAAAGGTTTGTTGTGGTATGTGGTAGCCAACTTTTCTAAAGCCACCTGTAGTTCTTAATCAGTCAAGTAAACATGTCTGGAAGTGCTTACTGAAAATAAATGAATGAATAATCTTGTGTTGAGTGTCAATTAAATTTTAAACCCTTCATCTTTGAAGGATGCTGAGGTCACCTTTTGATAATTTAGAGCATACTATCAGTAACCTGCCTTGTGCCAAGGTAACTCACATGACCTAAAGGAAGCTCTGTATGGTCTGGATGTCCAGGGTTACATATGATGTAATGCATCTTTCATCACAGGACTACTTGAACTTCAGTTTGTCCTCATCCATCCGTGTGGGTGAAGATGTCTGGAGTGCAGGGGCAGTTTTCCCTAAGAAGGCCTTGCTAATCAGGGACACATGGAGAAAGAAGGTGAAGGCTGGGATGCAGGGATATGTATAATTACGTATCTGGCACAATCAGTGCATTCAGTGATCCAGATCAGCTGCACATCCAGCATCTGATGACAGCAGTTGGTACTTTTAATTAGCCTTTGCTCAAGAACTGTACTGAAAGTTCATGTTTCTGTAAATCACAAAACCCCTCCACAATTTTGGTAAACCTGATTTGTTGCTCCTGTTGTATAACAAATTCACCATGCTGCTTTATCCTATCTTTTTTAGATTCGACCCCACAGCTGGAAGTTCTCACATTTTGGAATGGAAGAGTTTGGTTAACACATCAGAAATGCTTTGTCCCATTCATGGAAAATCTAAACTTCACTGTGTTTTTTATAAACTATGACAATGAATGCATTGTATTGAATTTTAGTATGCAAAACAAAGAAAGATCATCTTATGCACAAAAATGATACAGTGTTTACTTGGACAGCTTGATAATAAGCAGAGCCAAGAAGAGTTCAAGTTGCATGTTGATAGTCAGCTGACCTATATAATAGGAAAGACCTTTGCAGTTTTTCTTTCTGCTGGAAAAGACAAAGCTAAGAATAATGCATTTGGCATGCAATCTTTTTCTGCAAGATATTTAGTCTATGAGACATCACACTTTTGCAATCCAGGGACATGCTCCACCAGGTACCTGAGGGTGTAGCACTTTGGAAAAAGATGATATGACTACAGTGTATACAATGAAGAAAAACGTTTTCTTAAGGCATGTGCCTGGCCCACACATTAATGCAGTTGCATGCAGTGACATTTGGCTAAGTGCACTGATAAAAAAGAAGAGAGAAATAGGCATGAGAAAGAGAGTAGACAAGAGAAAGGAGGAGAAGGAGAGGGAGCAAAAAAGGCCCTTGTCCAGACGGCAAGCACATGCTCGTGTAACAGGAGTCCTGAATTCCACAAGGCTTACTGACTTTTACTTCCCATTAAGCAGGGGGGGAAAGAGAGTGGCTGAGCTGTGGTGGGGGTTAGAGAGCCTGGCAAATCTGATCAAATATCAAATAGGGGGACTTCTACCGGCCCTCTAAAAGTCTTGGGAACATCTGATTGGATCTGATTTCCAGTGGAGGCCCCTCTGATGCGGCGCGTCCCTGTGAAAGACGATGACCTGGGGAAATGAGCTGCTTGAGCCGACCTCCTGCTCTTACCTTAAGGAATTTGACTGCAGCCTGCAACCACACTGGGCTCCTGTTGTGGTTGTTTGTTCAGTCTATACTTATCATTTCTTTTTATGGGTAATGCTTGCCACTGACTGCTTTAACTTGTCATTTCTGTCACAAGAGCAGTTGATGTTGTATATTCCAGTACAGAAATGTAGTGAACCCAGTCAGGGCAAAACCAGGATCGCTCTAGAAGTCTCTCATAGTTAATACACTATCAAAATTAATGCACTGTATTACATGCAAATTTTTAATCTCTGTTATGCTAGCCTTGCATTGTTTCACAAAACACCTCTATAATTTTATTGAATTAAATTACAAAAGATTCAACAAGTACTACTACATCAGTTACCTGTTGATTTTATTCTCTAAATATAGAAAAATTGCAAGAATATATAATTCATTTTGTTTGTTTATTGAATTTTGTTTTCAGAAATTATTTTGCACATTATA
>JAQMYF010000017.1:8518517-8547743 GCA_030014195.1 Neosilurus mollespiculum
ATATTAAAAATGGTAGAAGTGAAAGTACAATGTTTACTTTTATAGCATGCGTATATAGCTCAATAAATTGTGTGCTTATGCGGTTTTAGCATAGTTGGTGTTTTTTTATTTGTTATATAATCATGTATATTATATAGGATTATATATGGATTTTTATCTTATTTGCCTATAAATGTTCAGCAAATGTTAACAATAAGACAGAAGAATAATGTAAAAGAAAGAAAGAAAACTGATTCATAC
Organism: Neosilurus mollespiculum; assembly: GCA_030014195.1. Taxonomy (NCBI): domain Eukaryota; kingdom Metazoa; phylum Chordata; class Actinopteri; order Siluriformes; family Plotosidae; genus Neosilurus; species Neosilurus mollespiculum. The sequence goes on from JAQMYF010000017.1 coordinate 8,518,758, forward strand.
CTAATGGTTATGATTGACTCATGAAAACTCCCTACCTCTGTTCTTCTTGGTTTACTTATCTTGCTTTTATAAGACATTAGAAGAGGCTGGACGACCTGGTGCTCCAGCTGCTGCCACATCTGGTAGTTTTGTCAGGTGTTCCTGTCTACAAGTCGCACTGGAATGGAGAACCTTCTCCAGCCTACCAGCTCCACCTGAGGCTTTGGACCTGGTTCAGCACAGAGCCCCAGCCATAAACAAACTCCCATTTAGCACTTTAATCGCCAGACCTGGTGTTTTGTTTTTTACATAATGGGTTCAAGTAGTGCTTCTGGTTTTCTGCACCGTTTAGGTGAAAGCCAAGCAGCGTGAACTGAGAATGGCAGCACGCTTAGACATGAATGGATGTTCTCCACATTCCTGCCACTGATGATGCTGCTGTTTGGATGGTGACAAGCAGTGGATCTCTAAGTCTGTGGTAGACTAGAAGGAAGTAGGAGGGGATGGGTAAGATATATGGTCAGTTCAGTTAAACAGCATTTGCTTTTTCTCAGGCCTTATTCTCCCAGCTGTTTTTCATTGCCCCTGTCAGAGATGTCGTTTGTGTTTTAGTTGGAAGGCTGGGGTGGGGTGGGGTGGGGTGGGAAGGGGGTGTTAGTCTCGCCTCAACTCTGATGACTTTAGCTGCTGCTCCACTAGCACTCTAAGCATTGTAAATGTCCATCAGGCTAAGCTATTAAAAGTCATACGAGTCACTGTTCTTTGTGTTTAGACCATTTTGACACAACCTGATGTAAAGAACATCAAGCAGAGCCACATGTTTACAGCTTCTCTGGACATTACATTTAACATCAAAGTGGGAGATGGTAAAACAGTAGCTTAAGAATATAAATTAGGAAACCTGGCTTTTAGTGATTGCTAATTAACTATGTTAATGCACAATAAACTCTTAATCCAATTATTTGGCATTGTTGGAAATCTTCTTGTTGGAAAATGGAATGTGGAAGGTGCCCTCCTATATAAGATTCTATGGGCAACACTTAAAGCAAAAGCTTTCTAGTACAAAGCAATGGTCAATATTGAAATTATTTACTGCAGTTATTGAGGTAGCCTTTTTACACACTACAATCCTGTAAAATAAATAAACAAACAAATGAACAAACAAAAATTAAATGGGTAAATAAAATAATAATAATAAAGTAGTCAATATTGTTAAAATGGTATCCTGAAGCTTATTTTCCTGAATTGTTTATGAGGAGCTATACACGTATATCTTGTATACCATGACAATTGGTCAATTATTAAAAATTGGAATTTATTAAATGATACAACACACTTTTTGTAAGTATGGTCACAAATGCAAAGGACGAGGATGATATGCTGATTTATTAAAAACAGCATTTTGCTGACAATTTCTTATTCATTAAATGTTCAAAAAGTGAAAATAGTCACACAGAAAAATACCCAGCAGAAAGCAAGCAAGGTAGGTTAGGCAGAAAAACATTCAGTAATACTTTGTCCTTTTAGACTGGTGCATAGCCGATCAATGAGACTGTGAGCAGGTGAGTGTGTGGTCATTTGATATGTACCAAAAGTCAGGTGATTGTGAAGGTTGCCAGCAACTCTGGGAAGTGTAGCATGATTCAGGATATGAAGTGCATGGATCAGAACAGCAGAACAGGGTGTGGATGTGATAGATACATCTGATGCTGTGAAATGTGTGAAAAAAGTAATCTCCTGTTATCAATTGCATTACAGCAGCTATTAATATCCATTCTTTTTTCTGTATGTAAATAAAACATAAATAAAAATGGAGCACGTTACCAAAGAGGGCAGTGCCCTCATTCCTGAAGAATTTCTCATGTTAAAAAAATGCAGACATTTCAGAAATTCTAGATAAACACCTCCTTTACACCCTTTTAAATCCATTTATTAACTATTACTATGGAAACTATATGGAAAAATAATGCATTTGAATGGTTGAATTAATAGAGAGCCTGCAGTCAGAACTAATGTCTAAACTGGTGTAGAAAATAAATCAACAGTTTTGTTTTGTTTTTTGTTTCCTTGAATCAAAAATGAAAATTTACCAGTTTAAATAACAATTCTTCCCAGGAGGCTAGGTGGCTGTTGCTAAATACATACTACATGCTATATTATATACTACATGTAAACATGTAAATCAGAAAATAGAGCTAAAATATGATTTTTTTTTTTTATTGGTTTATTTTTACAATTTAAAACCATCACAATGGTCACATGCACTCCATTAAACTCATTGAAAACTTGAAATACATGCTTTTTTTTTTTTTTTGGAAATGCTCTTGTGGCTATTAAGTGATATCCACTATGCTTTGGGTGAATAATTTCTTATTAGTCATTCAAAATATTTTCTAATTTCTGAGTAAGTGGAAAGCCATCAACTAATTATTGGTATTCTTCTACAAGCTAACTTATTCCATCACTGACGTCAACGATTAGAAAATTTGAATGATTATTGCATGACTGACATCATGCACCAATGTTGCTTATCCCTCCTCTCACTCCTGCCAGAGAAAGCTAGCTGTATGCGTTCAAAGTTGCTGTCTGCGTTCAAATGCAGAAGCAAGGGGAAATTAGCGAATTTCTCAATGAGAAAGACAACAAAAACTTGAAGAAAGCAGCCAAAGTCAATTATTTGATATTCCATGTATTTGGAAGCAAGAAATATCAAAAGAAAAAAAAAGTGGATGACACAGTTCAATTCACCAGGAGACGTGGATTCAAAATCAAGAACAATTTTATTCAATCAAAGTGAAAAAATCAGTAAATTGTTTAGCAGTTCAAAAATCAGTAACAATCTATTCAGTCAGAGTGAAAACAATAGCAGTTCAGTGCAGCAGGTGTGATCTTGTTGGATTGTAATGAAATTTTTCTTACATGGTCTGTATTCTATGGTCTCACCTAAATGAGGATGGGTTTCTCTCTTGAGCCTGGTTCCCCTCAAGGTTTCTTCCTTGTGTCAACTGAGGGAGTTTTTCCTTGCCACTGTCGCCGCGGGCTTGCTCTTTAGGGATGTGTAGGGGTTGTAGAAAAATTTTTAGATTCCTCCATAAATTAATTTTACTATGTAAAGCTGCTTTGTGACAATGTCAATTGTAGAAAGCGCTATACAAATAAAACTGAATTGAATTGAATCTTCAAATGATCATTCGAAGACACCTAAACTCTACTCAAGGACAGGTATATATACTGTTAGTTCTTTAGTGCAAAGTGTCTGCCACCATTAATTTCTGGCTCTCAGAGAAGACAGTGGCTGAGAGATTGTTTACACTGTTGGATCCTTGAGCAAGGCCTTTAACCCTCAATTGCTTGGTTGTATAAGAATGATAATTGTAAGTCGCTCTGGATAAGAGTGTCTGCCAAATGCTGTAAATGTATGGTATGGAGAGTTATTCAATACCAGCCAAATGCTGGTATAACACCCCTACACTCAAATACTTCTCCATATCGTACGTCAGTTCATTCAATATTTGCTTACTCTTCCAATACAGCGAACCAATCACATAGCGCCAATCTCACATAGTTTGTATAAAATGACATTTCTATGGATTGTGCCAATAGTTGAAACAATATAATTCTTTGAAAACTGCTAAAATAAGTTTTAAATCAATATTGTGCAAGCAGTCATTGTAAAAGCGTTATAGAATCCAGTAACCAAAATATTACTGTGAAATAAACCCCTTTACGATGAGATCCTGATACCTCTGTCAAGATTTATCCCTTGCTATTGCAATTTTAGCTTACCTTAACTAGCCAAACAAAGTCTTATGGGAAGTATGATGGTTGTACAGTTGAAATATTGATATTGATAATAAATGTAGAGCTCAGAACTTAACTGAAATTGAAAATTAACCACCAATATCTGCAAGCGAGAGGACTTAAATAAGTGAAGAAGCAGAAAATCATGCTCTAGGGTAAATAGAATTAATTCTGCAGCTTTGTCATGTGCTGATGTATAGTAGCAGTAATTCATCCCACCTTTACATGTCCCAAGTTCCTTAAGTTTCCCTGATCTGTGTCTTAGTGAATCTATTGCCACATTATGCATGTGAATAATGTGGGAGGAATAACGAGGCATCCAGCAGTTATCACTATGTCCCCACTAGTTGTATGATAATGTGAAATGTAAAGTGGTATGTAGCTCTACTGGTTTTATTGGCCATCTTTGCAGCCTGTTCACAAATCACTGGCTCACATGGGGTGACAACAGGCCCATTTAAAAGGGAAAAATAAAGCAAACAAACAAGCTTTTCACACGCTAACAGGCTCGGTAATGTTCTCTTAACTACTGGCAATCTAACTCGGAATATCAATTGGAAAAGGTTCTGCATTACAAGAACCATGCAAAAATCAACAACACTGTTAAAAACTACTTTTACAAGTGGGTTACTATATAACATATAACACGGACCTACAGGTATTGTTTAGAAGGCGAATTCAGATGGAAAGTGTGAACTGAGAGCGAACGGGGGTCAAACCTCGAATGTCTCTTAAGATCACTTTGAACTGGGGTGGGCTTGAAAGCCACCCCGAGTAGGTTTGTGAGAGTCACAGCCAAAGGTCACATTCCCTTGGCTTTCGGCTGGCATAATTAATATTTATAAGGGTTTAATGCCAGATAGGCATCCTCACCAGCACTCCCACACAAACTTTCTCTCTCTCTGTCACACACACACACACACACACACACACACACACATACACACACACACACACACACACACATGCTGACTTCCTTTAGCCATAAATCTCCTCCATATAAAAGTGGCAGGAATTACAAAGGAATCTACTGAATACTTGCATGTTCCCTTGAAAATTTATTAGCTGTGGACTCCAAGACCTTTCCCTTCTTCCTATAGAGAAATCACCTCAATACCCACTCCAGTATAATCGTCCCGTTTGTGTTGGGTCAGATTTACACTGCACTGGAGTGGAAAGAAGAAAAAACTCTCTGAATTATTAACATAATTGAACGTGGTCGTAATGAGGTCCTGGCCTCATTTTTCAAGCTGAAATAAATTATTTTATTTGTAAACTGTTTACAGGAACATGGACTTGTTCACAATGAGCAGTGGCATGTGGTATTCGAATTTTTCAAATTCAATACTTGTACTCTTACTGAAGTAAGTTTCCTAGAGAATAAAAATTATTTACTCTTTAGTTTTTTCACTTGGACCTTGAGTATGTGTTACAAATCTCCAACACCATCGTATTTTCCCGTTTTTTTCTATTTCCTGGTTAAATGTGGGCACACTGAATTAAGATTTTAACACAGTACCCACGCTTTGACTTAAGTACACTTTCTTAAAACTTTAAAACTACATAAACCTGACTGATTGGCTTCAATTTCTTACTTCAGTTACTGCAAATGTATACACAGGATGGTGAAGCTTAAACTCACAATGAAGTATACATCTAATGTTTATTTGAATGTTTAGTGAACATTTTGCAATGTTTTTGAAAATATGCAAAAGTCATAATTTAACATAAATTAGGACAAAACTAAGCACAGCATATACCATTAGTATAAATATGGAGCTCACCTGTTCTGCCGCTGTAATGGTTAAAATGGATTAATAAACTATATAAATCTCATTTAAGTTTGCTTTTTATGTTCCCTTGTAGCATATACTAAAACAATAATTCGCCTCAGGCTTGGTGGATGTTCCATTTTGAGGACTAATCAATAGGACCCAAGGGTAATTGCGTGTCAACTGTCCTATGAACAAGCTTGATAACTTACGGGAAAATAGTGTTTATTAAAATATATATGTCAGTATAAAGGCAATGAGTTAAAAGAAAAAAAATAGTTTCAGTTCAGAAGTATATTTTGGCCTTTGAAAAGTTTTACAAACAATTTTAAATTAGGCCTACTGCAAGCAGGATTAGGTTACTTGAAGAGGGATGTGATTGTGGATGATGGAAACACTGCTGATCTTCCACACTCATCTGCCTCAGTCCCAGCATCCTGCGGTCTGTGCTGGTGTGAACATTGCTAACCTGATTAGCAGCATGCATGGCTCTTTGGCTTTGTGTGTTTGTGCTATGTTTTTGTCCCTGACCCAGGCGAGAGTTCAAATGGGATTAAGTCCCTGTGAACAGAGCGATCTTCAATGGTCATGCAGCGATTGGGGTAGTGAAGGCGAGAATGTTAGAATGAAACTAAGAAAGAGATAGAGAAAAAGAAAGGGGAAGGAGTAGGAGGGAGACAGTGACGTGCATAAACGCACAAGTAGACAGAGTAATGAGTCTGCCAATGTGCTTCTGATGTGCTGGATAAGACAACAGTGCAGAGTGGAAACTGATCTGAAGAAATAAAGTGAAGGGCATGCTAAATTCACATCAGATACAGTAAAGAGTCCCGGGCGAAGACAGAGAGATCAAATCTTAATGGCTGGTTATGGTTAATAAAGAGCACGTCAAGTGAGTGCGTTATATTCTAAGATGGAGAGAAAATGAGGCCCATGAGGGAACATCATTACGCATATTCCCATGCCAAACAATGCCCATATCATCACCTCTAGCTGACAAGCTCTCGTCTTACTGCTGTCGAGCCAAACACGTACCCTTCTCTGGAAATGCATTGCTACCTTTTTGTTTTGGTTTGTTTTCTTTTTATTGAGCACACATTCTACTGAAATATGATACGTTTGATGAACAAACTGAAAGGATGTCTTCGCGCAACTTCTCCTCCTGTGTCAACACAAGAAACTTAACACTAACAGCAAATGTTCCACCTCAATCAAAGGTAGTAAAACACAATTCTCTGGGATCAATAAAGTATTCTGATTCTGATTCTGATAAAAGTACCCCTTTGCTCCTCCAAAGAAATAGCCGGGGAAAAGTTAATATACAGTTGCAAATCCTTCACACAAGTAAAAGCAGAAAACTCTAAACTTCACACTTGGCTTAGAATGTGAAAGTACAAGTTCAAAAAAGGTGTACAAACAAATAAATTTGCCTCAATTCAGATCCCAGTCACAACCATTAAATTTATTTGAGGGCACAAATAAACAGATTCAAAGAACGAAATAGACACAACACCTCCACGCAGGCTCGTGACAGAACAAAAAAGAACAGTCCGTAAGGAAAACAGGTAAAAACTCGTAGTTAGGCTCGTCCACAGATGGAAACAAAAACAGATAGCACATCATTGGGATATCAACATGGAGGATGTGAGACAAGAGGGGCGGCACACGTCACTGGAAATAGACATACAGATACGAAACCACTGAGAAAGCAAACATAAAAACACACAGTGAACAGATATGAACTAAATTGTCAGACTGGCTTCAGTAAAAAAACTGCAAGCAAAAAGTGCTACGTAGCAAATGGCATCTTTTGAGTCTACTCATTAAGAGCCATACTACCTCAACCTAACACAGACCACACCCCTTAAGGGTGTTTTAGTATATACTCGGCTTAGACATAGTAAAAACAACTAATATTTGATTATTGTGGTTTAATTTTCCATATCTATTTAGAATCAAGCATTATCCACTTAAGATAATGTATTTTAAATCTCTAAGAGCAGACCAATAATATCACACTATTCCTCTATATATGTATAAAAGCTTAATCAGGTTCAGATCTGGTGGCTACGCTGGTCACTCCATTATTGACAGAATACCAGCTCACTGCTTCTTCTCTAAATAGCTCGTGCATAGTTTGGAGCTGTGTTTTGGGTAATTTTCCTGTTATAGGATGAAACCAGGTCCAATCAAACACCAGCCACAGGGTATGGCATGGCATTGCAAAATGAAATGATAACCTTCCTTGTTCAAGATCCCTTTTACCCTGCACAAATCCAGCATCTTTTAATATGTTCTGGACCTTACAGATAATCTTCCTTGTGATCCAAACACTTCAAACTTAGATGCATCCATTCATAGCATCTTCATCTGTCCAATGTCAGTGTTCTTTTGCCCATCTTAAACTTTTTCTTTTAGTGACCAGTCTCAGATATGGCTTTTTCTTTGCAACTCTGACTACAAGGTCAACATTCAGGACTCACTTCTTTCAATATTTATTGAAGCTGCCAATTGGGGACCTGTTATGCACCTGTTTCTCAAAATAGAGAGTTGTGCACCAGGGTCTCCCACTTCTTTTTCTGTCCTGGTTGGAGCCAGTTTGTTTGGTCTGTGAAGGGAGTCGTACATACCAAGTATGAGACAGTTTCTTGGCAATTTGTCTTATGGAATGGCCTTCAATTCTCAGAACAGAAATACACAATTTCAGAAGAATGTCCTTTTTCTGGGCATCCTAAGTCTATAATCAAACCCATAAATGCTGATTTCAGCTGTGGTGACATATCTTACTATCTATTGTTTTATAATTATCCATACAAACTTAGATTAGCTAAAATAATGTACCACTGGAACACAAGTATGATAGTTGCTGAAAATGTGTTTCTGTACACCTGTGTAGACATTCCTTACTTCAGCCATTTCCACCTATAACAGTCATAATGTACACAGTGTCTGGACTGTCATTCTGATCAATTTTATTTATTTATTTTTCATAGAATGCAATGTGCTTTTTGTGACATCAAACTTTAGTATGGTAGTGTGTCACTAAACCACTCCAAATGGTTTGAAGTTCATTCATGCTATACAAAAGACAAAAAAAATAAAAATACAATTTGTGATGCCTTTAAATTTTTCTGAAAAATTGGTATTTTCAGTGTTTTTGTTTATTAGCTATACTTTTACCTCAATATGCTTGTCAGCATAATTTTTTTTTTTTGGTTATCATTGCCTACAATAGCATTGTTCAATACATTTTCACCAAAAATTTATAGAGAAGTAATTTTTTACTTGTTCTTATTAGGAGACCTTTTAGACAACATGGTGGTGTACAATCTTCACTGCACACTACTGTATATATATATATTTATTCATTCATTCATTCATTCATTCATTTATATATTTATTTATTTTTTTAAGCAGGCAGATGACTCATAGAGTATTTCCAGTCTCTATTATGTTCTGCTCTCATGACTAATGTCACTGTAAACAAAGCAAACAAAACTGATAACGTGAGGCACTTAACTACCTAATATTTCATCTGGAAACTTTTTGGGGGGAATTTAATGTTTATGTATATATGGTAGCATGCTGTGCACTCACATCATCATCATCCCACTGCTCACCCCCTGTCACCCCTCTAATATCTTCCTCATTTCATTTACATATTATTTTAATTAAACTGCACTGCTTAATTTGTGTGACACTCTTCAACTTATCATTAGCCTGCAGTGACTAGAAGGTTTTCCACACAACCATGAAAAAAAAAGAACGTGCCGAAATTCAAATCATCATAATATATTTATGGGACAACATTTACTGATCCTATCTGCATCATCTCCCATAGTGGGGACTTTTCCAGCATTTTTGCATGGTTATTCACATAAACACTTGTCATGTATAGAAGGAACAAGCTGCTGTCTTTTTAGGTTGCCAAGGCAAAATTCATGCAAAGTTATGCAAATGATGGGTCCGGAGCATGCCACAGCCGCATCAACATTTTTATGAAGGGTCGAACAAAAGCCATGCACACACTAAGAGTACAGACTTGTTCACTCATCAGATCTCGTTGGGCCTGAGGCTGGACTGGATTTCCTGATGCACAAGACACAAAAGCTCTCTTCCCGCTGAATATTAATAAAAGAGAATGAGAGTTTGGAGCACGTTTAGGACAGCCTCTGCCCAGCTGACAACTTTCCCTGGCTACAGTACAATGATGTGCAACTGGTTTCCGTACACTACTTAAACCTCATTCAAAATAAATTCTATTTAATCTGTTCAATAACAATATTAAAAGGGAACAAATAAAGCAGATTTACTGTTTTACCACCCTGAATGTATTTTGATGTAAAGTTAATTTGAAGTGTTTTAGTTTTCATATACATTTTTATTGAATTATATGCCATACCTTTTACATATTGCTAGTTAGATTTACTGTTGTGGAAAATCAGAAAAAGCAAGTTAGTTCCTGTTATCACTTGTGTTGTAGCAGGTATAAACATTCTTGTCGTTCCCACACCTGCCTCTCTTTTGTCTTTCTCTCAAAGTTAACTAAACAAAAGAAAATCCAGCTTGGCTGCTGAGAACCCATAAAGTGGAAAGTTTTCTATCCTGAACACTTCCCTGTGTCTAAAAACAATTTGCATCATCATCACATTCACATGATCATTGATCATCATCATCATCATCAACATTATTATTATTATTATTATTGTTACTACTACTACTACTACTACTACTACTATTTTTTTTATTTCAGACACTAAAGTTCACATTGTTAGTTAGATAAACACGATAAACATCTTTTCAAATAATTTGACCCACTTGTAATTTGTTTCTGATCTAAGTCTATTATAAACTGTCAGATATTATTAATGACGTTTGACCAGTCAGAAATCTGTTAATATGCAAATGAGCTATAGAAAGTTCCTGAACCTAATATTGTGTGAATTTATGAAAACATATTGTGTTATAACACCATGACCAGGGTATTTTTTAAATACCTTGATTGTCCTCCTTGAAGCTGACAGCAAAATTATGTATGCAAATACAGTGTGGAGACTGAAAGGCACTTGAGATATATGAGAGGGGGGCAGGCAGAATGAGTTGTAAAGACTTATCAGGTCACCTGGGGCCATGCTGACAGCCCTTTGAGCAGCACATACAAATAACTGTAGGGAAAAGGAGCAGGTGATAACAGTGCAACAGTCTCCAATCCCCCCCTCCCCCCACACCCATTTGCCAGCATGCTCATACAGTGAGAAAGTGTGTGTGTCAGAAAGTGAGGTCTCTTTGTGAGTGTGTACCTCCACATAGAGGAAAGGAGGGTTATAAGGGCATTCAGAGGCAAATGAGTAGGGGACCAGCAGCTTGGAGATAGAAAGTCTATGAGAAAAGGTCTCCGAGGGGTGCGAGACGCTACAGCCAGAGCACAGGCAGCCAGAACGGCTGTAGGTCAACTGTGCCATCTGAGGAGATAAATATGTATAATGTGCTATTGTTCGTTGAGTTGTGTATCACATATACCCCATCAGGCATGACGGATTTGACAGTTCGTTTAGGAGGCATCAAGAGAAAGAAGCCATCATTACTTAGTAAAGAGTCTCTTAATGACAGCTGATGTATGGTTTAAGATTAATCAGCAAATTGTACTTAAAAGAATCAAGGTTTTCCAGTCTAATAGTCCAGTGTATTCCAGTGTGTTTTAGGTATCATGGATTTTACACCTTTAGGAAGTTATGTCTAGTATTAACATGAGATTAGATTGAAAGATTTTCAAAGTTTACTTTAAAATACTATTTCAAATACGATCGGGTAAAAAAAAATCAGTAACAGCAGAGGAGTACTTTTACAGCTGATTATCTTCCTATGTTTAATTACTTTTATATCACACCAGTGAATCAATTCTAACATTGTTTTTTTATTTTTTTTATTTTTTTACACCTTCATGAAGCCTATGTTTAAGGTCACATGACTTTGTAACCGTTAGTTAGTCATATCCAGTGTTAACTTTGCCGTTTCAATTGCATTTGCGATTACAAATTGAAATCCATTTAAAATGCAACACGCAAACATGACTCACGATTAAGACCACCGCGGCATTGTAAAGGTGACTGAAAAACAAGATGGATGATGGCATTCCTCCATTCTAATTGGCTTTGAATGTTTTAATTCTCCATCTGCCCCTTTCTGTGTTGACAACGTAAACAACATTCCTGGAGGAACGTGAGCAGTGCCAATGATGGCTAAAAGAATGGGACTGCCTGATCAATCAGACAGCACAGAGCTCCTTTAGCACATGTGTAAATATGGGCTGTGTGTGTGTGTGTGTGTGTGTGTGTGTGTGTGTGTGTGTGAGAGAGAGAGAGAGAGAGAGAGAGAACTTTATACAATGCCGTTTATGATTTTTATTCATGTGAAATCCATGTGTTCTCTTAAAGAAGCATGATCAAGCATTATAATTTGTGGTGGATGTACTACTCACTCAACTCAATTTGGCTTCCTTGTGGTTGGCCCTCAGTAGGTTAGAGTCTTGCTGCATTTAGGGCCCCTGGTGATCTGCTGTCTCTTTCATGGACCTCCATTGTCCCAGGGGTCTTTTCCTCTTCTCAATGCCCTTGGACCCTCAGCACACCCCCCAGCGCACACACACACACACACACACACACACAGTCATGCACACACACACACACACACACACACACACACACCCATTCCTTAAGCAGAGTGAGTGAAGGCCTGAAGCAGGCCACCCCTACACCGCAGAGGAACCCCAGCTCTCCCCGTTTGCGGATCACTAAACAGGACAATCACTCTATCCATCTTTTCATGGCCCATTGTGGTGCCCACCCTGGCTTGAGAAAAAGAGCTCTTTCAGTGGGTGAACTTTTTCTCTCTCTCTCTCACTTGTTCTTTCCTCTCTCTTTTTTTGATACTTTTTCTTGGGGGTGGGAGGGGAGAATTTTGATGGCGTGAAAGGACACCCCCCTAAAATCTGTGTCCATTATTGCAAGCCCCCTGCTCCCTTTTCTAGCACATATCAAGGATATGAAGAGGAGTCAGAACTTCAAAGCTGGAGATGGACTTAGTGGAGAGAATGGTTCCCCCAAATAAGGCAATGGGGTTAAATGGAGGAGGGGAGGCAAAAAACAAACAAACAAACAAAAAAAACGATAGCACTGCTGTTAAGCAGTAACACAAAATATGGGCGTTTTCATACCCAAATGATCTTAATAATGATGTGTTAAACATTGATAAGCATAACCCAGCCATTGGGGCAAGCAACTGTGCTATTTATGCCAGTTCCAAGCCCAGGTAACTGGGGAGGGTTGCATCAGAAATGGCATCTGGCATAAAACCTGTGCCAAATCAAACATGCGGATTCAATCTTTTAAAAATGATCCACTGTGGCGACTCCTAAGGAGAATAGCCAGAAGAAGATGAAGAAATATTGATAGACATCTGGGAAGATAAAATTACACTTTCCTTTCTTGTAGTATTGACCACTAACCAAATCTCCAAAGTTTTGATTTACAAAGTAGTATAGATCACAGGGAATGGTCATTCCAGGTAAAATCACAGTTGTAGTATGAGATCCATTGCTTGTCGGTGAAGCCAATATCACCTCTAGAATAAATCGGTTAAATAATTTCATAATTATTCAAAAAAGCTTCAGAATTATTGTTAATGTTGTATTTGTTAAGTACTGTTAATTTCATTTCATTTATTATGTCAGACTTTTTATATAGAATCAAAAGAAGACTAATTGTACTTAGAGACATATTAGAGACATATTTTTTAGTTTTAAAAATTTACTGTCTTATAGTAAGTTTCCAAATTGACAGGCATCTGTAAAATACTGTATGTGTCAAAATGTATCCAGTCCTTCAAAAGTGTCTTATAATGGCACCATCTCCATAAGGAAATAGCTATTTTTCCAATCAGCATTGCATGGTGCTCTGTCACAAATCTTCACATGTTCTAATGATATAATTAATAGTTACAATGCGTGGAATTTTTACACGTGTTCTGTGATAAAGTGTTCCCAGGGCAGAACTCAGACGTATTTAATTGTGTATTTGATTTTTAAATACACATGTATTAGCATTCCCTAATGTACAGGCTTGGGGGTAAATGGCCCAAAACAAAAGCCTGCTTTGGCAAAACAAAGATCCCTTTGAAGAGGCCTTTTAATCCTAATCTCATATCCAAGCATTTAGACCAGGAGAAGCATTGTGTATAATCTGGTTTTAAAAGAACGAGGATGCTGGGTGTTGCGGGGTGGCTTGGAGCATGCATACTACAAACTATACACTCCAGGGACAAAAGTATGCATGCATACCAACACACATTCCTCAATATGTCAGGGGATATAATACGTCTAATATTGGATATGTATGAACTTCATGAGTGCGATTTCTGGCCCTTGAACTACTGGATAGTTGCAGTGTCGAATAATGGCCATAAGATAATGCTGCCTCTATGTGTGCTAATTGATACAGCTCTGGAGACACAGCGGGTAACCTTTTCTCTTTGCTCCTATCATACAGTATGTCTTTGTTGAGCAGCATCGATGTACTTAGCACTGAATAGAGACTTCCTTAAAGGTTCCTGTGACATCAAACTGCTTCCTCGTAACCATTCACTATTTCCCCATTGCCATAGTATTTTGAAGGTGAAGATCTGGAATCAGTTATGGATTACAAAATGTCAGCAAATGTCAGAGAAAGAAAGACAAAAGGACAATTCTGACACATGAAAGCTGAGAATAAAAACTCAAAAAAAGTCTTCATATCCATGTGTCTCTGTTAAAAGTGAAGTGGGGTTCATTTGCCTTCATTTGGCACCACATTTATCTTCATCACCATTAGCGGAATAAAAGGTGACCATAGGGGGAGAATGATGGTCTTTGGAAAGGATTGATCTTCCCACAATGAAGCACTGGGGGCAAAGGGTCTCAAAGAGTCCACTCTGGATTCATCATAAAGGGATATGAGATGAAAGTTCACTTGCATTTGTTTAGTTCTCGGAAAGAAGACACTGAAAAAAAAAATTATTGGAATAACCATAACAGGTGGTACATGAGATGACAATAAAGATTACATCTCTGTGATTAATCACTGAATGCACAAGCCGGATGGTTTAAAAGACATCAATTCAATAAAAGACATCAAAACAAAAGAGCCAGCTGCAATTCAAATTGTATATTTATATTAAATGCACTGTTGTTGTCATTTGTTGTCTCGGTCCTATTGAAAGAAATTACTCACATCGACGTGTATGGTGAACACCTAAGAATACATTTTGATTGTCGTATTTTTTAGCATATTGTACAGTTTTCTTTAAGGGTTTATGTACAGTTTATGTAGTTCATTTATGAAATAGTCTCTAATGTCAGTGTTACCTTCAGTACATTTTCTGCTGCTGTAAAGAGCTTGTATTTTAGAAGTTGGTAATGTTGACATGTTGCCAAAACCAGCTAGCAGGAAAGTGTTTTCTTTCAAAGCACAATAAATTTTGATGAAAACTGTATAAACTAAATCCTGAGGGTCATCTTCGTGGAACTGCAGTTTGGCTTTAAGAAACATTAGTAAAGAAATCATGTGCGAATCATTGCACTATTTATATACATACAGGCTTGTGAATGCACCACATGGGTTTGTAGGGATAGTGGCTAGTACCAACAGCCCATGTCTATGCCTACATTCTTACATTTAAATTCTGGTCTTTGTGCTTAAGGAAATGTCCTAAGGAATGTCACTATACGTGAGGTCCCTGGCTGTTATCCCAAGTGCCCAAAGTCGTATACAAAAGTGTCCCAGTCAATGTTGTTGGCCAAAATACTGAGGAGGCAGTCATTAATCTTTGATACCTGTTACACAGCGCATTACCACTCCCTCTGTACTTGGTGCTGCATTATAGAGCCATGATTTATTGCAGCATTCAAGGGGGTTGGGGGGCCATTTCCAGGGCACAGGATTTATGATTTCAGAGACATCGTGGCTCAGACATTATTCAATAGAGAGCACCGAGGTGCTGGAGCCCCACTGCTTGCTTTATGCAATGCAGCTCCACTCTGGTGGCCTTCCTTTGGTAGATTACCTGATGGCCATCCTCCCAATAACCATGACTGAAACTCAGTGAAGACCCCACATTGTATATTGTCTTCAATATGCATATTGAATAAAATTAATCATTATGTTGCACGTTATGGCTCAAATACATGCATGTGTGTCAATTGCAGTCTTATGAGACATCCTGTTTTACTTATAGGATGGAATTGGCCTGGCTAATGCTTCTGAACTGTGGAAATGGGTTTAATGTGACCAGCAGGAGCTTAACGAGAAGCAGTACAGAGCAGAGTAGGATAGAGGTGGTAGGCAGGGATCAGAGGGCCCTGCAGGTACAGCAGTGGATGGAAGATCAGTCCAGGTGATTGACGAGCTCTAATGCTCTCATTAGGTCATTGATAGTTCTGCACTGTGCACTGACGCTGGTTTAGCAACCATTGTACAACTGTGTTGCAGTGCATGTTCATTCATATGCATACTCTTATATATTAATCTGTTACCCCTTAAAATTATTTATATATTTTTTATTCCTTATTACTCTAAATATTATATGTACAATAAACATACATGTGTATTGTTTTGGTAAAACAAGGATTGTGGAGACAAAATTCTTTGCAACTTAGTATTATTTTTTTTAATATGTATTGAAAATAATTTAAATGTAGAAATTATGTTAGTGTGTAAATATGTACATATGTAAATATGTACATTAGAAAATGTTCTCTGGCCGCTGAAATTCACATCAGACATCTTTAGTTGCGCTAATGCTACTTTGTCATCTAGATATTTCTTGCAGGACTATAAACCAAGTCTACTTCATTCAAATCAGAATTGTTTTTTTTTTCTGTGCATTCTTTAATTTTTTTTTTCTTTGAGGAAGGTTTGAGTGAAGTAAAGACAGAGAATGACAGTTGACACTCACTGAGTTGTGTACAGTAACTTGTGTGTTGTGACCCTATGAGCAAATAATTTCATTGACTTAGAGATTGCAGTGTGAACAATGGGCCTGAACTGGGACTGAAAGGCGTTAGATGGAGCTGTGGGGTGGAGGAGATGGGTACTAAGCACTGAACAGCAATTAGACTGGCACCCTGTTTGAAACCCTGAACAAGGACCATCTTTTGTCCTTTTGTTTCCTAATCTTCTGCTCTCTCCAGGTCTGTTGACTGCTGCTTGCCCTTAGGTATCCAGAGAGAGTTATTTATTATGTCCTCACATTTAGAGTTAAGTACAAACATGCTTGCCCACAAATGTACTTCTAATAGAGAGTGTATCTGAGCCTCTGCCTCAGGCTTACCTGGCGTTAATGCTGGGCACTCCATACCTCGCCCTTCTGTTATAACCTTCAACAATTTTTATTGCTTTCCTGAAAAAGATTGTAATAAAAATAGCTCTACCAGTAAAGTCTACCAGTAGCAATGTCTATCATGTAACATATTATGTCTGAGCTGCAGACTTTCATCCATTTATTCATGGTCATTACTATTTACTTACAGGTGTTTAAAACCTTATAATCACCGTGTATTCAGAGTTATAACACTGTAACACAAATCAGTGATTAAAAAGTTAGTAAACGCAGCAGGCTCGGTGTATTACCTGCATTAATATGATTAGTACTAATCAAGGAATAAATATGATACTAAATTAAAACAATGCTCTCAACGTTTTTTCCAAAAGAAATGGAAAACTTCCATCAGCATTAAGTGTATCCATCATATACACATTAAGTGTATTCCATCAGGAAGTTTTCCATTTCTTTTTTTAAAAAAAGTTTTTATAAGCTTTATTAATAAAACACTAAATTACATTTTGCTATTATATTACATAAGCTTTTTCAATGTTAACACTCTCTTACTGATAAAACACAAATAAATAAATTTGATCTCAAGGAGAGCTGTCTCTGATGAAAGGAGCATGTGCAAGGCCTTTAAACTTCCGAGCCATTTTACCGTAATGACCATAAGAGGAGTAAACGCAAAAACTCACATGGCCTTGCACTCAACAAAGCTCTGTGTTGAAAAAGTCATAGCACTGAACAAAAGATTTTGTAGTTTGATAATTTCAGTCCCAAATACAAGCAAATTATGTTAAATGAAGGTTTCTTTATAATGTTTAGATGGTATAGTGTGAGTAATTTTACGGGAATTAAAAATATGAATATTTTAATTGATTATTTAATCCATTTATCTATCCATGAATATTCCCAGGAGTTTTTTTATTGACATCCAATTATAAATTATAAATGATAATTATAAATCAAAATTCATGCAATAAACTATTGACTGATTTTACATAGACAAATTTGGAAAACAGTATAATACAATTTATAGATTATAGGGATCTGAACAAAATACTACCCTTCAACGGACCAGCAGTAAACACAGAATAAGGTTAAAAGCACATTTTAACTTGTTGATCGTGACTTTTGTGTCACTTTTTGGTTGAAGTAATAGATTAGCTATTGTTACCCTTTGTTTCACTGACACAAATATGTTTATTTATTAATTTTAAGGATGTATGTCACTTATTTGATGCGATGGATGCTGATCTTAATATTTTAGTATTTAATTAATTGCTGTGCTTTAGGTGAGTTTAGATGTTCTTAGGCAAAATTTTGTTTATAATTAGTAAGAGATGTAAGTGGATGAAGGAAAAGAAAAGTTTTGCAGGCTGGTGTATATTCGGTGTTATATGGTAGTTGAAAGTGTAGCGACAGGAATGTGAGGAATTTGAAAGGGTCCAATTCATCCTGAAGCGACAGAAGCGAGGTCTTTAAAGTGAGAGCGCCCCTATTTGAGCAAAACTGTTAACCGCGGACAAGTTTTAACTCGCTTCAGTTGTTAGCGAAATGTCAGGGCAGTCTTTTAAAAGGAGACCATTTAATAAACTTTAGAAGTAGAAAGCAGAGACGTGTAGCTGCCTCAGCTGTTTGAAAACAGGACGAATCTCTACAAGAAGTTGATGTGCCATGATACTGTGAGGTTTTAGAGGCTATGCGGGGCTCTGATCACGTGTGATTGTAGTCAACAGAATTCTGTTCTAAATGTTTTGCACGTGACAAAAGGCTGTTTGGAGTTGAAAAGGGAGGTTTTTGTCATTGTTTCAGAGGAGATAGATACAGTTCTGCCTGGCAACTGAACTTTCCCCTCATTGGTTTAGACTCACTTCGGTTTCCTCCTCTTTCTTGGTGTCGGACAAAGGATTCCTGAGTTTTTAAACTTTTTTTTTTCCTGATCATATGTTGCAATCAAATCGATCTAAAAAACGAGGCATGTTTCCTTTTTTTTTAAAGGTTATACTTGACTACAAGCTCAGACCCGAGGTTAACTTGTGCAGCAAAAAAAAGCTTTGCATGTAAAAGTAAATGAAACTTGGCTCACATGAGTTAGTGAGCATGAGTGTGTCGCTTAATGAGACACGGGGCGATTATACCGATTTAGTCTGTTATACCGCCCCCTACCAATTCTTTTACCAAGGCGCATGTTCACACCGCTAAACAGGCTTTTTACCCCCATCATTTAGGAAAAAGCCCCCTCGCTCCTCCTCTGTTTCCTACCCCCCGATTTCACCCCATAGCTGTTCGCCACCCGGAGTAAAAAGACCTCCCATTTCTAGACTGGCAGCAATAGGAAGGGCAGCAAAAAAGTCATTTAAGAATTATCTTTTCTACGCTCAAGCAGACAGCCACTCTCTCTCTCTCTCTCTCTCCCCCCTCTCTCTCTCACTCACTCTCTCTCTCTCTCACACACACAGGCCGCTGCTTCTCTTTGATCTTCCCTTAACAACAGTGCACGTCACTGCTGCAGAAAGGGAGTTTTGTCAGGGGAGCGCGGCGCGAGAGTTGTTCAGTGGCTTGCAAGCAGCAGAGACGGCGAGAGCGGCATCAGCACAAATCTCCGTCCTTGCCGAAAAAGAAGAGCCGTTTCCTTCTCTTTACTCAACTTTTTCTTCTTCCGTGCCAAAGTCAGTGCCGAAGCCATGGAGCACCAGCTGTTCTGCTGCGAGGTGGATACCATAAGAAGAGCTTACCACGACGCCAACTTGTTGAATGATCGAGTTTTACAGACAATGCTCAGAGCGGAGGAAAACTATCTCCCCTCGCCCAATTATTTCAAATGCGTCCAGAAAGAAATTGTACCCAAAATGAGGAAAATCGTCGCCACATGGATGCTAGAGGTTTGTATAAGCCGACATTTGTTGACATTACCCAACTTTGTCTTAAGATGATTGTCCCTTATGCTCTTTGGACCCGATCTCCTAATGCAGGCCCATTACTAACACGGCTATTTCGGAATCTTTCTATCTCTAACCACCTTCCTCTTTTACTATTTCAGCCTTGTTATCATTACCGAATGACATGTTTTGCTTCTTCCTCTTCTGTTTTTTTTTTTTTTTTTTTTTTTTAATCTGCTTTCCGAAAGTAATATTCCCCACACTTCAGGAGATTGATGTCGTTTCCTGTTCATCTCCAGCCCTGAAATGTATAGAATTCTTCCAGCGTGGTTTGCTTCGTTTCGTTTTAAACCAAAATAAGCTGAAATGTATTTTCCTCGAATTTATTTCAATTTAATATCAATGTACACGTATGCAATCCCACTCGTGCCAGTATGCGCCATCTTTGCTGTCGTGTGGAGAAGTTGTTTTAATATCTTAAAAATTCGGAAAACGCCTTAACGTTGACATTTCTCACAAATTGTTGTTCAGCCTGAGACCTTTAAGTCTTATGTATAAGTTCGTGTCATTCCCTGGAGCCAGACTTTATATTTATAAGTAAAAACTTTTGTTTCATTTCGCCATGCCTCATGCAGAACGTCCCTGAAGGTCGGAGTATAAATAAGATATTTCCTTCGTTTCCGACGACAAAATTGAGATATAAATATTCGGATTATGATCCTGATCGGTTATCGTGGATTTACATATGCTTTATGTGCACTTCTGTTCATTAGAATAATTTATATTAATTTTTGAACTGTGTGTGGAGTGTGAATGCGGCATGCTCCGCATCATTACGGACACCCTGCGAAATTCAATTAATTTCATCCGATTTTCGTTCCCAAATGCAACATATTTGAGTTGTGACCGATACAGTATACGTGGCTGAACATTTCCATATAGCTTAATAACGTCGAAACAATTTTATTCTATTTTTAAATATTTTTTGAAAAGATGACGAACTAGAAATTGCCTTCGCGAGCCTGGCGCCGGACGCCACCTTTGTGTATTAGGAAGCAACGACCGCTAGCATCTACTGCTAACTTCAACTTTTACACTATCAACCTGCAGCCTTATCAACATATCGATCGACTGAATAAATATTCTGCACTATTTATCATTTGATAATCAATCGTTTAGATGTGTTTTCTTTCATAGGCGTATACTGTTTCACATCAGATTCCAGAAAATAAAAACCTTGTGCCATTACTTCATTTTTCAATTTAGGCCAAAATCATCAACAGCTTTTTTTTAATTATTATAATATTTTATGGTTTCATGCTATTTAAAGGCGCATTTCTTATTTTGTTGAGTTAACCTGTCTATCCTGGTTTATGCTTCAAGCGTGTTCTACCATACGTTTGTCACCAGGTGTGTGAAGAACAGAAATGTGAAGAGGAGGTCTTCCCTTTGGCCATGAACTACTTGGACAGGTTTCTGTCTGTTGAACACACTAAAAAGACACGGCTGCAGCTGCTGGGAGCTGCCTGCATGTTCTTGGCCTCCAAAATGAAGGAAACCGTGCCATTAACAGCCGAGAAGCTTTGCATATACACGGACAACTCCATCCGCCCCTGTGAATTATTGGTAATTATATATTTATGTCTTCTTTATTAGGTTATTCTGTCATCCATATGTTTGGGTCATTTTGTGCAGAATGTGCTGGTGTTGACTTAGTTTGCAAGAAGACCAAATAGTGCAGTGCATGCAGAGATGAGCCATTCTTGATTTAGATGTAGGATATTTTTCTTTCAAACTGTCACCAAATTCAACCATCAAGTCTTTGTAGTTTGTAATTGGTCCTAAATTGAGTAGCTTGATTCAGGAGCAGATAAAGCCATTTGAGGAAGGACACCATCTAGAGGCCACATGATAGAATGCTTTATGCACAAACAGAAAAGTAGTTGTGTGAAAACTTTCGTGGCCTTTTATGACAATTTGTGCACTTTCATGTCTTCCTCACAGCAAATGGAGCTACTTGTACTGAATAAGCTGAAGTGGGATCTAGCATCAGTGACACCCCATGACTTCATTGAACATTTTCTCACCAAACTGCCCATTCATCAGAGCGCCAAGCAGATTCTGCGCAAACATGCTCAGACATTTGTGGCTCTTTGCGCAACAGGTATGCACCTTTTTACCTTCATTTTTGACCTGTGTAGATCTGTGCTGTTTCGAAGCGACATGCAGGATTATTTGTTGTTGCGAAACACCTGAAAGAATCGAAATGTTGTGCTTAGAGACATTGGTTCTGTTTTCCTTTTTCAATTTGCAATCAGAAAGCACTTTTTATTGGGGTGGAAAGAACTGCCCTAATTCCTAGTCCAGAGGTATTATAAACTGACGTGAGCGTCTGCGAGTGAGAGGAAGTCTGTTTCCTTTTGTGGTGATTGCAGTGTCTGCACCATGCCTCTGCAGAGGCCCAAGAGCTTCCCAGCAGCAGCCTGTTAATGCACAGTCTCTGAATATTTGAGTAAAAAAAAAGAGGATACTATCTGTTGTTTCTTTAAAACACAGGAGATACACAGCATACTGTAGAGTTATGTAGTATAAGCAAGTGAAGCATACATGTGGGTTTGGTTTTTTTTGCATAAGGGTGTGACCCTTCTCACAAAAGCTCCTTTTTTTGGTTTGTGACATGTGGAACCCCATCAGTCTCTATTGTTATGTAACCTATTGCATTCAGATCATGGTCAGTTTATAGTCTGTCTGAAATACCCTTTAGTGTCTTAGGAAGGAATCTCTCTGCTTTAGCCCTTTCATTCTTTCTTTTGACATGGTGGGTATCACTGCAGCTTGCACCCCTTTTATGTTTATGACCTCAATTTCTTTTGGGAAATGGCCTGGGATAGCTGCCAGGAAGATTGTGCTTGGGTGGGTAGTGAGTGAGGAAGGGGGCTAGCCATGGTCATGAATAGATTTTGGTGACGGCTCCCGTGCCTTTATGTTCAATTTGTCTTAACAATTGCCCTCTCGTCGCCGGGCTAGCAATGGTAGACTGCTACCTATGAGAGGGGCCGTTGTGTTGCGCTGCTGCGCTCTCCATGTGTGGGCAGAACCCATAGTGAGTGAGCGAGTGAGTGAGTGAGAGAGGGAGAGAGAGGGGAAAAGTCCCTACTTTGATTTATAATGTCTTCCCTCTCATGCAGGCAGTGTGGGAAGACAAGTTACCTAGAGCAAGCACTCACATTTCAGCCACTTTATGTAGAGGGAAGTCATTTTCTTAGGAACATAAATGAACCTGCATATAAAGGCCTTTATACACTGGGTATGGTACATTGCAGATATATTTGTATGTAGGTCATAATTTAGTTGTTTTACTGAGGAGTTTCTCTTTGGTGGTAACAGACTTAGAGTAGGGGTGGTGGCTTAGGACCTACAGCATACACCCCACCCCCCACCCCACCCCGCCTCCAAAAATAAGAGAGAAAGAAACCCACCAAGAGTCGCAGTTTGGTGTCGCCCCAAAATGTCATGGACTGTCCCCTGCCTGCCATGACCGCCTACATTGTGATTTAGTCATGCTGTTCTCTCTTATGTGCCCTCCCAGAAACATCCCCCAACTACACATTTCCTTTTTAGATGGCTATATTCTTTGGATTTTGCACTCTTCCATTTGATTTCCATCATGTTTAAATCAAATTCTCAGCCTGGTTCATTCTTAATTAAATGGCATAATTTCTCTGATCTGCAGATGTTAACTTCATCGCAAGCCCTCCCTCAATGATTGCGGCAGGAAGCGTTGCCGCTGCTGTGCAGGGACTCTACTTGAAGGGTGCCGACAGTTCTTTATCTTCCCAGAACCTCACCAACTACCTATCCCAAGTTATCAGGAGTGACCCAGTAAGTCCGACAATTCCTCACTTGCTTTTCCAAACAACATGTCTCAGCATCAAGTTTGATACCAAACTGATACCAAATGCTTCTGGTTCCTTCCACAGGACTGTCTTCGATCGTGCCAGGAGCAGATCGAATCTCTGCTGGAGTCTAGTCTGAGGCAGGCACAGCAGCAAAGCATCTCCACAGAAAGCAAACGCGTGGAGGAGGACGTGGATCTGTCATGCACTCCTACAGACGTCAGGGACATTAACATCTGACGGTGCTGGCCTTTGTCTAGGGTCTTGTTTTTTCATTGGGGTAATGGGCTTTGACCAGAGGCTTCATGGGACTAGAGGGCACACAGTCCCCACACCACCAGAGCCCACACAGACACCTCAACCAATCCTAATCAGCCCCTCAGAGTGCCCTTGCTGTTGACCCCTCAGTGGCACCCCCAGTGGCCTTCATGATTGGGCTGTTGCTGGCCAGGACCACCAGAAGAGGACAAGGGAAGGATAGAAATCCTGATCATCCCTTCCACATAGCTTATTTCTCTTTTTCAATCCCTCTTCACATAACTTGAGTCAAAAAAAAAAAAGACAAAAAATGTATAGTTAATCTAGGATTTTTAAAATTGCAACAGCTGCATATATTATTTATGTAGTTGGTACTTGTCTAATGTACAGACAAGGAAATAGTTTGGTAATTTTATTTCAAGTGTCTCAATAACCATCATTTGAAAGAGAAGAGGCATTCATTTTGTTTCTTTTTATCTCTTTCTTTTAGCTAGTATAATGTCACACATGCTAACAGTCACCCAGCCATTTTTTCCCTTTTATTTTGGTTTTATTTGTTTTGTTTTTGCAGTCTAGGCATGTGTATGTATCCCCGCTTGCTTATGCGTTTAGTCACTTTATTCTATTGTCTAGACTTTTAAAATCCCTAACGTTTCTTTGTTTCTTTCAAAATGGCTTGTGTAACCCTAGTATATTTTTATTAAGCATGTGTTTTTCTATGTTATGATTTAGAGGCCTGTGGATTGCCAAAGCTAAGGCTTTAATTTAACACCAGACAGTACCATTTCCATTTCCCCCCAATTTTTGTTTGTTTGATAGATTGTCCTCACTGCCAATGCCATCACTGGTTGTGACACAATAAGCTTCTCTCCTACCCGCTTCCTATGTTACATTCGCAGTGCAATCCACAGTCTACTTTCTCTTTAGATTTATGTATTATAATCTAAAACCATTCCATTCATAAAAAAGCACTTTCAGTCCGTCTTGTAAGGCTGACTTATGAAAAAAAAAAATCCACATTTGTAAAACAAAACTGAAAAAAAAAAATGGAATGGAGTAGGATTTGATGACAGGTTTGCTTCCTGTCTGCAGTATGGAGCAGGTCTCTTTATGGTGTTATAGGTTAGAGAGAGAGAAATGGAGAGTTGGGGGGAAAAAATGGATTCTCAGATTAGTAGAGCAGGATTACAATTATCACTATCCTACAGGCTGAGACGGATGCTGGAGAACGTTGAGGTGCAATCTCAATGATAGCGAACCCACGCAAGCCTGTGGCCATTTAGCTCCAGGTGCATTGATGCTTTTAAAACACTAAAGTAAGAAAAGCTATAACAAAGATTGAGAGCTATTTATTTTGTTCTATTCCCCCTCATGTAAGGCCAGTATGGAACGTGTCAACAGGATGCCAGAGTTTTGAAGTGTGCTCAATGCACAAATGTTTGCTATCTTGTGTGAAATGTGTTTTTTTTTTTTTTTTTTTTTTGGGAAGATCAGAGAAGCGCCATGGTTATTGTGCCGAGCTAACACATGTTAAATGAGAAACAAACAAACAAACAAAATAACAGAATGGCAAGAGAAAACTAAGTGTCGTGGCCTCTACAAGATTTTGCACAAGCCCCAAGATGTAATGTCCTCTCTCAACTCTCGGTGGAGAATACAGGGACAAAGACGGACGTTAGAGGTGGCAGAGTGAGACGTTAAAAGGGGTAACGCCTGGACATCAGAAAGTAACTGCAGAAACTAAACTAAGGTGTTTGTACAGTGAGAAAAGAAGACAACACAGGAGCACACACTCCTCATATTTAGCTGCTACGGTGGGATTTCCGGCAAGTATGAAACTTTGAATGAAAAAAAGAAAAAAATGGAAAAGACATGCTTTGTTCTCTTGTCTTGTTTTGCTGCTATTTTTTTTTTTATTTTATTTTATTTTTTTTGTTTTTTTGGTTTTGTCTATGTATAATGTCAATATACTGCCATAGGTTTTTAATTTTCTCATAGAAAATTATGATATTGACATCTGTTTCTTTTGGTAGTTTTTTATGTGATCAGTTTTTATTAATGTGATTTCTGCGCTATTCCAAAAAAAGAGGGAAAAAAGAAAAAAAATCGACAAATGTTCCTGTTTTTACCCACAATACCTCAGCCAGTTATGATTTAGTAATGAATTTTTTTTCCTCAGTCCTGTCTTTTTTTTTACTTGGTTATTCAGTGTCTGCTGGTCCGGTAATTGGACACCCATTATACATTACATTCTCCTTCTGGGTCCTGATATGAGCAAAATAAGTAAATAAACTTAAAAAAGAGAGAAGAGAAAGAGAGCGCATTAAATGAAATTGGTGCCATAAACAGCTTGATTATATAACTCATTTGAGTTGTTAACTGTTTCATTAAAAGAGACTTTTATGCCCCACCTTTAGGCCCCTTGCGGCTTGATCTTAATGTATTTATGAAGCTTTTGCTCAAACTGAAAGCAGATATGAATTTGTGAATTTTACAAAGCCATAGTATTGTAGTAATTTAACATGGCTGCCATGTCAGAAGCTGAATATGTTGCTTTGAACACAGGAAGCTTGGCATGTTAACATCACATGTGTCAATATCACAATAAATGGCATGTAGATGCAACCAGCAGTAGTTCTTTTCTTTTTCATATTGCATTCACGGAAGATATCCAAAATTGTAAAAAAAATTCTTTTAAACATCAGCAGTTGATCCTTGATTCCCCTCCACTCCCTTCCCAGTCCATTTTCTTTTTAGCCATATACATGGTGCTGCTATGTGTTTTGCATTGTGACTGGAGATAGAACTTTAATATTATATAAGAGGTGCAGCTTGGAGTTGTAGGGTGAGCTACTGGCTAACCCAGGACCCAGGGGGACAAAACCACACATTATCCTCTGGATAGTTTCAGGAATGTTTGTTACCTCAAGACAAAAAAAGTCTAATGAGCTGCACGTTTTGCAAGCTAATAAATATAGATTTTAAGTAAATTAAATAAATAAATGTAAAAGAAAAGACAAGCTGGTGTGGAGGTTTTCAGGTGTTTCTTTTGAATGTGAAAGGAGAGATGTTGACTCAGACCCCATCAGAGCAGTCACTGCATCCTCCTTTCCCCGGACCATCAAAAGCTTGGCTTTGTGTCTTGTAAATGAGAGCAGTTGCTCTTTTTTGGTCTTTTTGTTTTTGAATGGTGTTAATCAAAGAACACTCTAGTAAACGTGGTGATGACCCAAAAATAAAATGTCACTTCATGTGGTTTTTTTTTCTTTGCTGGTCCGAAATGCACAGTCTTTACTTGCAGACCATTCTAGACATTATGTTAGCTAGAATTAAAGTTGAGCTTCAAAACCAATTTTTACCTTGTCTGTTTTCTCTCTAACAAAAGCCAAGAAGAAAAATGTTGAATGCTTGCTGGGGTAGAATTAAAAAAAGTAGAGTTTATCTAGTCATATGTAGGACATTAGACACTTGGTGGTATGCTACTGTGGGAAAAGTAATCAACAGTAGGGTAATGTGATGCAGCCTAATTCAAGGTGGGGTCACTCTTACCTACCCAAGATGGATTATTTGCCAATAACTGCAAGTCCTTAAAGTTTCATTCCTCTTCAAGTTTCCACAACAATAAATGATATGTGTCGCTTTTCATCAGAAATAGTTGTTATATGTTTAATGTTGTGTTCCTGCTATCACTTTATGTTATAGTAATGATAAACAACCATCCACCAGATTCTCTCCTTTATCTCTTTTGATCTTCACACCATTAAAGAAAAGATTGCAATGTTACCATGAAAGCACAAAGGACAAAAACTTTCCTGTGGTGAAAACTTAAAATTAACTTCACCTCTGACGGTTACAAAGCATTATGAAAACACGCAAACTCCACACAGAAACATCCTCACCGTGCCCAGAACCTTCTTGCTGTGAAGTGGATGTGCTACCCACTACCTCACTGCGCTGCCCTCATTTGGATTTAAAATATGCAAATACTCGTTTACACCCAACCAGTACTGCTTGGATGATTACTGTAGTGATTATTATATTTCAGTTAGTAGCAATTTTTAACTCTAATTGTTGCAGTAAGTAGCTTCTCATTTTTTTAAACAACCATGTAAGAAGACATGTCCTGTGGCTGTAAAAATGTCACTGCATCTCAAAATGGTTAAGTTGTTGGCCTCATTCAAGCAAGTTAGAGACCTAAGGAGAAAACTAAAATTGAGGTAAGGACTGTCTGGTACATTATTAAAGCCTAAAAGTATGGTGCTGAACCATCCACTTCGCAAAAGAAATGGGGTTGGAAAAAAATTGTTACTGACCACAATCGGAGATCGATGACATCAACTAGTAAATATTTGACAGCATAACTCATGGTTGTCTTTAATAGGAAAATAAAAGCATTTCAATAAAAACAATGTGACAAGAACTCACAGAACTCAGACTAAACAACAGTGGTCATAGGAAAACCACTTGATAGGAGGATAATCAGAAGACTTAAATCTCTTAGGAAGCATAAAGATTAGACTACTGGGAAGGTAACCTGCAGTGGACTAGCATCCCATCCAGGAGGAGCTGTACTCCTAGTCATTTCACAATACAGAAACCGGGGATAAGCACCGGCCTGATGAGCCACTAGCCCCTGTGTGTAAAAGCCCAAAAGACTTACCTTACCGTACCTTAAATCTCGTAGGAAGCATAAAGATTGGACTCTGAAGCAATGCAAAAATATAATGTGATCTGATGAGTCCAACTTTACCTTATTGCAGGGAGATGGGACTGCCAGAGACAGAAGAGAGTCGCATTAGGTGATGTACATATCATGCATAGTGGCCACTGTACAAGCCTCTGGAGGCAATGTTATGATCTTAGGTTGTATCAGTTGGACAGGTCAGCTGACGAACTGAATGTACTGAATGACCAGGTTATAACATTAATGGACTTTTTCCTTCCCTGATAGCATTTTTTTTTTAGCATTTTTTTTCCTCAGATGTATATTTTATTTTATTATATTTTTATTATATTTTTATTATATTTTTTTATTTCATTCTG
>JAQMYF010000017.1:8557542-8574008 GCA_030014195.1 Neosilurus mollespiculum
ACTGGGTTCTCTTTACCTACTTTTAGGACTTGTGAGAAAGTCTGATGATGTTTTAGGTCATATCTATGCAGAAATGTTGAAAATTCTTAAGGGTTCACAAACTTTTACACACCACTGTAAATTGCTTTTCATGCATGAAGGCCTTCAAAAATACACAAAACTCAAAAATCCCATAAAGCCCACATTTTGTTTTTTTTTTAAATCAACGCATTTCTAATCTTTAAGCTGTTTTCCAGCCCTACATCATCTTGAAAAAGAACCACAGTTATCTGATTTATCAAATGAAAAGTATCTACCTTTGCTCCTAGTGGGTAAGTCTATATTAAACAATGATGTAAGGAAAATGAATGCTAACATTCACATAGTTCTTGAGTTCTGTAATTCTTAATATACCTATCATATATTTTTTCAGTATTTCTATGAACAAATGACTATCAAGCTTTATGGACAAATATATAGCAATACCATGGTATATTTTGCATATTATCTTGTAAAATGGCTGGCACATATATATATATATATATATACTGTTCATTTGTGCAGAATAGAAGATTCATAAATAAATAAATATAGATGAAAAAACTCATCACGGCAACACTTATTACAGCACATGTAATACAGAATTGTTTTCTTTGGCTGATGTTTTAACTTAACCCTTTTACTATTTTCTAATTATGGAGACAAACTGATTTACAGCATTGAGCACACAGTTGGAGTTTAAGTGTCTCTTATGGGGCTTCCCTCATAAATGACCTTTGTCAATTGATCTGTTAATGTGCAGTGACGTCACTATATGCAAAGTGGATTGTGAGATTTTGCCCCCTCAGTTTTTATACTCATAGGGCCAGTTCTACTAAGATCCCAATTTGCGTGTACTAATTTGCGTGTGCAATCTAGAATTTTGCGTGTGGGGAGGAACCACGGTTTGCAGGTGATTTACTAAGAGTACCTTTGCAAGACACAATCCTTAGTGCGCACTGTTAGTAAATCAGTTTGTACATTTTTTGCGTGTGCAATGAGTTTGCTAACATTTTTATACAAGCAAACCTTTAGTAGATCCGGCCCATAATGTACAGGCACACATACATACATACGAACTTGCTATTGCTCAGTCAATACATCAACGCCCCTGTATATTGTTTGTCCGTTGTGCCTGTTGTGCCCATAGTGCCAGTTTGCCCTTAGTGCCCACTTGCCCATAGTGCCAGTTTGCCCATTTCTCATGTTCACCCCTGTATTGTGTCTTCCAGTCCACCTACATCCCAATAGGAATAGGTTGGTATCATTGTTACCACCTGTTCCTTATTAGGTCTGGGTATTTTAAATTTCTGCCTTTGTTCTGTTTTTGCTGTGTTCTCAAGTTGCTAAGTGTGAACTTCCCTGAGTTTACCAGTATAGTTTGTTTTTATGTGGTGGCTTATTTTAGTATTGTTATTATTATTATTATTATTATTTAGTATTTTTTGCATTCCTGTTTTTTTCACCCTCTGGACTTTGTACCCTGGATATTTTACTGCTGTGCCTAGTCTTGGCCTTCCTTTTGCTACCACTAAGGTTCAGAAGAACCTTTCTTTGCTAGGGTCACTCAGTGACTATTTTTATTTTCTTGGCAAAGATTTGCATGTAGATTTTGTCTTCTGAAGCCAAGCTTGTTGCCTTTTTTCCCCCTACAACTTAAGATACCTGGACTTAAAGCCCTTTCTGGACCCCTTGCCACTGTGACTCCTAGAAAGATCTGTGACCATGTCTTTAGAATCTTTGGCCTCCCTCAGGATGTTGTGTCAGATCGGGGTCCTCAGTTTGATTTCAGCTTTTGGTGGGCCATTTGCTGTCTTATAGGGGCCACTGTGAGCCCATCATCAGGATTCCACTGAGTCCAATGGTCAGATAGAGAGGGTGAACCAGGACCTGGAATCTGTGTTGAGGTGCCTGGCTTCTGACAACCCCAGGACCTGGAGTTCAGCTTGTCTTACAATAGTGTTCATGCGTGATAATATGTTCATTTGTGGTGATTAGACTTACACAAACTATTTCAATATTAAAAAAATAATTCAACTGCATTCGACATCTCGTGATTTTTCAGGATTGAGCGACTGTGGGTAGCTGTAACAATCAACAAGCATGACCGCTACCTTAGCATTTCCAATGCTGCACATCTCTTCTGTTGAAACTACATGTTTCTGCCCCGCCTGCTGGATGACCTGGAGACTTTTCGCTGTGGTTGGGGCACTCATCCACTAAAACACTTGACTCTGAACCAGCTGTGAGTGCTGGGCTGTACACATCACTTGATTCCTGACCCAGGTAACACGGAGGTACATGCAAAAATGATGTAACAATGAATGGTGTAGTTCACACAATACAATTAGAAGCCACCCGCGTGTACTATTTGAGACTCCAGTGAGTGTTTGTTCATCTATGTTATTAATTCATAAAAATAAAATGGTTTTGTAGTTGTAGGGTATGGCCATTCCTGATAGAGTGGGAAAACGGCAGACTTCCTTGTGATGACCACTCAAGTGTCGTTGTTCCAAACACAGAATGCCCACTGATGGTTGGACAAATTAGTTTTTAAATGCAGACAACCTAAGAGCTGTACCCCAGTCCTCTGGCTGTGTTGCTTACGCTGCCACTGTACATTTTTGTGAGCATTTTCTATTTCTGTGAAACAAGTGATTTAAGTCATGAGTACTGACACAGCATTCTGGTAGTGGTTGCAAACACCCTGTAGAAATGTTTGCAGTGAGTTAAACTAATTGTTGTATTACATATTTTGTAATAAATGTTGACTTTTTTGTGTGTGTGTGTGTCTATTTATAAATGTTTCATTCTACACAAGAATTGTGTGAATTCTATGTGGAGAGAGAGAGAGAAAATGTCAGTTAATTATCACTGCCTCAGCAGTGAACATAACATTAGCGAACCATTTTCGTCAAATGTACAGCTGGATGTTGTCCAGTAAATTCTGTTAATGTTCAATATGAGTTTTTGTTGCTATCAAAAGCAAGAGACTTGAGAAGCAAATAAGTGTTAACATACTTAATGAAGTGACATCATGCGGGACTGTTGCTATGGGCTGTCTGTTCCCCTGACACGTAAATGAATGGCTGGATCATTGTTTGATTGCTTATCCTTGGTGCCCCGGATGTTGACAGTGAATTTTTTGACACTGAATTTGGCCTGTTGACTTTGTGCCACTGAAAAAATAAGCTTTGAATTTTTTAACGCTTGTATTTTTAGTCATGAATTTGTGAAAATTGAAAAAAATAAGAGAAAAGGAGTGATTAAAAATATCTGAATTGACATTTTTTTCATAAGTGTCATATGGTGGCCATCTTGGAATTTCTAGTGGCTAACACTTTTTTCTTAAAGTCTACCCAACAATGAGTATTTCTGCCAAATTTCATGCTTGTATCATTAAATAAACGATTGTTTAGATTATCTACTCCACTAAACCAAAATGCTATTCTGAGAATGTGGCGAATCAAATTTAAGAACATTTTAACCAAGAGCCATGAATTGCCATTTGCATCAGTCGCTTTTCTATTGCATTCCTAGTGTGATCACACCCTAGAGCTAAAGCTGCTCCTAAGTTTTTCAACAGGGGGTAATTATTTTGCAGTAAAGCAGGGTGATATGACCTAAAAAATAGTCCTGGTATTTTCAGACATTTTCACAATAACAATATTTATCATTATAAAAATGATGCTATAAAAACAATATTCAAAGCAAAGAACCTGACAATGCATGCAGACTGGTTGTAAGTATCCAGACAGGGGGCGCTCACACAGTCTTGTTCACACCTGCAGCTAGTTCTAGCTCTTCAGACACCTGTCATATACCAGTGCCACTCCAAACCTAGAGCACTGGTTCCTAAGCTCCAGTGCTGCTCGTGTTTTTGCTTTTTGTGCCAGAAAACACATTTGCTTTGCTTTTGCTAGTGTTTTGCTGTTGACTTGTTTCTGTTTTGGATTAAAACAGCTGTCTTTCCAGTGATGACCCGGTAAGAGTTCTTCCATCTCCTGCTACTGCTGACAGGAAGATTATAATAGACCTAAAATTTAGTAAGCTAGCTTTACATAGTGGATCATACTATATTAGTATATACTACACAGGAATGGCACAAGGGGTTAACGCCAGTTGAGGCCTGTTCAGCGGAGCAGGACAAAAAAGTTGTGTTTGGCGAGAAAAAAAAGGTGATTTGAAGGAATAACTCCGGAATGAACGGAAGAGTCGGTCGGGTAGCGATAGCTTTTAGCCTAGCCCGGAGTCAGTTCAGAGCACATAGAGCTCACCTACCAAATTGCTCATGGTTAAAATATGAAATGTTTTAGTGGACTTTTTGTGCTTCTGTTCCTGTGTAGTATATACTAAAACAAATAAGCACCTCAGGCTCAGTGGATGTCACTGATTTAAACTATTCATCTCGCCTTCAGCACATAACTGTTAATGTCTATTTCTTGATATGTTCATGATGGTAAAAATACTTGCAACTACCTGTTTATTTATGAAGGAATGCTGATATTTTTGCTAAATAACAATACTCATGGTAATCATTTGGCTGACAAACTGAATGATCATATCATAATAATGATAATATATCCATATATCACCCAGCCACATAACATTACTGAAGGTTCTCAGTAAAATTCGACAAATTTTATATAACACTACCCTGCTGGTTATTATACTTCGATTACAACAACATGCCCTGTCATGTCTTATTCCGTACTTGTCTAGGTACCTGATTATTATATCCTCAAAGCTTCTTAATGAGTACAGTGATACACACAAACTAGTATTCTCCTATAATAGAAACACAACACCTCGTATCATTCTTATATGATGGTGATATTTTAA
Organism: Neosilurus mollespiculum; assembly: GCA_030014195.1. Classification (NCBI taxonomy): domain Eukaryota; kingdom Metazoa; phylum Chordata; class Actinopteri; order Siluriformes; family Plotosidae; genus Neosilurus; species Neosilurus mollespiculum. The sequence goes on from JAQMYF010000017.1 coordinate 8,562,403, forward strand.
TTATTTTTAAGTAATGAGGCATTTTAAATGTTCATGAACATTTACTTGTAATTCTATTAAAAATAATTTCCCATTTCTAAGGAAAATATTGTTGAAATACTGTATAATCAGTGAAGTAGTAAAACGGTTAATAAACAGTTCTGATTTGCTCCAGCAGATGGAGACGTGCCTCCATCAACAAAAAGCACATCTGCTCTAATAACGCCTCAGTCTTCTCAATCTTCACCACCAGACGGTGCTCACATCACACGTCAGGAACACTCAAGCCAACCAAGTCAAACAGTAGCTGATCACAAATCAGCACATACTCTCCTTCTTCTGACTTACTTCCTGATGTTTACAGCACAAGGTCAAGAGAAAGTAACCCCACAGCAATAATCTACCAAAAACATTCCCACTTTCATTCAGTTCATTTGACCAGCCTTGATTGTGCGTGTACTACATCATATCCCGCTTCTCTTTTGGACTTGCTGAAAATCAGATGTCAGGGGCTCCGTACGGCTGAGAATGCCTTAGAGAAAGGCTTGCATCTGTAGGGTTTCAAAAGGACATTCCTCCTGATCCAGACACATACTCTCGGAAGTCTGCAGTTACGTTGAGTAAAGAACACACCTGCAGCACAGAGAAATGTTTTCATTGGGCAAATGCACATATTCTGTATTGTGTAGTATATACACTATTAACATGAGAAACAGAAAATGTTGTGGAGGGACGGACCAATAGGCTGAACTAAATTATGGTTAATATTAATTTAGAAGAGATAATCTCTTTATAAAAGCAGTACATTATAAAAAAGTACTTTTTTACAAGGTGTGATTGCTATGAGTAAATGTGATGATTAAACAATGAAAAGTACACTCAGGAAAAACTATTTATTCAATCACTATTCCCCAAAACAATTGTACACAAAATATGCATGTTCAGAAATGTACCATTTTGGAACGACGAGGATTAAATCAACTAAATACAAATTATTATTACCATTTTGCTTGTTGTCCAACCACCTCATGTGCTGTTTTTCAGTTCTTTTTTCTTGTTCAATGAGAGAAATCTAGTCTCTGTTGGGCTTGAGCAAGTGCATCAAAATTACGCTGGATTTCTGAGGTGGAAATGCGAAGGACAGCTGGCAGATTATCATCAGTGAGAGAGGATCTGTACCTGGATTTATTAAATTTCATCACTGAGAATGTTTGCTCACATATGTAGGTAGATCCAAAGAGAACCAACATCTTCTGAGCATGCCTCCTCATGTGTGTAAAGTTCTCCTCCTTAAGAGAAGAGTAAAAATCCAGCAACGATACTAACAAACAGTTCTGCCAGTATCATATCAGATTGCAGGTCAATGAGTTACAGCTGAACATGGCTGGGTACATTATCCACATTGCAGGTAAAGGGAGAGGAAATCATGTGCATTTCACCCTCAACTGTTCTGAAGTCTTCAAATCTCTTGAAAACTCACCATGCAGTGCTTTTAACATAGATGAGTACCTGCAGAGGTGATCGGCTGATGGTGTGACTTCTCTCAGGGTTTGCATGTGAGTGAGATTGTTGCTTTCCAGTTGCCTTGAAAGAAACTGCAACTTTCTCATCAAAGCCTTCACCAGACTGCACATTTCGTGAACAAAAATGTCCCGACGTTGCAGTTTGGTATTTAGTTCGTTCATCAGTGCTCTCACATCAATAGCAAATGCAAGATCTGCCATCCAATCCCCATCTGAGAGCTCTGGTATGTCTTTGCTTTTCTTCTCACAGAACTCTTGAATTTGTTCTTTCAAGTCCCAAAATCTTTTCAGCACTTTGCCCAGGCTGAGCCATCTCACAGTTGTGTGGTAGCCTGTGTCACCCTGTTCAGTCTCATGCTCCTCCATGAGTGCAACAAACAGTCTGTGATTTAATGCTCGTGCCGTGGTGAAGGTAACTATTTTAATCACAACATCAATAACATGGCTAAGTTGTAGTACTGACTTACACACAACACATTCTAATGTATGATACAACGTAAGAATACCAATTTCATTCCCGGGTTGAGTCCAGTCACTTTATCTTGCATCCGTTTTAAAAGTTCAATGTTTTTCCCTGTTATATTTGGACAGCTATCCGTTGTAACACCTACCAGTCTGTCCCATTTTAGTCCCAGTCTGTCCAAGCATGCATTTACACGAACAAAGACGAGTAACTGGGCTGTGTCGCGGACATCACAGTTTCTCGTCCAAAACCAATGAGAAAAAAATCAATGTTGTCCACTTTATTTTGCAGCTGAAGCTCCAGATTTCCTGCGATGTCCTAAATCCTTCTTGTCACTGTTCATCTGGAGAGGGGCACATTCTGGAATGCTTCTTTTTTCTCGGGGCATATTAGCATTGCAGAGCCCACCAAATACTATTTGATGCGTTCCCCATCAGAAAATGACAATGTTTTTAGAGATTTTGCATGATATCACAAAACTGGTCTTGGTTGCTGAATCTCTGGATGCATGAATCTTGGTAAAAAAAAAAAAAAAAAAAAATCCTTGTTGCTTTTGCAGCTTAGCTAGCAAAGCTTCAGATGTCCGTGCCCATTCAGCATCAGTCATCTTTTTGTATTTCTCTGTCTGTTTAGTCTCGTAATGGCCACTCAAGCTGTAGTCCTTAAACACAGCGAACTGCTCTCCACAAACTAAACACACGTTTTTTCTTCTGACTTCAGTAAATAAATACCTAAAAGTCCACATTTTGTTAAAAAATCAAAATTCTGCATCAATCTTTCTTTTTTTTGGAATGAGCGAACATTTTTACAGGTTAACACGCGTAAACTTGCAAACAAAGGTAAAGGTGTGCGCACGCAGGGATTTATATATGCACGCACGTACGTATGTATACATGCATAGCTTACACACAAACACATAGGTAGACCACAACGTATGTATATGTGTGTAGGGTACAGATGTATACATACGGGCATAGGCTACGCACATATGTATGAATGTAACTTACACGGGCCGGTCAGTGACAACCAATGGGCCGGATGTGGCCCAGGGGCTGTACATTGCCCAGGTCTGGCTTAAGGCTTGGTGCATGTCCCTGAATGAAATAGTCCTATTTAGCAACATTCATCTCTCCATCAGGAGATAATTCTTCATTATCCCAGGTGGATAATACGTGAATGAAAACGACAGACAGACAGTGAAGACAATAATCAGGTGGTCAGGTGTACATGATTAGGGTTGGAGCCATAGTCTTCAGAGAGGTAGCTCTCCAGAAACAAAGTTGGAGACCTCTGGTGTAGTAGATATACTAAAAGAATTATGAGCTACAGGCTTGGTAGACATGGCTCAATGAATAATTGGTGATATCAGCCTAGCCTTCAGAGCAGGCACGTGTGAATAAGATATTCTCCAGATATTTCATATGCCATTATGATTGTCCCACACACCAAGGCTAGAGATTTGTCTACCTTTGAGCATCATAAAAATAATTACTGGATCTACCTGTCTAAACTTAGCCCTCACTCTTTCCATGTGTTCCTGAAGGTTCTCATACTGTGGGTCTTCATATGGAAACTTCTGAATCATTAACTCCAGAGACTCAACAGCTTTCAGTCGTTTCCTGGAATAACAATCAGACTCATGATGTCTTTCACCCATTTGTACAAGTACTACAGGTCACACACATTACACCAAGCTGAAATGATGGTGAAGATATTTCCACTGAAAATTCCAAATGGCCTACCTTGTCTTTACATCTTCAGTATTTTGTAGGACACATTTCCATGTGAGTGCAAAGCCATGATAAAAAGAAACCTAAAATGACGGATATGATGACGGTTTTAAAAATGGAACAGTAAAGCACATGCTGCAGTGCGTGATATAATTATGAGTACCTCAGCTGAGAGTTTAGCTCCGTGGAGCATGCCGTGGTTTCTGCCCTCGATCAATCCCTGCTGCGTTCCTTCCTCAAATCCTTCACAATATCCATGGCCATGGAACCTACAGTCATGAGAGAAAAACCCTTGGAATCAAACGTTTTTCTGTATTAAATAATGATGTGATTCAAGCAATATCAAAATTCTACACATTTATTCATTTGCCAAGCCGCTTTATCCTTTATTGGTTTATCCAAGCCACAGGGAGACGGAAGCCTATTTCAACCGTTTCTGGGCGAATGCAGGGCACACCTTGAACAGCTCTCACAAGTCCATCACAGGGCCAACATTTATACACCCATTCACACTTACAACTCGGGGCAACTCCACACAGAAACGCCCTCAGTGGGCCCAGGACTCGAACCCTGGACCTTTATGTTGTGAGGCAGACGCACTAGCCACCACGCCCCTGCGCGCCCACAACTCTAAATATGTAAAATGTCACAGATGATATTTTTGGCAGCTTGGTGGGTAGCACTGCCACCTAACACTTCTGTGTTGGATGGGATGCTGATTCGATACTAAGCTGAAATTATTATTGGTCTGTGTGGAGATTCCCTGCAATTTCTCCCAGTGTGGGTTTCCTTCGGGTTATCCAGTTTCCTCCGACCTCGTGTGTGTGTCTGAATGAAGGCTATATTTATTGTACTGGTACAGAATAGTCATGATGCACTCAGTATTACTGACACAAGGAGAAAGCAGGGCAGCATGAAACAATTTAGGTTTTTAAAAAAAACTCGATTCAGTTTCAACGAACGAAAAATGTACATTACTCAGTGCTAGATAATAATGTCAAAATCTCTTATAAATCAAAAAATATTAGCAAAACACAGTTAGCTCGCTATTAGGTTCACCAAAATGCATTGTTTTTTTACCTGTCGTCGGCCATTATAATCGAGTCGAACAAATCGTCTGTAACGTTTGGTGAAGAACTTGCCATTTTAATAAAACTTGTATGGACTATTTATATATTAGATATTTTATTTTACCCACAAACTGGTTCCCTAAAACTAATAAACTTCCGGGAAGATTACTTCTGCATCGTTCATTCTTACAACAGTTTATAACTATCGCCACCTTCTGGATCGGAGAGAGAACTCTGCTCTAACTATTATTTATTTATTTGTTTGTTTGTTTGTTTGTTTGTTTTATTTAACTATTATTATTATTGTTGTTGTTGTTGTTTTTTTTAGTATTATTATTATTAATTATTATTGTTATTATTATTATTATTATTATTATTATTATTATTAGCACTCTTATTATTATTGTTGTTGTTGTTGTTGTTGTTGTTGTTTTTAGTATTATTATTAATTATTGTTATTATTGTTGTTGTTGTTGTTGTTGTTGTTTTTATTATAATCTTTTTTTTTTTGTTAGCATACAAGCTGTGACCAACAAATCTAATTTGCTTATTTATAGTGTCGGATTGTATTTAGTGTATGAAACGTAGGAGTCAACTGCGACTTGAATCAAACCCTTCAAAGCCTGTAACACAGAGTATTAAGTCATGTGCTACAAAGCACAACGCACTTGTTGAAAAGGTCATCCGGCCTTACGTCATCGAGAGATAGAGGGGGTTTGGGATCTCATTTCATTGTGATCTTGTTAAAGTTAAGCTAGAGCTTAGTTATTTCATAGTAAGCTTCTTACTGTGATATAGAAATTACCTGTAATGTTGCTCATTATAACATCATAAGTGATTGCTTGTTTGCCTGTTTGTGTCATTAAGACTGACTGTATCATTGGAGACCTGGTCTCACCCTTGAAATAAAAAACCTCTCTTGAAATGAATGAACTATTCTAACCAGATGGCCCACAGTGATTTGACCTGTCCAATCAGCACAAAGTTTACTACTTTTCATTGCCATTTGCCAAACCACATAATTCTACTATTAGGGTCAAGAGGAGGCTGAATCCTATCTCAGACAATACTGGGCAAAGGTGGAGTACACCCTGAACAGCTTGCCAGATTATTGCAGGAAACACACAAAACCATTCACGTTCACAGCCACACTTAGGGGCAATTTGGAACAGCCACTTAATACAATGTACATGCCTTTGGACTGTGGGAGAAAACCAACATACCTGGAGGAAGCCCACGCACTGTTATATTAAAAAGAAAAACAGTTCGTTTTACATTTAACTGTATGAATGGCACATTTAATATATATGTATTTAGGCACAGCTGAATGGCAGACCTCCCAACAGATATCTCTATTGATAGGAGTTTGAGGCTAGTGTTATAAGAATAACACTTCAGCCCTGGAGGAAATGAGTAAGTGTCCCATGTGTTTCAGAATACGCTCTGGATGGAAAGCAGGAAGGACTAACACCGGGTTCTCTTTTCACCACCTTTCACTAGCTGATTTCAGCATTCTTTTGTATTACGTGTCTGATGTTTGCCTGCCAGTAAAAAATTATCCGTTTAACGAGTTCATGTTCTGTGCTCCAAATAATATTAGGTGGCATTTTGCTTGGTGAAAGTTTTCAGAAAAGTCTGAGTAGTAGTGTATGAGGCTTTATTCTTGGGGATTAAGTTGAATTATTTAATATAGATGAGGGGCTGAGAACCAGATTGGTGAAGATGAAGGGACCATTCTGACTTGCATAGATTGTATCCACACCTGTCAATATATATATATATATATATATATATATATATATGTATGTGTGTGTGTGTGTGTGTGTGTGTGTGTGTGTGTGTGTGTGTGTGTGTGTGTGTGTGTGTGTGTCTCCAACATGGCAGCCTTATTGGGTTTCCTATGGGAGCATGGATACAAGACAACCATCCAGGACCACATCCAGACAACCATCAAGTCATGTCCATTATGGGGCTCTTCTCTGGGATTCTGATAATAGTTTCATATGTTTACACCTTGGTTGTACCTCAGGGAACAAGATGTAGGTTCATTTGTTATGTTGAACAAATTCTGCTCTGCAATGATAAAATGTTTATTTTATGTAATAGAAAATGTTTATTTTATTAAATAGGCCCCTATTTTACATAACTTCTTTAACAAGCACTTATCATTCAGGTTTAGTATAACAAGGAATTGTTCACTGGTGTAATGAGTGAATTTATTAAAAAATAAACAAGTTCTATTGTTTTCACACAAAAAAAATGGCATGTATCCAATCACTTTTCACTTGCAGAATCTACTCCAACGCCTCAGACTTGACTCTTCATGATTGCCTGTCATTTGAGAATCGGCTCTTTTTGAATGACCCCTTATGTAGCTTGGTTTTTAAATAAGTTATAGTTTAATTTCTTTCTAACTTTACAATGACAGGAGATGTATGCTATACAGCTTTTAATACCCTTATCATTTCCCATGAAATACCATATTCTGTTAATGATCTATCCTGTGTATGTTTTAATCATTTAAAACGATTAATGCACTCACAAGACACTCATCAAGTTTTATTAAGGTAAAATATGAACTAGTTACGTTTTCAACGTCCATGATTGCGATTATCTAATAATTTTCTATTCTATTTGTTAGTTTGGTTGGTTGGTTGGCTGGTTGGTTGATTGTTTAAGTAAATGTATTTAAAAGTAGTTAAATGATATCACCACTAGAGGGAGCAATAATACCATTGTATGGTGTGAAATGTTCCCCGGTTATTCAGTGACGGTATATGCGGTTATCTGTATCATGAAAAAAATGTTATCATTATCACGGGAAAATTAGGTTATTTTTAGGCCCTTGTGGTTTTTATATTAATTATAAGTCATGTGCTAGGATATTAGGTGGGTTGGGGCAGTTCAAATATATTACTGGCCATAAAATACAAATGAAGACCTATGTTACTAAATCCTTGCAAGGATGCTCGACACAATTCATTTAACTCCATGTGAAGAGTTGTGGACAAGCAGGATATTGATCCCAAAGAGCAATGAGAAAATGGCATTTTTAAAAAAGGTAATGTCACAAATAAAACACCACGTATATTTTTTATATAATCCAAAGTAACACTGTAACAAAGTGATCATAAAGTTAATCAAAAAGTGTACATATACCTATAGAACTGATTATCTACTAATTGTCTAAATATTGTTTTAAGTTTACTGGACAGTCTGAAAATGCTATCATGTGAAGAATAATTACAATTCAATTAAAAATCCAATAGAAATTGTTAGTTTTTAAAGAAAACATTTAACCCTCCCAGATGTGCCTTAGGATAAAGGTGATATACTCCAGCAAATGACACATAAATATTTTGTAGTCATTTTCATATTTTAGGCTTAATTAAGACAGAAAAGTATCACCTGGAAAAAGTAAGTACAGCTTTACAGTCATCACACCTTAAAGTCATCACACCTCAAAGTACATCTTTTTTCCCCCATGAATATTAAATAAGAAATTAACCCTTAAAAAAGAAGGGATGTAGTAGATAAATGTAAACGAATAGATGCATGAAATACCCACAATAATGCTTCAATTATGTATTGATGCATTCAGTATATACATTAATTTTTTTAGTCTTAAACATGGGAATGAGGCACACTGGGAAATATTGAGTCTGACTTATGGGAAATAATGTTAGGATGCAATTTTTCCATCCTTGTTATGCTACGATTGCAATAAATTGGTTTTAGTTATGTTATATACTTCATCTCTTCATACAAAACCATAGAATTGTGTTTCTAAACTGTGACTACAACCTTTTTATCCCAAATCTAGGATTTAAGACCTAAACCATGCTATATATAAATTTCTTTAATTATAGAATGTTGCTCAAGCCAACATTAATGCTGAACTGATTTTACTGAGTTTATTATCTTCATCCAGTATTTAAATATGTTGGAATTTGAATTACTGATGTCATAAATATGCATGCTGTATATGAATAAAGCTCTTAAATGTGTCATTGAGAATGAAAGTAAAAATTGAGGTCACTAAAGATGTGTCCGGAACTTCAATGTCGTTTAACTGGTTTTGAAAAAAGGAGGAACCTTTAGAATATAACAAATGCTTTTCTTTATATGGTTTCTAAACTTTCCTACAGTCACTTCAGAAATGCATAATAAACTGCAAAAGTGTCTCAGCGAGTGAATCCCGAATATCTTAAATAAAGAAGAAAAAATGTCTCAATTTTTTAAATTCTGATAAATAAGAAAGAGTATTAAGCCTATATTTGTGCATGTATTTACATATGTTAGACTTGTATTGTTTTATTCCATTTCTTTCTTCCTAGAAACAAGTACGTAAAACAATTATGCAGTAGGATAATAAAATGACAAGCTTGAAATAGGCTTGACATTTATTTGTTAGTTTGAAGTTAGAATGGAAATCTGAATTGAATTGCATCTATTAAAGATATGTTAAAATGTTCAGATATTATTAGAGTGTGTGTCTATGTGTGTATATATTTCTTATACACTTAAATATATCTCCATTCAGAATATAGGGGATAAGGCTCATGAAAACTACTCCAGGGTATGAAAGTGTCATTTACGTTATTGTTAGGTAGCAGTCCCCAGTCTCTCTGGTGCTCCTATGGATCTGGTGCTACCTCCATGCATCATGACAAATATAAATTATCTCCAAACGATAACTTTTGATCTTAAATTGATATTATAAAATTAAAATTCAAGTTTTTAGCAAAAACATTTTAAAACATTTCTGCAGGCTGGCACATGAACAAAAGGAGTTTTAGACAACTTGTATTTATACCATTAACATTAGGAATGTTATCTTAAAATAGCTATCATGCTTAAGTAGAAAACAGGCTTAAACATATTAAATTATTAATTTATTTCTGATTGGACTGCTTTAAACAAGGTTAAGTCAGACAATAACATAAATGACGGGGCCAATAATCACTACTGATTTCATGAACTCACCACAGAAAATTATTGGTCATTGGATTACACGACTTTTTTGGACATGGTCCTCAACACTCTTTCTACATAAAACATATTGGACGTATTGAACGTATTCCAGTTAACAAAGCATAATTTTTCAAATTCAGAAACAGGGTGGTGTGGTTTTCATGAACTTTATTCATATAATCTTAAACACAAAATTACCTAATTGAAAAATGATGAAATGTACATGCGGTTACTTCATTAACAAAAACTTATGTTTACCTTAGGAGAAGTATTGCCTTCAGCATCTTATCATTAAATGTTAGTAATGAGGACTTTTGTGAGACAGACTGTCATATTGTTTAAACATTTCTTTTAAAAAAATGAATATCACACAGTTCAGAGTACTCATCAGATTCCTCGATAAGCCGCATTGACATGATAGTGTGATACTGTATGCTATAGTACACTCGTTTGTATAGTATGCTACTGTGAACTTTTTTTTTATTGTGATGCATTTCCCCACTGAGGTATTTAAAGAATTTTATTGCATTCATTTCCACTCTATAAGTAAGTAGTAAATTTTTTTACCACCATCTTTTACCTCTCGCTACTGCAATGTATGGTTCCCACCTGCCTCAAGACAGCCACCATCATTCCTGTGCCGAAGAAGAGCACAGTGAGCTGCCTGAATGACTATCGCCCATTGCCCTAACCCCCATCATCACCAAATGTTTCGAGAGACTTGTCTCACATTAAGGCTGCCATCCCTGCTGACCTTGATCCCCATCAGTTTGCAAACAGATCAACAGAGGATGCCATCAATACAGCTCTCCACAAAGCCCTCACACACTTGGACAGCAGCAACTCCTATGTGAGGATGCTGTTCTCAGACTTCACTTTCAGCTCCACTTTCAATACAGTTCTACCACATAAACTGGTTCAGACGTTGGGCAACCTGGGCCTAGGGAGCTCACTGTGCACCTGGATACTGGACTTTCTTAGCAACAGACCTCAGAACATCAGGAGAGGAGACCACATCTCCTCCACTCTCATCCTGAACACCGGAGCACCGCAGGTGTGTGTCCTCAGCCCCCTCTTCTTCTCCCTCTTTACATATGACTGTTCCCCCTTTCACACCAGCAACACCATCGTCAAATTCGCAGATGACACCGATATCATAGGTCTGATAAAAGATAACAAAGAGTCAGCCTACCAGAAGGAGATCCGGCATCTGCAGCAATGGTGCAGCAACAATAACCTGCACCTTAGCACATCCAGGACAAACATGGTAATGGACTTCAGGAGATCTAAACAAACTGAGTACTCTGCCCTCTATATTGATGGAGATAAGGTAGAGAGGCTGGAGTGCTTCAAGTTTCTTGGAGTCCACATCTCTGCTGACGTCACCTGGACCACAAACATCTCTCACCAGGTGGGGAAAACCCAACAAAGGATGTACTTCCTCAGAAAGCTCCGACAAGCCCACCTACCCCGACTCCTACTGACAAACTTTTACCGCTCTGCCATCAAGAGCCTCTTGACCTACTGCTGTACAGTGTGGTTCAACAGCTGCAGCGAGAAGGCCCTGCAGCTGGTGGTGAGGACAGCAGAGCAGGTAATTGGAACTACACTAACCCCCCTCCCCCCCTAAACTAGGACATTAAAACTAATAAACTCAAGAACAGCTTTTACCCACAAGCTGTTAAACGTGCCACCCCATCACCACCACCATCACACACACTGACTGAATAACCATTCAGATCATCTTCCTGGACAGTGCAATATAATTCATGTTTAAGTGCAATACTCATGTTTAGAGCAGGTCTCGAACATCATATAACATTTTAGCATCATGCACCCTTCTGTGTGTCTCTACATGTGTGGATAG
>JAQMYF010000017.1:8627575-8640715 GCA_030014195.1 Neosilurus mollespiculum
TGTGTGTGTGTGTGTGTGTGTGTATGGTGTGTATGGGGGGGGGGGGGGTGTTTGGAGGAGCAGACAAAAGGCAACTGGGCATGGGTATCATACCCTGGCCCTTGGCTGGGTCAGATTGGCTCCTGGATATAAGTTTACCAAACAGGTAGACCTGGGTTTGGGTTCCACTTTCCTAGGGTTGGGGGTGCAGGCTGTGCTTAGGTAGTCCCGGGATATTCCCAGTACCAAGAACATACCGTTTTAAAGTGTGTACACAACCCATTTAGCCTACAAATTAATTTCCCACCCTGAAGGCAAGCGGAACCCCTTCAGACACCCCCCCCTCCTCCTGCTGGGTACACGCACAAACAATTCCATCAAGCCAGAAGAGGAAGTGTGTGTAGATGTGTGAACAACATAACAGTACCTATACCAGCACATACATATTTAAATATGTTCTTTTCAGCAGCCTTTTGTGGCAGTTACATGGTGAAATGTTTCATGCATCTGGTCCCACGTCACTGAGTGACAAAGGACACTTGGCTGTGCAGATAGTATCATATTCCTGGGAGACGTATGAACTTTGAAGAACCAGTCCGAGTTTGTCCTCTTATCGTGAATCTCTGATCTGTTCTTTCCCACTGATCTTTTCTAGTATCTGACCCACATCTAGTAATCTTGGCCCTACATAGTAATATATGTTATAGCACAGGAACAAAATCATCACTCATTGCTAAATCTCTTTTCTCGACTTTTAGTAACACTAAACTCAGTCAAGCTTAAACTTTTTTTTTTTTAATCAAAAACATACTTCAGCATGACTTGTCATATAGGGTTTTATTATAAGTCATAGCATTACTGTAATACCATCACCTGGCCTTTTGCATTAAAGTCGTATTGATCTATAGTCTCTTGTTGCCTACTGATCCTGGCTTCCTTTATAGTTCTGTTGATTATTGAAATAAGCTGGTTTTGATGTGGTCATCCTGTCACTATGAGCATGTGTTCTCTAAAGTCTCCAACATGAAACAACAGCAACAACATAGATAAACACTCACTATCCATTTGATCAGAAACACCTGTACATTCATGAAATTATCCAATCAACCAATGCTAGCAACACAGTGCGTAAAATCATACAGATACAGTTTTAGAGCTTTAGATAACGTTTACATCAAACAGTATAAATGGGGACAATTGGGATCTTGGTGAATTTCATTGTGGTGTTTTTGTAAGTTGAGCTGGTTTGAAGACATGTACTGATCTTCAACTGTCAGGTTATGAAGTACGTCTACTCACTGTAAACTCAGATTTTATTCCTGGATGACAAGAGCGGAACCTGATATGGTCTTCTGTTATTGTAGACCATCCAGCTCCTAGTTCACCATGTTGTGGAGTCAGAACTTTTCTTCTCACCACAGTTATAAAAAGGGGTTATCTGAGTTACTATATCTTTCCTGTCAGCTGGAAACATTCTGGATTTTCTCATTTGACCTCGGCTTTTGTGCTCGCTGGATGCTTTTTTGTTTGTTTTTTGTTTTTTGCTCCATTCTTTGTAAACTTTAGAGACTGTTGTGCAAGAAAATGTCAGATCAGCAGTTTCTGATCTGCACATCTGGCACCAACAACCAAGAGTATATTTTTCTCCACTTTGAACTTTGATGTCAGCATTAAATGATGCTGTTAACCTATAACTGTAGACATTGAGTGAGTACCATTCAGTATAGACATCAACACTCTGACCAATTTCCTTTTGACACCCCCCCCACCACCACCCAGGATCCCACCACCCCCTCCACCCCATCATTCTTCCAACGGGAGCTTCTGTAGCTTCCCTAAAAGCACTCTGTTAAAATAGCAGCATGAATGTGGTGGCCAGTGATGCCACAATCCAAAAGGGAATAGGTCTTGACCAGCTAAATATAATAATCCACTAAAAGTTGTTCACACCTTCCCATTCATCTAGAAATACCCGACCTGTCAGCAGCTCCCTTGTGCTGCTCCATGGACCAAACCACATACAACCAGAAAGTTCTGCCAAACTAGGTCCAAAAGTGCTCCAATAGTGTGTCTAATATGCTTTAGTTTGGATCATTTACATCTCAGCCTCCATTTTAACCAGAGTTTAAATCCACACTTACTTCATAAATCACAGAAAGACAGATTTTTTAAAATCTTTTCAAATTTAGCTTATATGGTATACCTTTCCAATTTATTGCCATAACTGTTCTGTAGAATACTCAAATCATATGCTAAAGCTAATAAAATGATCAAAATGTGTTAACAACACAGAACACTTTTGAAATCTTTAATTAATTTAATTAATTCACATTTTTAAACAATTTTATATTGATGGAAGGGACCTCTAGTGTCCATGCTTTGTTGTTGTCCTCCATAATATAATCTTCAGGACAAAGAAAATTACACTTGACAAGCTGCATTTAATGTTTGTTGGTTTTGTCTAATTAACTTCATGACAGAGAAGCAAGACAGCATAGTGAGGGAAAGATTGTTTATAGCTGCTATATTGTAGGTAATATAATATATCAGGGACTAAGTATAGTATAGTGTATGGTTCATTGACAAATAAAAAATTGGTAAGATATGGTAATCACATCACACCACCTGTTAAGTAGATTATCCATAAGTGTGTGCTCTCATGTTTCTTAAGGTACACTCACACTACTCTGATCATGATTCCGATTCAAGCCAATCATTTTATGATGTTATTACGATGTTGGGCCAATGTTTCAGCCATTTTTTCCCAATATGTACTGATGCTCATCCAAATTTTCCTGTTTCCGCAGTGTACTTCAAACACAAATAAAAACTACCAAATTTTTCAACACTCCCAAATTACTTGATTTCTCCCAAATTTCTACAATGTCCTCTGATGTCTATTAATGTTTTCCAATGTGTACCGATGTTTCCACCAATGTAACATTGGAATATGATTGGGGCAAACTGGTATTTGGCAATATAATATTTTATTATATGAAATAACTCCCCTTAAAATAAAACCAGGTATATCAACAAAGGGTGATCCTTGTATGATATTTCTGTGGTAGTCAGTTGACATACTGTACATTCCATATGTACAGTATGTCATGCTGCCATGCATGCCATACATGCCATATGTGCATTCCATGATGTACATACACACTGTCGTAAAATGTTGTCCAATACACTTGGGTATATAATTGGTATTTATTACTGAAGTGCTTACATAGAACCATTGTAAAAACACTGTATGATTCAGAGCGCATCAGACCCAAAAAGCATATGAAATTCACATCTACTGTAACACAGCTGTAGGATGTCAAAGGGCATTGCACACAACAGATCTAGGAAACGGACCTGATGCTGAGAATTACCTATGAGATGGAAAAAAATTTTAACATGTTCAAAACTCCATGACAAGGGTCTACAATGGCATTTTCCGTCACACAACAGGTGAGTTTCATGCAACACACCCATAACTGTCCTAGGAATTTGCAAAATTTTTTGTTGTGGATAGGTGTGACAAACTGTATAACACCCAAATAGGAGCGGCAATGATAAATGAGGGATAGTACAATAAGACAGAAATTTAGCATATTAGCACACATTAGCTGCTTGGTCATAGCTAGACAGAACTGTCAGATGCCGAGACTTGTCATCTACAGCTTAAACAAGGTTTTGATGCGCAGTGACAACAACCTGTCTTTATTTTTACCGCTACTATACACAAGCATTAAAAACAGTTTTTTACAGCTGGGTGTGTCGGTATGAGCAGAAACCAGCCAACTGTTTGAAGTTTGGAACTTTTTTTTTTCTCTTAGGCTGCGTTGTTTCGTCTCCGTGTGGCGGGAGAGGAGAGACAGCCACTGCAAACAGCAGGTGTGGCTTTTGAACGAAGCCACGACATGGCAGATCTCTTTGGTCTCCATCGTCTGATTCTTGTTTTCATCAAAAGAAGAAAGGCCCTCCTTACTGTTGTCTTTCATCTCCGGCAGCCAGCCTCTCCTTCATTCTCTACCTTTTGTTTGTTTGTTGTACCTGTGCTGTAGCTTTGTGGCCTCCAGCAGGTGTTACTATTTATGCTCTTTGGTCAGACATTAAGCGATGGTTGATGATAGGAAAAGGATGAAACTCTTAGCCATAAATACTGACATGACTAATGGCAATGGTATCTGAACTCTAAATGAATCAAAATTCAAGATTTGTCGGCTTGGAATGATTAATATTGACCCAGGCCAATGTGGAGTGTGACAAACAGGTTGGTTGGATGTTGTTACTGGATACACACTCCCTTACATGTTTATTATTTTAAATATTCTGCGTGTTGCTGTATCCATTCTTTATGATATCACATTAAATTTCCTGTTAGCTATCAGATCTCTGTGTTCGTGTCAATCAGTGATTACTTTGACAAAAAAATAGTAGCTAAAATAGCTCAACACAATGGAGGATCTAAGGCTAGGTTTGCTTGCCCGTGTGTGTGTGTGTGTGTGTGTGTATGCTCCACCAGAGCAAACACTGTGGGTAGCTATTTCGTGCACTTCACCCAATGGTGACCCTGTGGAGAGGATGTACTATTCGCATGCTACAGGAAACACATTCAAGAGGACAGTTTGGTGTTCATACACCTTTGCTGTTACTCTACCGGTCCTACCAGTAGTGTGATATAAGCAAACAGTGAATGCACTGAAACCTTCTTCACATATTGGTCTATTCTGCGTATGCTTGTTAGTCGCCTAAATGAAGCACAATTGACAATGATAGATAAGTGTCTGCAAGGAAAAGCTTGTCTATCTTCTTCCTCATCCTTTGAATGTTCCAATCACCAACTTTGGAATTTCTTTTCCATCTCCCTGATAGATAAATATATATGTGAATATTTCACTAATCCACCACAATTCATTTGCTTTTCTGTGAATATTAGAAATGCTTGTGTTTTCATTTTTCACAATTTTTTTGTATGCTAATTTTTCACTTTTGGCACAGTGGTTAGCATGTCAGCCTCACATCAAGAAGGTCCCAAGTTGAATTCCCGTGGTCGGGTGTTTCTGTGTGGAGTTTGCATGTTCTCCCTGTGCTAGCATGGGTTTCTTCTGAGTACTCCGATTTCCTCCCACAGTCAAAAAATATGCACAGTAGGCTAATTGGCTGTCCCAAATTGCCCCTTGGTGGTAGTGTGAGTGTCTATGGTTGTGTGTGTGTTGGCCCTGCAATGGCCTGGCGAGCTGTCCAGGGTTTACCCTGTCCTCACCCAGAGTTGGCTAAAATGGGCACCAGCCTCCCGGTAAGTGTAAGTTTTTATAGGTGTTGAGCACGTGGATTTGTATTTCATGTGATTTATTTGTAGGTTTATTTTTGACAAGGGATTTTTTTGACAATATTTATTTTCAAACATTACTTTTTCACCTGTAAGGCATGTGGCTTTATTTTCATGGCTTTTTTGTTTGTTTATTTTCACATGCTAATTTTGTGAAAAAATGTATATTCTTAGTTTTTTCCTTAAGGCTAGTTACCATCTCATCCCCATGTGAAAATCAGTCTTTAGTTGTGTTTAGCCTTTTTTGAATTTCTCTATAGGACTCAAGCAGAATGTCATTTACAGAGTAATGTACACCATCACGGATGGCATGTCAACATCACTGATCAGTCTTTGCCTAGAAAAATATAATAAAACAATCATCTCATTTAGTCCCTTGTGACACCCAGCTTCCTTTTGGAACACTATAGTTATCCATGTTCACCAGACTTGTTTAATTATTGATATTGAACTTTAAGCAATCAGCGATCTCACATGAATGTCCTTGATCAAACACTTTTGGGGAAACATTCAATACAAGCATTTACTGAAACTCTTTCTGCTTTTAACAGGAAACCACATTCCACAACAGAATGTCTAGGGCATGGCTACTGTGTAGGGTTTTCTTTGATGATGCCATGGATTCCAGGGTGGCTGGCACGGAAAGACCGCTGCTAGGCACGCTTTTCCAAAGTGTCAACAAGCATGTGGGGGATCAGTGTGGTCAATGCCCACGTGTGTGCCACACCTACTGCAGATGGCCCTCTTTATTGTCTTGTTTTTACTTCCCTGTTTTATTGTGGCTTTAACATAGTGTTACTGTAGCAGTGAAACCTTGGTGAATACAACAGAGTGTATGTACAAGATAGTGCCATGAAATGTGTCGGATCAGACGTCACTTCTGCCTAGAAAAGCACTTGATGACCCCAATGACGTGAACAAGAGTGTCTGCCGTACGCAGTTAGGCCTGTGGCCTGTTTTTAGCAGCAATCTCCAATTACAGTGCCTCTAGGCAAGAATTCTACCTCTCAGGGGAAAGAATGAAGACTGGAAAGCATGCTCAGGAAGGAGATAACGTCATTGCATGAGAGTTTGGAGGAGTTCGAAGGGTGGCAGTGTGTCCTTCATGTTTGCAGATCAATAGAATCAACACTTTAGATCCATGCACCAGTGTAGCAGGGTTGGGAGTCTTTCTGCCAGCCAGTAGTCACATCACCCCCTCACCCCCTCACCCTAAACCACCTTCCAACAAACAGACACATTTAATCCATTCTCCCATTGTCCCATCAGCTATCTCTCTTAATACTGTACCAGCGGAAAGATCTAGATGACGGCGTTGAACCCAAAGCTCAGGCAGTAAACGCACTTCAGTGCATATTTTCAAATTTTACTCAGACCTTATGTCTCGTTCTCAGGCCCTGGTCGATGTTTGCTGTCTGCATGCTGTTTCCGTGTCATTATTTTGGCTCTCCGCAGTTGGATGGGTGGCATGGAAAGCAGAGCCTCTTCCTCGCTGGAGTCAAGGGAACAGTGCTGTCCCATGATGAGTCAGTGAGGTCTGCTTCTATCGCGGCGTCCAAATGTAAACAGGGCATGTCACACACACACACACACACACACACACACACACACACACACACACTCAAAGAGTTCCACACTGTAATTTAGCCAGATTGATCTTTACAATAAATTGTGTTATTTTTAACCCACAAAATAGCCCACTGCTGAATCATGCCTGGCTCTGGATATTCATTAAGGTGGCAGAGTCGTGCAGTTTAGCATAGCCCCTTCACAACACCAGCTTCCTAATTTCAATTTCAATCCTTACTTCGGATTATTGTCTCTGAGGCTGTGAGTTTCCCAGTAACCATAAGGGGTTCCTTCAGGTTCCACAGTTTCCTTCTGCCTCAAAAAACATGCTAATAGCTGGAGTGGGTAGACCAAAGTTGAAGCTTTGGTATGAATAAGGGTTTAAATGTTTGTGCATGCTGCCCTGTGTTAGCTGGTTGTCTCATCCAGTGGATACACTATGATTCCATGATAGTCTCCAAATCCACCACAACACTTCAAATCACTGTGTGTTCTGACACCTTTCTATCATATCCAGCACTAACCATGTCAGCAGCTTCTGTTACAGTAGCTCTTCAGAGGGATTAGACCAGACATACAAGCCTTAATTCCTCATGACCATCAATAAGTCTTGGGTAACCTCTTACTTACTACAGCAAACCAGGAACACTAGACCCAGTCATTTAGTCATCATAATGTGGCCCTAGTTAAAGTCACTCAGATCCTTACGCTTGCTCACTTTTTCTGCTTTCAACACATCAACTTCAAAAACGGATTGTTCACTTTCTGCCTAATACATCCCACTCCTTGGCAGATGTCACTGTAATGAAATAATCAATGTTCTTCACCTCAGCTGTAAGTGCTCATCATTACCTTTCTTGTGAGCTACACGGAAGGTACTGTGACACGCCAATTTTCGTTCTGCAAGATATTTTGTGTGTGCTTGTCTGTCCGTAGATCACGAGTGCACGCTCGGTCTTAGTAAGTTATGACCTTTTGTGTGAGCTATATATTTTTCATGTTATTATTACTAGACATTTGAGAGCTTATAGAAATTGAACTAAAGTAAAGTAATATTAGGATAGTCATTACATTTACATAGACAGGAACTTTGCAGTAGATCTAAGCTGGGATCTAATTAGATACTTAGAAGTACAACTTCGTCTTCAAGGTAGACAGAGCATGTGTGTGTCCAAACACTTGTAAGAAGTAAGTTTTTAAATTCGAATTTCTCCATGAATGACTTATGTATATAACTAATGTCAAGACAGTAGTAATGTTATTAGTAATACACATCATTCAGGTAACGTAACGTAACGTTACTTAACATTAGGCCCTATTATATTAACCAATCATGTTGATCATTGTATATACAGTACACACCTTGACCCAACATAGGTAAAATACAATTAAAATGAGTTGCATAAAGCACTACAGGAGAATAAATATATAATGAATAAATAAATATCAATAATGAGTCGAGTATATCATCATGCTTAAGAGTGTCCTTCAGTGTGTCTTTAAATCTCTGGAAAAGGCAACTAACCATTACTGAAACCTTTAATTAGTTTACTGTAAATAAGGGATTTTTCTAATAAGAATGATTTCAAAATATGAAGCTTGAACATGATCCAGCACTTAATCATATGTGATTATGTGATCCCATTTTGATCTTGAGAATTGATCTAAGGTGCCATTGCTGAGTAGTTTAATGTGATGGTATTGTAGACTCAAAGCTTTGCTTCTATACTTCATGAGAGGGATATCACTATGTCCGTAAGTCTTAAGGTTAGTTTCTGTTGTCAGGTCTCAATAGTCAAAACCCTCTCAAAACCCTCTAAAATCTAGATTTTCCATAGCTAGAATGACTTGGCGGTGGATGATTTTTGGCCTTCTGAAGGTCAACTGGAATTATGTTAAGTGATCCAGGCACTTCCATTGGAAATAAATGAGAGCCAGGATGCTACCTTGATTTACGGGAGAATGTGGCTTCCATTACGCAAGGTTTTTCACAATGAACTGAACTATGGGTCAACTGCTAGATCAGTTAAACTGATGCAACCATGAGTGCATCTGTGAGGCATATACGGCTTTCCAATTGTTACCATATATATAGAGGTAAAAATATACATGGAACAATGACTGCCATGCAAGAATTATAATTATGTGCATTATATGCATAATAGTTTAGATTAGTTATACTACTTATACAACCTCCGAATCTTAAGTGTTTTTAATTTTTAATTTTAATATTTCTATATTTCTATTGTTCCTGTATGGATGTTCATATGTATATGTATATTTATCATATTCATCGCCTTTTAGATTGCACCTTATAAGTATGTCTTGCTGCTATGATAACCAAATTTCCATCAGGGGACTGATCATCTATCTATCTATCCATCCACCAATCCATCCATCCATCCATCCATCCATCTATGAATTGCAGCTACTGCCGGTAGACATGACAGCTGCTATATATGTAAAGCAGATGCTCTGATTGTGTCCATCTATGAAGATATCAGCTTGGTCCCCAATCTTGCTCTTTTTTTTTTTGTTGATCTGTAGACTCACCTTTAATGTTCTTCAACAGACTGCTGTCAACAGATAACAGGAGCTGTAAAGCATTGTGACAGAAGATAGCAATATCCTTAACATTCTCTACTATATAATTAGTAAGTGCCTTCGTCTGACTTTGAGCGGAGAAGGTCGAACGTGTTGTCATTGAACCTGAAACCAATCATGAGGATGTACTGATGTGAAAGTGAGATAGATCTGCATATGTTACAAATAGAGTGAAGGCAAGTTTGTATACTTGTTAAATGTTGTTAGTGTATTCAACTGTTTGAGAAAGTTCTACATCAATATGTAATTTTGCATGCATGAGTGAATACAGCTTCTTGCTGATGCAGACAAGTATGGTGGGACATCCGAGCTATGTCACACACTATGTGTACACATTCAGTGGCCTTGGTGTAACTGATAAAGGCAGCGTGTGAATTCCGCCACTGTTCTTTGCATTTTTCCAAGATTTGACTCAAGATGAAGACGGCTCCACGAGACTCTGTGGTAACTGCAGTATGATGTCGGCAAGGATGCTTCCCACAACACAAAGCAGAGAAATACGGCAATAGTTTCCACAGTTACTGAAATCTCATTTGGGGAACAGAATTCCGATATTAGCATCAATTATATGGCATAATATTACAATAATGGAATGCTGTTTGGTCTATAATTACAATATATAACCCTTCTTCCCCCCCAAGCCTTAAAAATTTCTCATTTAGACATCACTGATTTATGATTATGCCACAAGAACCAAACGTAATAGAAGTGTAATGGGTGTACATCACAAGACAAAAGCATTCTTTTGCTAAAAAACCTTATTTCCCTTCACATTTCAGTCCAAAAGCCCATCGTTTACCTATTTATTTACCCTGTTAAAATCAAAGACATATGGGGCTTTAAAAGCAAAGGGGAAGCGAGGATCTTTGGAGGATCTTTGGATAAATGCCCTCAGATAAGTGGACACAAAGACACAAAAGAACAAAAGCAGCTGAGGCTGGGAGTGCTCCATCACCAAGGGTCACTGTTATCTTATCCAGGAGAAAGAGGAGAAAGACACATTGACACCTCTGCGCGTCACGCTCTTAATTCTTCCATCACTGCACTCCTTCTCTTTTTCTTGCTTTCTTTCTCTACTCTGCTCTCTCCCTCTCTTTCCTCTCCCCTGCTCTCATTTCATTGAGACAATGATAAGACTGCCGACAGAGGCCTCCTGATAAGACATTCATTCCTTTACCAGTGGAAAGTGTTAGCTGTTAACAGTTATTCACATCACTTGACCTTAGTCTGCAAGGCCGGAGGATCTTTCAGCAGGATTATTTATATTCAAGCTGCTTTGCTCTTGCGTAGGTTGCTTAAGCATGTTCTTTATTAAGAGGCACACTGTTTTGGCTAACGGGGTCAGTGCTAACATTATACAGCTTAACCTTAGCTAGTTGGATGCAGTGTATCTGGTATGGCAGTACATTTATCAACAAGGTGCTAATCACATTATTATCGTAATCAAACATTACTGCTGTAATCATACACTTACTTTTTACTTATATTCAAAGTTAATGTATTTTACTGACACAATAGATCTACTTTGGTGTATTAACAAGGCGACCATAAGCCCTAACCCTAAACTAATGTGCAAAATAACTTCCCAAGCCCACCAGCTCTTATTTTTCCAAATCCCATTTGTCGTCTTCTTTAACTTTTGGGTTTCTGGCCAGCTCTGTGAACACAATGCAGCTACTTGCTAGAGCCAAAAAGCGGCCCGTACTGTCTTCTCAGATCTGTGCTACGCCACATTTGAACTGGGCCTCTGCCAAAACCAGAGAGACTACTTGACAATTTGAAAACAGCGGCGTCCTCTGGGCTATTCTCCACAATCTAGAAATGTGCCTGGCAACTGCACATGCAATTAAAATGAAGGGGGAAAAATCTCACAAACATAGCTGCAAAATAGTGTGAGGTTCTTCTATGGAATGTAAATAGTGTTCAGTCATTATTCCCATGCATCATATACATACAACATTTATGACTGGGGTTTTTTTTCAAGTTGTTCTTATATAAAACCAAAAATGATAGCATACCCACTAACACCTGAACTGCGAGACATCTACAAATAACACCCCATCTGGCAGCAGTGTATAACATAATATTATGACTAATATGAGAATTTCTCAATGTATTTGGTACTAAATAAAAAACAAAATCTTGAAGAAATAACTATATATTAATCTTTATAATTATATCTTCACTGTCTAAGGGTTGGTTTCTAACATAGGCATGTTGGTCTCTCTTCACATTGGTTAACAAGTTCGTACATTCCCCCAGATACCAACTAACAGCTCAACATCACAATTGAAAAAGGACGTCAAAAATAATTCAATACAAAACCTATTTAATATATTTCAAGGAGGAGTTTCCCTTAAAGCGGCAATGTCATAGCCTGTATTTGATGATAACCAGGCATCAGGTTGGGGGAAGCACAAAACAACGAGTGATGCCAGCCAGCTGAGCCCTGGAAGGCACAGACTGGATCTATAATGCAGTGCAGGCAAGCAAGAGCAACAACAACAGAAAAAAACAATCTTTGGACAAGTGCCCGAGCTTAAAAACAGATCGAGGCAGGACATGACCCCTGCTTCCCTTGATTAAAGTGTTTGAAGTCACTGTTCGTCCTGACTAATATCTGATCACATCAGGAGCACATGGCATGATGTCTGGTGCCTGAGGTTTATAAATAAAACTGCCCCAGTCATCATCCTCCCACTCATGTGCCCAAAGAGTCATGGTGGTCTTGCAGTACTTTGCTGTTTTTATAATTCAGAGAAGCAGCTACACCAGTAGCAGAAAATAGATTGACATGTTTTAAGTATGCATGGTGTAACAGTAAGCTAGCTCAGCTCTTACAACCAGCTTGATTGAACCTTATTCATTCATAGTAAACTGATTTGTGAAATGATACCATGGATATTTAATTAAATGAAGCTTTAAAGAATTAAGTAAAACGTAGGACAGTATTCACAATATTACCAATAGATCAGAAGTTCAAGTTCCAGACGATGCCTCAGAAAACCACAGTAAGGGGCCAAGTTAGCAGAGGGAAAGAAGGAGGGTATAAATATGAATATGGATATATATAAATATGTTTTTTACCTAGCAATGGATTGGCGAGCTGTTCTTACTCCATACTCTGGGAGAAGACAGGGAGAAGGACAGTGGTAGATCAGTGGTTAAGGCTCTGGGTTACTGATCAGAAGGTTGGTGGTTCAAGCCTTAGTACCACAAAGCTGACACTATTGGGCACAGGGCCACACTTGAACAAGGCCCCTAAACCTCAACTGCTCAGTTGTATAAATGAGATAAAAATGTAAGTCACTCTTTATAAGGGCATCTGCCAAAATGCCATAAATGTAAATGTGAGACGGGTACACCCTGAACAGCTCGCCATTCCATCACGGGGTCAAAACACACACAACCATTCACACTCACACTTAGGGGCAATTTGGAACAAATTAGTCTAATGTGCATGTCTTTGTACTGGGAGCAATCTAGAGTACCCAGAGGAAACCCAAGCAAGCACGAAATGCCTTCATGCACTATGTTTAATGCCTTGCTTCCCGTAAGTCAGTGTGAATTATATTGTGCACTGTTTATCACTGTTTCACACTTTAGTGTTGCATTAACACTTCTTTTTTCATTTCTTACTGTTCACTTCCGTGTTGTACTAGAGCTCAAAA
>JAQMYF010000017.1:8642079-8677001 GCA_030014195.1 Neosilurus mollespiculum
TAGAAAAAAATATGTGACATGTATACAAACATGAAAGTCATATTCTAATACTTTTGTCAGCTTTTGAGCTCTAGTACAACACGGAAGTGAACAGTAAGAAATGAAAAAAGAAGTGTTAATGCAACACTAAAGTGTGAAGCAGTGATAAACAGTGCACAATATAATTCACACTGACTTACGGGAAGCAAGGCATTAAACATAGTGCATGAAGACATTATGACAAGCGATAACTATTTTCACCCCCTCTGGCTGAAAGTGGCTTTTTCAATCAGGGTTCGGGTTTACAGTGTGGAAATCTGCACTGCTAATTGAGCCCAGCTTTAGATTTGGTGCCTATGATTTGAGCTTATTGACCTCATGTGAATCTGTGTGTGTGTGTGTGTGTGTGTGTGTGTGTGTGTGTGTGTGTGCGTGTGTGTGTGCGTGTGCATGTGGGTGTGTATGTGAATGAGTGGGCGATCCATTGGCCTTTGCTGGTGGTGAGACAGCTTTCCTGCTCTTGTTCCACTAATCGATCAGCAGATCACCGTAACGAGTGGCTCTGAATGGAATAGACAGGCCTACCCCCTCCTCCCCGTGTCATCAGTCTTGTCCTACAAGATGCCTCACACTCAGTGATGGCATGGGAGACTGCCTTAGTCAGCTTACAGAGAAAAAAGTCTCTCCGTCTCTCTCTCACTCCCTTTCTCCGCATCACTGGGAGAACAGCAAAAAGGGGAGGACAACAAAGTGGTGGATTCTTCACATAGCTTCCTATTTTCATGCACTGCTGCCAGCAGAGAAATGAGTGTCCCCCTCCTTTGGCACCCAGCCAGATATCTCATTGGCCCTTTAACCTTTTATCTGCATTCAAAGGTAGCCCTATACCTACCATTCATCAAAGGAGTTCAAATGTGACCACCTTGCAACCTAATGCCAGTTTTTTTTTTGCTTTTTCTCACAACTCGAGAGCACAAAAAAGGACCTACTGCAGTACACTCAGACTTGAGCCTATCTTAAAATCAGTGAGTGAAAAATAAAAGAACATTAAATTGAATTAGAGCAGTAACTGGAATTTAATTAAATTACAGCTTTAAGCCACTGCCTGGTTAATAAACTCCACACTGTTTTACGCAGGGTTTTGTCACAGTAATAAGCAATTTACTGAAACATTTTGAATAGCTTATGAGATGTTGATCCATGCTAAGTGCCTCTGCTTATCCTCTGCATTGTATTAAGCATACTTTTAAGAGGTTGGACATTCTCTCTTTTTTATATGGAGCCCTTGAAGGGAAGTGACATGATGTTGTTTTTTTTTTAATACATTAATATTTTAAGGCCCCAGCTTGATAGTATCATACATAGTTCAGTATTTGGCAGGAAAAAGAAAATGTCTATTCAAGAACTCACTTGAAATGTAATGTTAATGTCACATATAATTAATTTTAATATACATCAGCATTTTATACTCAGTATATTAATATGTGGCCCCACCATACCATATCTTACAGAATGTAAGAAAGAAAACATCAAGGCCCTGCTATTATAGAAAAATATTTCATGTTTGCATGATGTAATGTGTCCTCTTCTTGAAGCAAAATAATTATTTTCCTATAACAGCATGTCTCAAAGTTTAAAGAGGTACTTTAAAGATTGCAGAAAGGGTGGCATGGCGGTGCTGACTAGAGCCTTTTTCCTTGTGGAGTTTACATTCCCTTTCTCTCTGCCTATGTGAGTTTCTTCACAGTCCAAAGAAGTGCAACTGGTCCTCTTTCCCTAAATCAGCTGGGATTGGCTCTAACCTCCCCTGTGACTGTGACAGGGAAGCAGTAGAGATAATGGATGAATTGTGGAACATTCGTAAGCTGAGTTAAAGTCATTAACTCAGTTGTCTTTCTTATTTTTTTCTCTTGAAGTTAATAAACCAATACAGTGCAGATTGTCATGTTACTGAAAAACTTGGATGTTTTTTCTCATGGCGGAAAACTTAATGACTGTAGCCTTTAATGACTTTAAATGACTTAAAGTCTTTAATCACTTAAAGACTGTGGAGACTTTCCATGAATGTTAAATAAATGGCTCATTGCGGAAAACAAAAGTATTAGGTGCTTTTCTTTGTTGAATAATAACATATAGGCTTGGATTTGTATGGATCATCTATCACACAAATCACTGTATTACAAAAACCACTGCTGGAAAGAATATCAGAGATGCTGCTACAGAAAATAAATCAACACCTTCTGACCAATCATGGCAGATTAAATAATGATGGAGATAAGTTAGCTCTGATTGCATGGCCGAGCAGGTGCAGAAGAGCTGTGTAATGGTGTTCTTTAACTCTCTTTAAGAGTAATACTAAGTATATACTCCACAGAAACATGAAGAAAAGCAAGTTTTTAATAGATTATTTTTACATGTTTATTTACCAAGATAAAGGCAGGCTAGGTGAGCTCTGTGCTTCAAGCCGAGCTAAGCTCTGTGTAGATAAAGGCATCTTTTGAACTGACTCATTCAGAGCTTAGTACATATTGCATGGAAATGTATGTATGTATATGTCAATTTGATTCAAGGAATATCCACTCGGAATAATATTGGAGATAGAAAACATATTGTGTAGTTCCTGTGTAGTATATACTAATGTGGTTTTTAATGGACATTCACAGCAAGGGTCTGGGGGAAGAAAAAGTGTAAAAGAATAAAAGAAAGTAAGAGGAATAGAGGAATAGAAAATAGAGGAATGTTGTGAATTCTTTAGTCAGTGTGTAGCTAAATAAATTAGAGTTTGGATGGAGGGATTAAGATAAGTAACTGCTTCCAATCTTTGAAGAAGCTGAGCTGCAGAAAATACCAACAGGCAAACAAAATGGTCAGACTATTACGCAACATGTGTTTTTTTTCTTTGGAAAACATGCTGATTGTATTATTGGTAAGTTTGTTGGGGTTTGGCAAGATCAGCCAGAGAGTGTTAATGAAGCGAGCAAAGTGGTGAAACAAGGAAGGATGTAGCAGTTGATCAGTGGTCTGATAAACCGTGCGTGTGTGTTTTAGCGTGCACTCAGGACACTTTGATGTAAACAGCCACCAGTTCACCCCTACAGGCACGAGCTGGGTCATTTCACGTTGAGTGCACTCGGCCACTAGTTGCTCAGGGGCATTGTCAAACATCTCCCGCACTGTTTTTTTGCAAGCTTAAACATAGAGGTACACATGTGGGGATTGATTTGTGGGACTCTTTTAGTTCAGAGTCTTTAAGTTCTTTGAGAGGACAATAGGTGGTAATTAATAATGCTGGTAGTCAGAGTTTCCTGTCATGTTAGAGCACAGGTAGCGTCTATTTGAAGGTCAGTGACCTCGCTGTCTAACTGGAGGTGAGCTTGTATATCATGGAGCATCATGTTACCTAATGCAGATGAGGGTGCTTCAAAGCTGAAGGAGTCAGTTAACCTAACAGTTCTACATTTCAGAAAAATGCACACCTATTTATATGTGATGTAGCTATAAGTTATAATCCCACTGATCCATGCACCAACCATTATTCCAGAAGAGCCTTATGCAAGATGCTTCAAAATCTTAAAGGGTGTGTCCAAAACACTGCAAAATGTAGCCGCGTGCACTGCAAAAACAGACTTGTTACCAATTGAAACAGTGGACTTGGTTTTAAAAATATTGGTTGTAATAACCAATATTTTGGTTGCCAGAAACTCAAGGTATCCCATATGAATCGGTTGGTGCCTCAAATCAATGTCAGTTGTCACTAGATTGGTAAAAGCAATAATTCATTCATTCATTCAATAATTCATTCATTCATTTGCTGAACCGCTTAATCATACTGGGCTCACGTGGAAGCTGGAGCCTATCGCAGACTCTGGGCAAACAGCTCGCCAGTCCGTCGCAGGGCGAATACATACACACACAACCATTCACACTCAAACCTATGGGCAATTTGGAAATGCCAGGTAGCCTAATGTGCATGTCCTTTGACTGTGGGAGGAAACTGCAGTACTCAAAGGAAACCCACACAAGCCTAGGGAGAACATGTAAACTCCACACAGAAACACCCTCTGAGCACAGGACTCAAACCAAGCACCTTATTGCTGTGAAGTGAACATGCTAACCACTATGCCACCATGCCACCAGTAAAAATACACATCCTCCTTCCTACACATTCCCCTTCTTTAGCCTTTTGGGGTCAATTAGGAAATGCCTTAACATGTTACTATGTGGCGGCACAGTGGTCTGGTGATTAGCCTGTGTGCCTCACAGCAAGAATTTCCTGGGTTTGGAGTTCCGGGCTCAGTGAAGGTGGTTCAGTGTGGAGTCTGCGCGTTCTGCCTGTGCTTACCTGGGTTTCTTCCTGGTACTCCAGTTTCCTCCCACAGTCCAAGTAGCTTACAGCATGTCCAGAGGGTTTCTAATTTTTTCTACCTCAGGGAATTATCGAAGAATACAATTTTTTATTAATTATTAAACAGCAAATTGTAATTTTTTACCATTTATGTGTGATAGCAGAGCGGAGCACCATACTTAAGAAACCCTCAACATGATTTTGGATGCATCACGATGGTGCTTGGATGTTGTGTATCTTGAAGCTGATTGGCTGTTATATATCACAATACCAGTTGGCTGTTTGCTCTTTGGCAGGAACTTGAAATGAGCAAACATCCAAGTGTATACTAAGACCGTTTTTATTTTATTTTTCATTTTTTTCCCGAAACAGAATCCAAATGACTATACTAAACTAATTATTTAGCAGAGAAGTTTTGGAATGCTATTATTAGTTTTTTTGGAGAACATGGCTTAAATTTTTAAACAGAATATTTAGACAGAATATTTTATTAATTATAAACAGAAAAGAAACAGCACAAAAAAAGCTCAGCTCGACTTTGAGGCAGTGCTTAAATCTGTATCTTATTAGCTCTTATCACATATTATAAAACGCTATAAACGATCATACGTTCACCAATCTCAAGCTCTCAAAAAAAATAGGTCTTACAGAGGAACAGGAAAGTGTAACTGTGGTTGTTCTGTAGTGGAAAAATTAACTGGCTGGCTGTTAACTGGCTGTTACAAAGCGCTAACACCAGGGTTTCCTTTCACAGATGTTAAATAAATGTTTGCTCATGTCAGGAAGCTTCACCATATCAGTGATGATCCCATTCTGTAGGTTTTCAAAGAAGCGATGACAAATTTGAAGAAGCACATAAAAAGAAATCCCGTCAGAGCACAGCTTTGAACCAGTCAGATCTGAGAATTCAACATTATGAAAAAACTGTATATATATATATATATATATATATATATATATATCTGTGTGTGTGTGTGTGTGTGTGTGTGTGTGTCTGTGTGTGTGTGTGTGTTTATATATATAAAGATAAAATTAATATAAACATTAAATTAATTGAGAAGTCAGCAAGACCACCAGTGCACACAGTTATGTAATCTGAAGTTAACTTGCTCGTGTCACCCGAAGGGAGCTTTCAGTCTATTTGGCAGCATAACAGCAGGGCTAATCCCACAGCCATTATTATGCATCCTGATCACCTCTCCGTGTCTGTCATCCATCATGAGGGATAGAGAGAGGGAGAGAGATGAGGAAGGTCTGCACTGACAGACGGCAGAGGAGCTCATTCCTCAGTGGATGCAGCTGGTAATGAGGTGGCAAATTTGTGTTCTAAAGCCAGGCAGAGAGGAATCCCACTGAGACCCCTGCTCACACGTCCATGACGTTAAAGACACAGGCCGGCCTGAGGGCTAAGCTTGAGCCAGCCTCTCAGTCCCTCCCTCTGAAGAACAACAGCCCTGTATCCTTTTTATTGATCATTATGGAAAGCTTGTCACTGACCTGCCATTTCCTCTGAGATTCTGAGAGAGAAGGTTGCGTATAACAGACAACTGCTAACACTGATCCAAATTCTACAAGGAGCCTCTACAATGGTGTCTGTGAAGGGTCATTTTGAAAGACTGGTGATTACTTAGTGTATAAAAACTTGTCTTCATCTTTTTTTTTTTTTTTTTTTTTTTTTACCTGTGCAAAGGAGGTTATTTAACATTGGTTTGTTTGCATGTTTGTTTGATTGTCTGTCTATTTGTTTGTGCTTTATGCAAAACTTTATGCAAAACTTTATGCAAAAATTATAGACATATATTGTGGTAAATTTTTTGAAGGGGTGGAGTTTGGCCCAAGTAATACTCCATTAGATTTTGGTGGTGATCTGGCTCTGGATTTTTTTTTTCTTTTTTCTTTTTTTGAAAGATTCTCTACCAATGTGAGATTGGGGCAGTTTTAACAATTTTGCATTTAACCCTATAAGTAAAAACTACAATGCTTCCACACAAATTTTCTACATAAGATCTATCACAAACCAATGCTTGGTCAGGATCCAAGTAGCTGATGATCTAGAATATGGAAATACAGATTGACCCAAAAAAGACCTTTAAAGATAATCAAATTATCATTTGCACACATGAAACTTAGTGATGCAGGAGAGGTGGTGCTAAGCCCACGCAAGCAGGGGGAGAACATTCAAACTCCACACAGAAACACCCCCAGCCTGGGAATCAAACCTGGGATCTTCTTGCTAAGAGGCAGACATGCACCACCGTGCCACCCATTATTATAATTATTAGTATTATAGCAGTTCAATTATATTGATGTGCTTGTTCTAACAAGTCATTCTTTCAGAAGCAACCAGTCCTTCACTCATACCTATGTCAGATGTTCCACTTAATCTTACGGCTAAAAAGAAACATTCTAAAAATGAAAAATAATGATATACAGTAGAATCACTTATCATACGATGAAGCTCTCTGTAAGGAGATGCTTATTTAACATTTAGAGTAGGAGTCTCTAGTGTCAGTGTTCTGTAACAATGTATAAGTATTCCATCATGGGTAAGTGTTCAGGACTTTTCAGTATCCCAGTAACATGAAAGGATGAAGTTTTTGTCTTTCTAAAGAAATAGAGAACCAGATGGCTGGCAGTTGGTGAAGGAAAGACAAGATAGCTTTGTAGACAGCTACAAATGAAAGCAGGCATTACACTGTGTTCATTAATTAAAAAATTTTGTCATTGGCATATTACAATAAAAAAAATGCATACCCAAATATTTTGTTAGATCGCCTTTGGCATTGATTACAGCGCATAATCGCCATAGCAATGTTGTTTCAGTTAGTCACTTCAAGGCTTTGCAACATTTATGTGGCAATAAAATGAATTTCAATCACAATCTGAATGTACTAAATGACTATAACATTTATATTACATTTATATTTATGGCATATGGCAGTTCTCCCTATCCAGATCCACTTATCTTTTTATCTCAGTCATACAGCAGTAGCAGTTAGGAGGTACTGCGACTTGAGTCCTCAATCTTCAGATCAGTAGCATAGAGCCTTAACCACTGAGCCACCAATACCACACATGACCAGGTTATCCCATCAATGGACTTTTTCTTCCCTGATGGCACGGATATAAAATTGTGTTACAATTGCTAAAAGAGTTATTCAGAGAGCATGAGGAATCATTTCCACACATGAACTGGCATTGCAGAGTCCTGGCCTTAACCCTACTGAAATGCTTTGGGATGCGCTGGAAAATACTTTATGGACTGGTTCGATTTTCCCGTCATCAATTCAAGATGTTGGTGTAAAATGAACCCAACTTTGGATGGAAATAAATGTAGTGATGTTGCTTAATGGGGAGATATTATGCTTTTCCAACTATTCTGACCCATAAATGTTGTTACAGTGTTTAATAGCCTTGTTAGGCGATGCCAGAGTGTCAAATAATGAGGTTAGCATGTATTTAAGTTTTCCCTCTGAGTTGTTTGAGCTGGCTGTAAATACAAGGATTTCACCAATTTTCTTTTCTTTTTTTTTTTTTTGCACACTAATGTGTCGCAGCATGCTGGGCCTTCTGATTATCTTCCCCACTGCCCCTCCCCATTCACAGTGGTATCTCTGCCCATCTTGCTCTGTCTCCCAGCACACTGTGCATGGAGCTTTCAGTTGTTGGAAGATGGCCAATCAGAGCAGAGTAGGCACAGAGAGTGGAAAGACCATAAATGGGAGGAGGAAGCCAAACAGGCCGTCCAGCACATGCACTCAAAATCAGCATTTCAAGGGGAGCAGGGGAAGCAACTCCTGAAGAACTCTGGGGGGTTTTGATCAGGAATCGTACTTTGGTGCTCCATTGGTGTCCAAAATTAAAATAAAGGCTTGCATATGGGTATAATACCTGACTTTTAGGTTTGATAATGCCACAGGGATTAGGCACTGTTATCCAGGCTCAAGGTGGTCTAACAGTTTAAGATATGTAATTATTGGAAAATAATAACTTTCTTGGTGATACTAATAAAGCCTCATTATACACTACCATGTTGTTGATTATTTTTCTATAACATCTCCAAATATTTAATTCCTTACTTATCCATCAAAGTAAGAAAGAGAAGTAGGGAAAAAAAATCAGTACAGATGTTTCAATACAATGACAGATTCAAGTAGTTTTTAAAGACACCTCGTTACCCAGTAATTATATTAAAAGCGCTAACCTTTAAATTCAATAATATGCACTTTAGAATTATTCCACATGTAAAAAAAGTATTTTATTTTGTTCAATTTGTGTGATTTTCATGTTCCACCTGCCATTCCTTTAGACAGTCACTCACTGGCAATTGCATTGTACATGAACAATAAACAAGTCAGGCTAGCAATTAACACAAAAGCTTGTAAGAGAATACACACATTTAGAAGCTAAGACATACCCAGGGGGTTATAAGTTTTGTGTATTGTAAGTTCTCCAAAAAATCACTTTAACCTTTTATTGTGTGATTAAGAGGCTTGCCTTGATCCCTCTTCAATTGAGTTGTCTCATTCATTCTGGGGCTCCACACTGGAATCAGTGTGATTTAACACAGAGTTTAGTAAGGTTTCTTTCTATTATTTCTATTTATTTATTTTTTTTAATTCTACAGAGATTTCATACACAAGGGCACACACATTGTATTGGTTAGGACCAGTGCATGAATTTCTGGTAATAGATTGGATGATTATTATGTGAGAAATACTTTTGTCATTAATCCGTTTTCTTGTAAGTTGAATAACAGCATGCTCGTAATGGTGCACAGGCATCAGATACTTTTTACGAGAGGGAGAGATAATAGACATGGTGACATGAGTTACTGTTAAAGTATGCCCATTAGAGCTGGGCAAAGAACACAGCATCATACCACATGGGTGGCAAGGGAGAAATGATTACCAGTGCAATTTTCCAGATATGGGAGTGCATATTGTTCTTACAAGGCTTAATATGTGCGAGTGCTTGTGAAAAGAAAGAAAGAAAGAAAGAAAGAAAGAAAGAAAGGAAAAGAGTGAGTGAGTAAGAAAGAAAGAAAGAAACAAAGAAAGAAAAAGAGTGAATAAGTGAGTAAATAAGAAAGAAAGGAAGAAAGAAGGTAAAAAGAGAGAAAGAAAGAAAGAGTTCAAAGTGAAGCATAAAGAGGAAAACAGAGTGCACACGGTTATGCTGGGACAGAGGCTTGAGGTGAATGACTCCTGGCTCTTGGTATTAAAAAACGTTGTCATTAAGAATAAACACTCTGTCTGGGTCTGATTGAAAGTATGAGGCTTCAAACAGGACTCCTTAATTGTTATTATTGCTCAATAGGGCCACTAGAGCAAGGAAAAATTAAGGCAGTCAGGCTCTGGTGGAATGCAAGGTGCCCACATAAATGGGAGATCAGCCTAGCGTCTGAGGAAATGGGTGCAAAAGGGGCACCCTATGATGTCACTCAGCCCCCAGCAAGCTTTCTCATGGGAAAAGTAACACTCCTACTTCGCTCGCCATAAAAGAGGAAAAGGAGCCATAACAGTAACAAGCGCAACCAGCGTGGCCGTTTGATGTTTCCACGTTATCTGTCTCCTTGGCTTTTTTGTATCCCATTCAGAGCATTAATGTGATCATTGAAGTGGGCCGCTCCGTCCTTGCCGAGCACAAAAGTCTCTCGCTAATTGCTGCCACATCAAATAAGCAGGAGCAACTCCGAATGGGAGCCTTCTAACTGCTGAAAAAAATGGACCATTACTTAGAGCTGGTTAGAGAGGGTTTTTTTTTGTGATTTCTCATCTAAGATTAGGTAGCGGGCAGAAGGGTAGGGGGCGGTTATCTCACAGGAAAGACCTCTTCACAGATTAGTTCTGCATCGGCAGCCGTTTGCTATTTGATTCGGCAGCGGCCAATCCAGTAGCTGCCCCCTCATTGTCTTCTTGCGACGAGCAGGAACAGTGGCCGGCAAGCAGCAAACAAAAGCTAGCACCGACAGACCCTAGTGTGTGTTTTCAAAGTGTAACTCTTCTTCTTACCGTCACGGCCCAGTGATATGAGTGTTTCGGGGCCCTGAGCCACACCACACAGAGCGGGAAAAAGCTGTCAATTCATGGGCCTTTTCAAAGGCACATCACTTTTGTACAAACAGGGCCTGAAAGTCACAGTCCATATACTCCTCAAAGCATACTCCCAGTTAAATAGCCATTGACTAGCATTGGATCAAATGTGATTTGTTTGGACCCCCAACCACCCCCAGCCTTCTTTTTGACCCTCAGCATTCTTGTTTCCCAATTGTGTCGTCTTTGTTGAGCACAGTGGTTCTGTTGAAAGGGGG
The DNA here is from genome assembly GCA_030014195.1 of Neosilurus mollespiculum. Taxonomy (NCBI): domain Eukaryota; kingdom Metazoa; phylum Chordata; class Actinopteri; order Siluriformes; family Plotosidae; genus Neosilurus; species Neosilurus mollespiculum. The sequence goes on from JAQMYF010000017.1 coordinate 8,652,717, forward strand.
ATTGATGGGGGAAGGAAAAGGGCCCTCTTTTGGGCCAGAGACAGGCTTGTGAACTGTTCTTTGGGTCACTCATTGGATCTTGTCAAGGTCACGACCTGACGGAGCCCGTCAGTAGTCCTGGAGAGAATGGTTGCAGCTTTGTTGACCATGTTACATGGTTAGACTTGCCATTACTTTGAAAACAGGAAGGCAAACAAATCTGGTGTATACAATTTACTTTATCATGGCTTCATGGCAGTGATCCATGTATCAGTGTCACTCACAGGTAAGTAAGACGGTGGGGGAAGAGATTGGTCAAAGGGGTATTGCCAGAAACTGCTTCAAGATATTTTCACTCACATGTCCACAATCATACTTGAGGGTAAAAATGATGCTCCATCAGTACAGATTGACTTCAATAACCATGTCTAACCACAAATAACATGTGTACTCATGGAGAAAGAAAACAGCACCACTGGTTGTTATAGAGATTTGAGGCCAGCATCCACTATTCAAGCGTGGTGATAAACCGCCAGCTTCAGCTGGTTTGGAGGGGTTGGAGGGGTGGGATCGAATTTTGTCCCCACTGAAATACCACCCTAAATGTAAGTACTATAACTATACGGTCGATGCCGTTTCTTGGTTAAAAAATTTACATTTCTGCCTGCCAATTCAAGAAATTGATCAACGAAAAAGTATTTTACTACCTATGTGCTCTTAACTTAAGTAAGGGGAACCTTTGCTGTTAGGGAACCACTTTGTAGGGTTCTACTTAGAAATTCTCTGGAGTGTGGCAAAGGCGGAAATTTTTTCAAATTTAAATTTTTTTTTTAATTTCTAATTTCAAATGCCTTTCCGGTTCAAATCCCAGCATTGCTCAAGCTGCTACTGTCAGGTCCTTAAGCAAGACTGTTAAACCCTCAAATGTACAGATATCTTAATTGTCAGTTGAATAAAATCTTTGGATAAAAGTGTCAACTAAATGGGTAAAATATATATAAAGAAGTAAACTGGACCAGCCTTTTTGGGCCAGAGATGCCCCTAAGGTCAATCTCAATCACAACCATTCAGTCAGACTCAGTCTTCATAATCTTGCAAACCTGGGTAGTGTGTGACATGGCAGGACTTAAAGCATGCGGGCAGGCCTCTCACAGCTAAAAATATGCCATGCAGGACTCATAGGCCCTGTCAGGAGGGCACAATGCTTGCCTTTGAGAGGCTGACAGCTCTAAAAATAATAATTATTTTAGCACTGGAGAAGACAGAAGTAGTTCTTGCCATGACCTTGGGCTCAAATGAGTTCAAACAATTTAACCACACGTACTTGTGATATGATGAGGCTTAATCTTCAGGTCAAGAGGAACTAAACTGGAGAAGCCAGAAAACATCATGGTCTTCCTTGGATTATTCTTCCATGTCACCCTGTTTGCCAAAACACTTCATGAAGAACACAGAGTCCCTTACTCTTATGCACTCAATGCTGAATTCCCGATCAGGATTAGAAGTGATAATCTCTTTGTTTAGAGCAGGCTTTGTCATTTGATTTGGGCCTTTCTGAGGACAAAAAGCGTGAGTGGCCTTTTGTCACAGTAATGGGAAAATCTGGATTTACCCCTCGCTGTAAAAATGTTTACTCAGTGCTGCAAAGAGTGAATCCCTGTGTGTGTGTGTGTGTGTGTGTGTATGAAGTGTAGAGGAAACAGAAGCAGGACAGTGGTAACAATCACCACCGCTGAAGATTTATTTATTTATTTATCTATCTATCTATCTATCTATCTATCTATCTATCTATCTATCTATTTATTTAAAACCAATTAGAGGTAATATTTTGAGAACACAAATTTTCAAACATTTATTACAAATTCCACATAAGCTGTATAATTACATCTGTCGTCATTCCTCAAACGTCATACAAAGCCTTATATAAAATGGCAGATTAGTTATATTTGCTGTTCCTCAAAAGTATAATAAGCAACTGTGCTTCCCTGCAGACCATAAGCACTATATCCACCAAAGAACGAGTCTGAGCTGAATTTAAAGACTTGTGGAGGTATTACCTGGGAAAACAGAGGAGGGTTTGCTGGACAAGACCACCATGCAGCAGATCAGCCCCCAGCAGTCTGCTAGAACTATTGGAAAGAGGTAGGGGGCCATATTCTCCTCCAGCTTGGGAGTTAGTACTCCACCACCAGGAGGGAGGACTGGCCACAGAGAGGAAAAACTATCTCAAATCCCCTAACACTAGCCCTCACAGCTGGCTAGAAGTGCAGAGACAGTGGCTGAAAAGCAAGCTGAAGTCAGCCTGTAACAACTCCCCCGATCACTCCATCTTCCTCCTAAGCCCCATTCAGACAGTGGGAGAAAAAGAAAGAGACAGAGAGACAGAGAGACAGAGAGAGAGAGAGAGAGAGAGAGAGAGAGAGAGAGAGAGAGTAAAAAGGCTAAACGAGGAAAGAAAGAATGCATTATGGGTCAGCGAATGTGTGTTAAAATACAAATTGATCAAATTATCAAACAACGTTCCCAAAAACATCAAAAAATTTTTGGAATGTAATGTTCCTTTATCAGTTTATCTCCCAGACTGAAAATATTTTTACCTTGGTTATACATCATGACAGGGCGGCAGGGTGGAGGAGTGTCCACCATGTCCACCTCACAGCAAGAAGGTCCTGAGTTCGAGTCACGGGCTCAGCAAGGGCGTTTCTGTGTGGAGTTTGCAAGTTCTCCCCATGCTTGTGTGGGTTTCTTCCAGGTACTCCGGTTTCCTCCCACGGTCCAAAGACATGCACATTAGGCTAATTGGCTGCTCTAATTTGCCCCTAGGTGTGAATGTGTGTGAAAGGTTGTGTGTTGGCCCAGCAATGGCCTGGCAAGCTGTTCAGGATGTACCCTTTGCCCAGTGTTGCCTAAGACCCAAGTAAGATAAAGCAGTTGAATGAATGAAATGAATGAATGAATGAAGATGCCATGACATTATTACAAAAGGTTGCCAAAACTTATTTAAAGGGGAATCAAACCAAAAGGTTTGCTTGCATATTTTATGTCCTTACCTAAAAAACACGCTATTATATTAAAACCTTCTTTGTGGAAAACATAAAAATGAGTAATAAATTCACCAGGGTGACATTGAAGAAACAGTTTCACAAAGTGTGTGCATTAAATGTATATTGTACTTGTATAAAATTTTTTTGAAGTTTGCTTCAGAAATAAAATATGCTATTTATTATGAATTTTGGTATGCTTAATTCAAATATGACAGTAAAAAATGGCTGATTGGCTACTGTTTCCGGGATATTTAAGTTTTTTACATTTGATGTTTACATAATAGTATATCAAAGGGGTAGTGGTGACCTGTTGGTAGGGTACTGGATTACTGATGCCAAGGTCGGGGGTTCAAGCCCCACTATCAACGGGTTGTCACTGCTGTCCCCCCAGTGCAGATAACTGGGTTATCAAAGGACAGCCATGTCTCTCACTGTCTGTGGTGAGAGGCATCTAAAAGAACCATTTCTGACTTTTAAAAAGAGTAGGCTGCATTGTCGTCAGCATGTTTCTGCCCTGCGATGGCCTGGCGAGCTGTTCAGGGTGTACTCTGCCCTCGCCCAGAGTGGGCTGAGATGGGTGCCAGCCTCCCCGTGACCCCAATTAGAATAAAGCAGTTCAGAAAATAAATGAATGAATAATTATATCAAACATGAAGCTACATCTCATGGAAGATGAGTTAACAATATGATGCAATCCATATAATTTATGATGTAATACCAGTTTCAGATTGCATCATTTATTGTTTTGCCTAAAAAGAAAGAAAACAAGTAATTTTAAAACCCAGTCATTATCAAATATCAATAATATATTGATGAATAGTTATTTATAAAACATTGCAATTTTAAGTGGAAAAATTCAGTGCATGTCAAACTTCCACCATGTCCAGGCCTTGAACCCATGACCTCCTGCACCTGTAGTAAATGTTCCCGCATTGAACCTATTTACCTAAAGTTTATTCCTAGATTTAGTCAAAGAGGTATTCAATGACTTCTAATTTAAATTTAGATCCCTTCCCTTTATAACTCACCCACCCTCCATGATTCCTGACGCAGTAGCGTATCTCAAAAACCCGAGCCACTCAACAATTTTAAACATCAGTTTCATTCCCAGTGGCCCAAAATTAGGAAAGTTAGATTATATTTATTTCAGAAGCATATTGGCTGTAGACCAGTGTTACATGCACAGCCACCTGTCTGATATATGTTATTTTAGTATTATGTGCAGATGTGTATAGCCTTATTTAATTCAGAGGTTCATTAGTTTATATATCATTTGTTAATTTATTAGCTGTATACCATTAGCGTTGATGGCATCTTGCATTCTTGTAATTTGGCATCGACGTCCTATCCTTGCAATTTCAGTCTTGCGAGAGTGAAACGGATTACAAATGACAGCTAATTCAAACTATCCAGCACATTTTAGCTGATTGCAACTTTAGATATATAAGTAAAGACTACCTGATGATGAAAAAATACATAGTTTCAGTGTAACAGGAGAGTTTGGCTTTCCTTTCATTTCACTTTAAGGGGACAAGATGCCAAAATATACAATTTTTCTCACTGACACGTATAAAGTGCTTTGTAAAACTGTTATGAGAGATGACAGAAATTGATAACTAGTAGAGTTACTAGTTTCAAATACTGTTTATAGTGGGTAGTGTAGTGGAAGATTTAAATGTTGCATTAAACACAGACAGATGGATTATTACTTGTTTATGGCAAGCAATTTTGTTATCATTTGAACATCTTTCTATGGTTGACGATTGTTGATGATGATTGTTACACCATCCATTACCCAGTGACACACACACACACACACACACACACACACACACACAAAACGTCTGACAATAAGGCGGGTGTGTAACAATGGGAAGAGTCTGTGAACACCCAATCATCACTCCCATATGTGGTCCTTCCCCAAACTGATTCCACAAAATTGGAATCATGCACCTGTATAGGATGTCTTTGTGTGCTGTGGCATTGCAAGTTTTCTTTATTGGAACTAAGCAGCACAAATTTGTTCCAGCATGACAATTTCCCTGTGCACAAAGTGAGCCCCATGAAGATTAGAGGATTGAACCTGTTCCAGCATGACAAATCAGATTCAGATGTAATTCCCTTGTCACTTGAGGAAAATTTGTATTAAGCATATATGCAGCTGCAAAACAAGACAAGCAAGTTGGTAACGTTTATACAGCCATGTCATTCATATAAGAGTTTTTAATAATTTCATAGCCAAATAAAAGAAAGTGTTCTTGTAGCAGTTATCTTTAAAGCTTGTACTGTGGAAACATCAACCAGATGGAAAAAGTTCAAATTCTGGATAAAACTGGATGGGTTCAGAGTCGTTTTCTTTGTAGCTTTAGAATACATTTGTTGAATGGAGACTGAAGGGAATGATGATCATTCATACCAACCACTTTCTTTTCTGTGTGCAATGGATGTGACAGTGCCCCTGTGCCCAACGTTTGCCAAGTTCGGTGTAGAAGAACCTGAGTGTCTAACACAGTGTCAACACGTCAACCCCATTGAACAACTTTAGAATAAACTGGAATGCTGACTGCTCCCCAGGCCTTCTTGCCCAACATCAGTACTGGTTTGGGATAGTGCCTAAAAGATTTAGCAATTTACTCACTAGAGGCTTGTCCATAGGGTCAGGTTGACTAGATCCCCACCATATACCATCACTATGTACCGTCAGCCATTTTACAAATCTCCATTTACAAGTGCACTGCCCCATTGAAAATCATAAAATTATTAAGGGTCCAAGTGGTCAAAAAACTGGGAACTAAAACAAGTGCAGGAATCACATTGCCCTCAGGCTCATGAGTGAAGCAGTGAACAGGACAATTGATGGAAGTTTCAAATGATTGAAATGATCCCCAAGATCTTACTTTCTAGCAGTTGAAGTGGATCAATTTTCACAAACAATGCCAATGTGTAAGTGTGTGTAGGACAATTTCCCTGTAATGTACGGAACCAATTAGGATTAAGCAGATTAGAAAATGAATAGAGGAATAGATGTATGTAACCATTTCTATTGTAAAATATATGACAATCATTGTGAAAAAGAATTGGGGGTTATGGAATGAATAATGGTGGATAATGCCTGTAAATCAGAAATATGTGTGCACCGTGGTGTCCTTGTTTACCACATGAAGACTGAGAACAAGAAAAATGTCTCTCTTTTCTAATGCCTGAAGTTTTTTTTTTTTTTTTTTCAGGTCTATTGTGTGGTTTTTTTTAGATGTAGTTAGGCTGGAAATTTTGCTCAAACCTTGCAAACACACCTGCTGTATCGAAAACACAGTTTAACAAAGGTACATCTGACGCTGTCCTAAATAAAAAAATAAAGCTGCTGGCTGTATGACTTTATTGTTAAATTTCAAACAGGATTATTCAAAAAATTCCCTAAATAGTTAAGTGCAATTGTCTCTTTGAATGAATTTTGTTTGATGCTATGTTATAAAAAATTCAATGCTATGGATAATTTGATAGAGATAATTTGTTTGTTTGTTTGTTTGTTTGTTTATTCATTCATTCATTTTGGTAAGGTGGAGAGTCGGGTGGATCAGAGTTCTCAAATCATGTTAAGGGTTAAAGGTTTCCCTTGGAGGACATCTAAGCTGAAGGATTTCTCAGTGTCAATAATTTGTCTAGAATAACTGCCGTGAACGGCTTGCCTTTTAAAAGGGGGGGGGTGGAGAAAAAGAAAACCCACATTGCTGTAGGTCTATGGCGAAGTAGCACTTGAGTGTGCTCCAAGAGCTCTTCCTGTCAGAATGGAATTTGGAGTGACCACAAAACAGTTGTCCAGCTCATGAATGTCTCTCCTGCCTGGTATAGACTGAACTATGTTCATATGTTTCATCTTTCATTATTACATTTCCCAGTGTTCTCCTCAGATCTACTTCAGCATTCATTTTGCACACATATATTTCAATTATCCACCCAAAGGATCTCCGTTTTAGTCATTTTATACTGTTATAAGGGAAAATATAGTAAATGTCCATACATATAGTAATATAATTATTATAAGCAAACTTCTTCTATTTTTCTAAACTTATAGTGTCTGCACATGCACACTAAATGTAAAGATGTATACAAACCCAAAAGTTAAAGAGTATTTGTATAATCGCGATCAACTGCACTGATCTACCTGCACAGCGGATAAATCACGGCTCCATTAACAATTTTGTTATAGTGGCATTGTTTGTAATGTCCAGTTGTCCTTTCCATACCTTAGTGGAACAGTTCAGTAAATCATGCGTGCACAGTTATACAATAAAGAACAAAAAACATACTAATAAGATAACTTTCCTATTAATCTCATTTCCAGTGGGTTCTTTTCATACCTCCCTGTCCTAATGACTAACTGGTACAGAGCATTTCAACAGGTCATGCTGACATCTAGTGGTTCATGAAGACACTAATAGTTTGCATTTCAGAAAACTCTTTTTCCAGAAAATTAAGAATTAAGAGTAGTCAAATAATAGCATTTTCTCAGAAATAATAGCATTTTTTCAGAAATATTAATAATTATTATTATTTTTATATATATATATATATATATATATATATATATATTGAGTCGGAAAATCGACTCAAGATCATATATATATATATATATATATATATATATATATATATATATAAAAAGAGGTATTTATAATATTAGTATGTTACATAGGAATGGTGCTATCTGATTAATTCGATATCTCAAGAAGATTAACAGTTAGTTGCAGGAAAGGTGGATGAGACAGAACCCTGAGGGGACCATTCAGTTCACCGACATTCACCAGGCACATGCGCATTTACCACATTTAACAGTGGCGAGGCTGCGAGCCATGGAGAGTAACTCACTGCTGTTCTAGAGCTAATAAATAACTTTAACGTAACTTAGACGTATACATTAATAAAAAATTTCATTCACAGCCTGAATACGCTTTCAGAACCTAAGGGCATTGACGCACGCCTTTCCACTGCCATTGGAGGAAGCATTTGAACTGCCCTGACCTCCATGATTGTTGTTGTTGTTTTTGTTGTTGTTGTTGTTGTTGCCAAAACAGCTCCGGGTTTTTCTCTGTCATAATCACCAGTCACAGAGATTTTACACAGTTTGAAATGGTTCATGGTGAACTTTCCCCTGGTTTTCATGACACCTCCAGTACAAGGTAACAAAAATCCAGTCTGTTTGATGAAGTCTGAGGGGGAGATTTCTGTGAGAAGAACAGCTTTTAAAGAAAAGCTAGCTTCAAGATGAACAATACAACAAGCTGTTTTCCATCACAGGCAGTCCAAAATTTACTGAAGCCAATAAAGTGCTAAACTCATTTTTAAAAGCATAAAGTAAGTCTGTAGAAATTCAGCCAATAGTCCATAAAAATTTACAAAAATGTGCATTGATAACAATGAAGTGGAAAGCTTGTATAAAGCTGGTGAATTTCTCAAGAAAAACTCTAATGATCCATCCAAAATACAATAAACAACCTGGATTTTTGACACCTGGTACATAGTTTGTGAAATCCAGTGGAAAGTTTACCACAAACTATTTCAATCTGTGTAAATTCCTTGTAGTTGGTAGAGTGCATTTTGAGTGTGACAGAGAAAAATTTGGCAGTGTTTTGGCAACAAAAAACCAACCATGGAGTTCTGGATGCAGTGGATCCCTAGGACAGCAGTAAAAAGACTTGTCTCGATGCCCTTCAGTTCTGAAAGCATATTCAAGTTGTGGATTAACTATTTACTTAACCTATGTTGCCTGCCATGGTAGCGTAGTGCTTAGCACATCACTCTCACAGCAAAATGGTATCTGGGTTCAAGTCCCAGGCTCAGGCATTTGTGTGTGGAGTTTGCATGTTCTCCCCGTGCTTATATGATTTTTTTTTTTCTAGACGTGAGTGTGAATTGTTGTGTGTGTGATTGCCCTGCAATGGGCTGGTGAGCTGTTCAGGGTGTACCGCACCTTTGCCCAGTGTCAGCTGAGATAGCTAACTCCAGCCTCCCCATGACCATAGAAGGATTAAGTGGCTCAGCAAATGAGTGGGTGTGAGTGAGTGAATATGTCTAAGCTATATTAAAGTTATTTGTTAGCTCTAAAGTTATTTGTGAGCTCTAAAACATCAGTGAGTTATTCTCCTCGGCTCAAAGCTTTGCACTATTAAATCTGATAAACACGCATGCGCAGGTCCTCATCTTCCACTGTATTGCTTTTAAAATTGTAATAATAATAGTAATAATAATAATAATAATAATAATAATAATAATAATAGTAATTAAAAATAAAAAAACTTTAAAATAAATAAATAAATAATAGTATAAAATAGTATATACTAAAACAAATATTCTCCTAAGGCTTGGTGGATGTCACTGGCTTGTAAAGTTTGATCAACTGCATTCACTATGCCTTTGGCAGAAAACTGTTACTTACTCTCACCTGCACATTCTGCAGAATGCTTGAATCAATTAACAATGTAAAAATAAACATAGAAATTAATTTTAGTTTACTTTTTCATGTTTCCTTGTAGTGTATATTAAAGCAATTAGGCCTCAGTGACCTCAGTGTTCCATCTCATGAATTATTCAGCAAATTCCACCTCAACTTCAGCTATTGTTATTTATACCATAATGCTGCTAAACACTTATGGACAACTGTGTAACAATTCAATTTTTTTTTAATCAGTTTTAACTGTAAAACACTTTTACCAATGAACATGTACAGAAATGTATACATTTCACATAGAAATGTCAAATTTACTATTTTACACCACAGAAATTTTTTCTAGAGGAATGTATATTCAGTAATGGGTTGTTCGTCATGAATAAATGTGGGGTATTATTGTGATAATTGGTACATTTCTGTGTAAGTAGAAGATCAAAATCAGAATCCTTTCAGGACATGCTAGTAGTGGGTTAGTAACTTTGCTTTGTATGGAGCAGCATCATATATTCAGTGGTTAAGGTAATTGAGTTACTGATCTGAAGGTTGGGGGTTCAATTCCCACTACCACCACTGTTAGGCCCTTGATCAAGGCCCTTAACCCTGATTTGCTCAGTTGTATATAGATAATAATTATAAGTTGCTCTGGATAAGAGTGTCTGCCAAATGGTGTAAATGTAATCCATGTTGTTTGAATACTTTCCTTCAGTAGCACACATCGCTGTGATTTATTCCTTTTTAAAAACTATAATATTGCTCACATTTAAATTTGTACCCTTGAGCTTCCTTAACAATATTTTCCATGTTGTGAGTGCAAGGACTTTTGAACTTGGTAACTTTACAGCAGTCATGTGTCACTGTTAGCTCAGCTGCTCAAAATGTGGGGAATGGATCCCAAATGTGACAATACTGAACATGTCCAGTGTCACCAGATGTTGTTTCGAAACTCACAAATCTGGACTTTGTAAACAGTAAACTGAGGGGGTGGTGGTTGTTCAGCAGTTACAGATCTATTGCAGTGGACAATCTATTGCAGTGTCAGTCAATATGTTGATAGGAGTCTGCTCTTCAAAGGGGTGTTAGTGGGTCTATGACCTTTCCTCGATGGTTGAGCTCTTGAGCTCAGAAAGAGGCATCGTATAAGTACAAGACTGTATCTTCCTTGTGTTTTATGTGATTTAAGAAGGAATATTTAAGACCTACAAAGTAAAAGCATTTACTGTACTTTAAATGATTTAAAAATTTCATATTGCTGTGTTAAAGCTGAGCATGAGACACAGGTAGAAGGTTACTTGTGTTTGTCACCTCTACAGTCCATCAGTTGACTGAGCACCTACCACAGAGGGTCACAGACAACATTAATAAATGCATGAAATGGTAATGTAACATTCTGAAAATGATAGTCTTCTGGACGTACCCCAAAGGAGTAAACATACAAAGTCTGATGAGGACTGGCAGAATATTTTTCGAGATATTGCCTGGAAATGGTCCAGTGTGGAAGAAAAAAGGAGAAACAGAGACACACACAAAGTCTCTTTCATATTGCCTAATAAGTAAAAGTTTTTAACTTATAAAATCGAAGGCCTGAAATAATTCTTGATATTTTTTTCTACACTGATTTGTTTCTAAGTTGCTCAGTTTGATTGTATTCTGTAAAGTGAAATGTAAAATAAAATGCATAGGAGCCCTTTGAATTGGCTGTACAGTCAGTGGCTGGAGAAGAGAGGAAGAGACCTTAGGGATCTGTATTGAGCATTTTTTTTTTTCAATTTATTGATTATTATTATTATTATTATTATTATTATTATTATTATTATTTTGGTCTAAATAAAAATGCAAGGAGTAAAAAGTCTTTTGCTCTTGGAAATGTTTTTCAGTAAGAGTAAAAGTATTCTAAATACAAAATGAATTCTACTCAAGTAAAGTATAAACTAGTATTAAATAGTAACAAAACACTATAACATGCTTATTTTCAATAGCTGCTGGCCACCACTAAATACAATTTTTTATTTTAGCAGAAACTTTATAATATGAAAAAGACACCTTAAAATGCTGAAAGAAACAAAAAATATGTGTAACTGTTTTCTTTTAATATATGCTGAGACATATGCTCATGGCTTTCCTTACCAGTGCAAAGAAAATGGCTAATAAAATTCTTGGAAATTCTCACTATGAAAATATTTATGTTCTGTTCATTGACATATGAGTTGACTTTGTGTTTGAATTCAGGTGGACCTGAGAAGCCGAGGCCATGATGGTGAAGTCAGAGACCTGGCTTTTCTCCTGCACACACAGCTGTACAAATGGGTCATGCACCTGTGCAAAGTGGTCGCTGATTACAGATCAATAAACACAACAGTTTATATCAACATCCTGACATCAATGTTGCACGTGATGTCTTACCCAAAGTGCACATAATCTGTTAAGTTAGCATATTTTTATAGTCACTCATGTATTATCTTAGTATGTAAGAATATAGGCAGAATGACATGCTCTGTGCTTACTTATTTATCCTGTGTCACCCGAATAAGGATGGGTTTCCCTTTTGAGTCTGGTTCCACTCAAGGTTTCGTCCTTATATTATACAATGTAGTACAATAAAGTACAATGGAAATAAAATTGAATTGAATTGATTTTTACAGATGTTATGCACTGCCTTAAAAAAACAGCTAACTTTCTTTGAAATGATGTTGCATTTTTTTTGTATTTAGTGTACTTTTAATTTATTGGATCATTATTTGCGGATTCTGGGTTGAAATTGTCCTTTACATTAGTCATTTCACCAGGTAAACCTAGCCGTGGCAGCAATGGTGTGATTGAACACCCTCTCCAGGTAAAGAGGAGTCAGGTAGTACCGGCAGGTAACATGTTGCTGAGTTTCACCTGTGTGTAATCACCAGCACCTATTTATGCATGTTCTTTTGTGTGCTTACAGAATGCTACAAGCAGTCATGTGTTGATTTGTGAAGAATATTTAGTGAATGTTTCAGGGAGTTGTGTCGTGATTTTAACCCAAATTCATTAGTGAAAAGTAGTCTAAACATGCCATTAATGTCAGAATCAACTTCAAATCAAAAGAAGTCTAGAGATTTTTAACCCAGTATGGGGCAGATTGAAATGGATTGCAGCATGGACTTTTTAAAATCTTGTTGGGCTGAATAGTTTTCAAAGATTAAGATCATTTTTCAAACTTCTAACATATTTTAATGTATGAACCCAATTCAGTATACTTTGTAAACCAAATTTTCATCTAATTGAAGGATTATGTCTTGTTTGATAACACCGTAGATGATATTTAAACTGCATGGTTTTTTTCAACCAACCATGACACTGCCACTTTAAGTTAAATTGTGTGGGTCTCAGACTGAGACAACAGAAATTAAAGGCATCTGAAAAGTCTAGGCACTGACTTTAAGTTATGTCAGATTGGAAAATTGAATAAACATTTGAGTAAATAAACAACGTTTCAGCATCCAAATCTGAGAGTTCTTACACTACTATATACAAGGATAAGCATATGTTGTATATAGACAGTTAGGGACTGCAGCCAATCTGTCAGCCTCCATTTACTCAAAATCCGATACAGGCCACACATGTCGGATAGTGTTCATATCAAACATCACACAAATGAAAAAAGTCTGATCTTAGTTATTGTAACTGTTGCATAGTTGCTGAAGGAAGATGGGCTGGTATGGTATTTCAGAAATTGAAGATTTGGAAAGGTCATGTACGATGACCTCTAGAGTTTACAGAGAGAAAGGTAAGTGGTGAATGGACTGATTGTTTGAGCTAACAGAAGGTTTACAGTAACTCAAAAAGTCAGTCTTTTTCAACTCAGGAGAGGTGAAAAACATCCTAGACTGAACCAGATGTTGAATCTTGAGGCTACAAGAACAGATGACCCAATCAGTTTCCCCTCATTAGGCTTTAGTGGGAACTGGTTGATGTGGTATAAACAGTAGGCAACATTTTTATTCCAATTCTTTGAGATATTATGCACAAATTTATGCTGCCATTTGATTGGCTGGTTGGATAATTGCATTAACATATAAACATACATAAAGTGTACTATAAGTGTATTACTCTAAATGTATTATTCATGCCTGAATTTATTTAACTGAACTATGGATTAACCAAATAGTCACAGTACTACCTCAAGGCAATTGTCATGAGCCATTACATTCAGATCACAGTAGAGAATGGCTACTTTAAGCTTTAACCTTTTCATTATTTGGGATAAACTCTGAAGTCCTTGTTTTAAGGCTAATTCTAGAAGTGACTAAGAGTGTGCACCCTGGCGAGACTCATCTCTCTGGTCATCATCATCATCATCTGTACAAGACAGAACCCCTGCTGTCTGTGACGACTGTGAAACTCCTACTGAGAGAATCATGATGTATGGTTTCCCTCAGGAGTAAACCAACTTAGTCCACCAACACGGGTTGTCACAAAACTTATTGATGCCTCTGGCTTTAAAGAAGGATGGGGTGACTAATACCCTGATCACCAGGGTTGTGCATGTAGGGACGTCTTCAAAGTTTCCAAATGATTCGGTGAAACACTTTTTACTTACATGGACACAAACCCATAAGCTTTCAGTGTAAACTCATTCTTAAATGATAATCCTGACATTTGTGTGACACTAATATTACATTTATACATATATGTATATATTCATAAAGTATTTTTACAGCAGCATTTTAACAGTTCCCTGTCCGGTATAACTACACTTTACCTTGACAACTGGGTAAAGATGTAGCGGTTTCTTGTATCTTCAACAGCCACTTTATCTTGGTCGGTGTTAGAATGGATCCTTTTCCTTTTATTTTGTGGTAATGTTGTTTAACTCGGAGTAAAACTAAGGCTTAACTTTAGCAAAGTGAGAGAACTGGGGGAGAGGCAGTAGCTAGTAGCAGTAGCTAGTATTTAATTACTTAATTGCTTAGTTATCAACTTCAAGGAAACCATGGCAGGATAAGCTAAAATTTACCTCAGTAACACAAGATAGTTAGCTAAATTAGATTTTAGCTGGCAAAGAAATATTACAATTATAATTTAAAGTTAAACTTAAAGAATTACCCAGCAGAAAATTTCTTGCTTCATATTTACTATATCTTTCAGATATAAGTATCTGTGAATTGATAATTCAGTTAAATCTTTGAAAAACCTGGGCGGCACAGTGACACAGTGGTTCGCACGTCTGCCTAACAGCAAGAAGTCCTGGGTTCGATTCCCAAGCTCGGTCATTTCTGTGTGAAGTTTGCATGTTCTCCCCGTGTTTGCGTGGGTTTCCTTTGGGTATTCAAGTTACTACCCACAGTCCAACATATGGACAGTAGGCTAATTGGTTGTTACAAATTGTCCATAAAGGTGAGTGTGAGTGGTTTGTGTCTGTTGGCCCTGTGATGGCCTGGTGAGCTGTCCAGGGTGTACCCTGCCCTTGCCCAGAGTCAGCAGAGAAGGGCACCAGCCTCCCCGCGACCCCAATTAGGATTAAGTGGCTTAGAAAATTAATGAATGAATTTTAAAAATCAAAACTACCTTTTAGCTTTTTTATTAAACAATTGCCAGGTGTATTGGGAATTGCATTATTGCACATAAAACCTTGCAGATAAAAGGTGTAGAACTTCCAATTCAGTTTACTAAAACATCAGAATAGAGGGGCATCTCCAATCTGGTTCAGGCTACTGTCCAGGAAAATCTTAAAATTCGAAACAAATCAAATTTTGAGGTAAAATTTAGGCTACAACTGCAAAAAACTACATGGGATACATGGGGCTTCAAATCAGTGCAGTGTGGAACACTGTAAAAAGATTGAGATGGGAAAAAATGGGTAAAATTAACAGAAAACGTGGGAGAAGTCATGTACAAATATATAACAACCGAGGGGGTATAAAGACTGCATATATAACAACTGAGTGGATTTAAAAGCTGTTCAGAGGATGCAAAAGAGCTGAATTGTATTCTATAATACAGCACAGACTTATCTTTGTTCTGTTTCCATTCTGTGTGATCATTATGGAACATCTAATACAACAAAAAACTTGGTTGACCTTCATGACTTCGTGAGTCAACCCTACACAAGTTTGTTGTCTTACGTACCAAAGACCCTGAGAGGACGTGTCCACTGCAGGGGGTTGTACACATGCACCGCTGAGAGTCGCTGACCTTGTCACTGACATCAACCTACCTCCTAAAAAGCAACAGACACTGCATGTAGTCTTATTATAGCCCTTAGCAATAGTAACGTAGCTCCCTAAATTAGTCATTCAATTATGTAAGCGTGTTATATTTAATCCACTGCAGCCTATGCACCATGGAAGAATGGGACATGAGGCAACACGACAACAAATAAGAAATGAGGATCCTTTGAGTCAAAATAGCACATAAACAACATGAATCACAGCAGCCTCATTGTATAACATCATCTTGGCCAAACTCATGTACAACCTGAATTTACCTTCAAATCTTTTCGAAAAAGATTCAAGATAATATCCTAAAGTTGATTACTTACCAATAACTGATGGCAATAAGTGTTTTATTCCTCTTATAGTATACCAACTTTCCAAAGCTTACAATTATTATTTTCACCAAGAAAGTTATGTTTTACCTATGGTTTGTATGTTTGTTTAATTAGCAGGATTATGCAAAAATAAAAGTGTGGAATTTCAAGAAAGTTCTATCTGAGGTGAGGCTTTGGACAAGGAAGACTTTTCAACACTAAATTGTGGAGATGATCATAATCAAATTCTGGATCCCAGAATTATTTTTTAAAGATTTATTAACATCATGAGAGGGTTTTTTTTTTTTTGACATTTGGGATTATATGGGGGATTGCTGGACTTGGCGCAGATTTGAGCTCTTCAATCCTCTTCAACGCTTTATGAAATTATGACGTCTCATGCTTTTTAATAATTTTTATAAATTCCTATATTTGTTGTGTCATGTAATAAATACATATAAACAGTCATTCACTTACCAGTCTTTTATACCCAGATGTTAAAAAGAGACAGAATGCCAATTTCTGTCCCCAAAATCATCTTTACCTCTAGTAATAATAATAATAATAATAATAATAATAATAATAATAATAATAATAATGCATTTTATTTATAAGGGCCTAATACAGCCTGAAATACACTGTAGCTCCACCCACTGGACAGCACCATTGCAAAAATAATCAATTATCCAAATAACAGATCATAGTCACAAAATAATGAAATAAACAAGCAAACACAAAATAAACAAACACACACAACTTTTCCCGGACACCAAGATAACTTACAACAGTGACAATAACACCAAAAACAATCAGTATTGAATCTCCCCTGTGCCAGTAGTTGCAACTAGTGACTGTGAGATGAAGCTTCTTGAAGCCTTCCAGCCAAATGCTTCAGAAAAAGGTTCATTTCTCGAGGCTTCATGTGCACACAATCCACCCTGCTGGTCAAAGACTGATATATTATAGCCAGATATATTATAGGTATTTTTATCTATTTGTAATACTCAAGACTGTCCTGCAACAGTGCAGCCATGGGAATGACTGCCAAGTAAAATAAATCAATCCATCTTATTAAATGTATTTCATGTATCGTTCATGTATTCATTCATATAAATAAAAGTTCTATTTTTGTTTAGTGTATTATGGGTATGTGATTCTGTTCTCTTAGTCTCCGGTAAAGACATTTTTGTTATAGAACAATCATTGAGTACCGAGCTATTAAAGGTATACAACTGGCTGGTTGACAATAAATTGTCTCTCCATCTAGGTAAAACAGAATCCATCTTGTTTAGCACAAAACAAAAAACCCAATAAAGATTTAGATGTTAAGTGCAATGGTACTCAAATTCTTCCAAAAATGAGAACAAAATATCTTGGAGCTATTATTGATAATCATGTTTTAGGAGAAGATATGGCTCAATTGGTTATTCAAAAAGTCAGTTCTAGAACAAAATTTCTGGCCCATATATCAAAATTCCTAGATGGAGAGACAATGAAGTTAATAGGGCTTTGGTTCAGTGTCACTTTGACTACTTGGGTTCATCATGGTACAGTGGTCTTACACAAAAAAGATGAAACGTAAACTACAAAATTGTCAAAATAAACTTATCCAAGGTGGCATAGTGGTTAGCACCTCCACCTCACAGCAAGAAGGCCTGAGTCTGATTCACAGCTCGGGTGTTTCTGTGTGGAGTTGCATTTCCCCATGCTTGCATGGGTTTCCTCCGGGTACTCCGATTTCCTCCCACAGTCCAAAAACATGCACAGTAGTTTAATTGGCTGTTCCAAATTGCCCCTAGGTGTTAGTGTGACTGGTTGTGTGAGTGTTGGCCCTGTGATGGCCTGGCGAGCCCGCCGTGTACCCCGCCCACGACAAGAGTCGGCTGAGATGGGCGCCAGCCTCCCAGCGACCCTAGTTAGGATTAAGCAGCTTAGAAAATGAATGAATGAATGAATGAATTTATCCGAGTTGTTTTGAAATTTCATCCCCGTAGCAATATTGATTATAACCGCTTCATCCAATTAAACTAGTTGCCTATTGAGAAACGGGTTGTTCAACTAAAACTAAATCATGTATATCACATTGTAAATAATACATCTCCATCGTATCTTTCATTTTTTTTTTTTACCGCTGTTAACCATAGCCATAACACTAGAACTAGTCAGGGGTGTCTTGTCTTGCCAAGGTTTAAAACTATGCTGGGAAAGAGTACATTTAAGTTCACTGGTGCTATAGAATGGAACAGGTTACCTGTAAATGTTCGATTAAACACAAACAAATTCAGTTTAAAAAATCTGTAAAAAGGTATCTTTTACAATCTCCTGAATCAATGTAATTTAAAAACTTCACATTTTATTTTGTTTATTACCACTTTTTTTTTAATGTTGTAATTATTTGATCAATGTACAGTATATATCTTCGTAACTTATATCATTTTTTGTTTTATTATGTTGTCATAATTATTTCTTTTACGAGGACCACAATGGAAATAAATCTTCTGTATTTTGTGTGTAATCCTCTGGGATTTATATGTTTAATTATTTTATCGTACATGTGAAATCCCCAAATAAATCAATCAATTAAAATATGTATGACAATACAACACAGGGGAAAACTTTCTCTTTCTCACAGCTCCATCAAAATAAGCAGCAGTATAACAAAATGTACCTCTATGTCACACACAAACCAACAAATCTCCAACATTAACCCACAAAGTGTGAGCAGAACCATATATATATATATATATATATACTGTATATATGTTCATAAATCACGCCAATACTCGAACCACTTCCTGATCCAACGAGGCTTCAAACGTCATCAGTGACATCACTCACCCTAACAGTCAGTGGAATGGTCCTTCGGTTTCCTCAAGGAAAGCAGGAAGTGGATGTGTATGAATGGTGGTGAGTAAACTGTACAAGGCAATGTAATTGTTGTAATAATGATAGTGCTGGATGGTGCTTATCCACAATGCAATGCACAATAAATGGAGAATGAACATTTAAACATGGTGACCCTCAATTTCCGAACATAATCTGTAGAAATCGTGTTATCAGGGATGTCATCCACACCTGATTTGATGTCCTAATTAACGTAAGATAACCAGAAAAGAAGCTTGTGATAAGAATTCTGACCTGTATGTGAATATTCTACAAATATTGACATTATAAGAAAATCGGATAAGTGCCTTGATCATCGCTCAACTGCACAATGGCTAAATACTACAAACCTCAGACACAAGTGGATTGGACTTCTAGAAAAGCCTCCAACCAGTTTCGCCTGTGGAGAAAAGAGGTTACAAGAACAATTGATGGTCCACTTCACGAGGAGGAGGATGCGGTGAGATTAAATCATGTATTTATATGGGCAGGCGCTCACGTGGAGCAGCTCATTGAAGCCAAACAAGCGGAAGACACTAATTTGAAAATAGAGACAGTAAGTGAACTGTTAATGTGTCTTGATGAAATTCTAACACACCCGACTCACTTTCGTGAAGCAAGAGAAGACTTCTATAATGCAAAACAGAAGCCTGGTGAAAACACAACTGCTTTTTATAGTCGTATTATTGAGCTGCACAGACAAGCAAAGTTCCCAGAAGAATCAGACTTGCAGATAAGCTGATTCACGGTTGCACACATATTGATTGCAAACGCAGACTCATGAAAAAAGGATGTGACTGTTAAAGATTTCCTAGAGACACTCAGGCAGTATGAAGCAGTTGATGTAACCATGATGTGCTTTAGTGAAACTCAAATACAAGCAAACTATTCTCATGACCCATCCCGTTGTTCACAACAGCAAGGTAACAAACAGAAGAAAGACACCACACAAGTAAAATACAAACTGAGGTCAGCCAGTAGTAACGGTGACACAGGTGGTAGAGTAGTAGATGGTGCGCTGGAAAGCCCCACATTCGTGATGAATGCCCAGCAAAGAATGTCATGTCATGTCATTTTCTGAACCACTTAATCCTAATTAGGGTCGCGGGGAGGCTGGCGCCCATCTCAGCCAACTCTGGGCGAGGGCAGAGTACACCCTGGACAGCTCGCCAGGCCATTGCAGGGCAGCCCAGCAAAGAATGCTACATGTAATTTTTGTGAAAGGCGTGGTCATTACGAGAGGGTGTGCAACTTCAAGAAATCCACACGAGTAACTAATGCTGCTCAAGAAGGATATTAGGTACATATGGACACATGACATGCAAGCTGAGTTTGAAAGTATCAAGACAGCAATGTCTCATGTCACAACAGATGCAACAGATGCATCATTCAAAGGACTTGGCATGGTACTCTTGCAAAACGGACACCCAGTCAAGTTTCTGAGCAAGTCACTGACACATTCAGAGAGTGAGTACTCTAATATAGAGAGAGAACTATTGGTAGTGGCCCTGCGATGGCCTGGCGAGCTGTCCAGGGTGTACCCCGCCCTCGCCCAGAGTCGGCTGAGATGGGCGCCAGCCTCCCCGCGACCCTAATTAGGAATAAGCGGTTCAGAAGATGAATGAATGAACTATTGGTAGTACTCTTTGCCAGATTGAACAATCCCAGGCTTAGTTGTCAGCATTGCCTAAGTTCTCAAGATAAGACTTACACACCTAGCTTGTCTTCAAGAGGAAACAAAATGTGACCCAGTGCTCCCTCAGCTAAGTGAACTAATCAGTAATGGTTGGCCAGAGAGTATGCAAGATCTCCTAGAGATCTACTCTGGTATTTCAGAGACAAACTTGCTCTCATTGATGGACTCATAATGAAGGGCAGTCGTGTGATTATCCCTTCAGCGATGAGGGCAGACACTCTGCAGCGCTTACATGATGGGCATCAGGGAGTGTCAGCTACACTTCAGCGATCTCGCCGAACAGTTTACGGCCAAAGACGCAAGATAACATCACAAATCTAATTCAACATTGTAGTAAATGCCAGATACACGGCAACAAGAAGCCCCGCTCCCCAGAAAGACAAGTGTCTGCAACAAAACCAATGAAAATAAAAGGTTGCGACCTGATGGATTTCCAAGGGCAGCCTCTTCTTGTATCGACTGACTATTACTCTGGTTACATCAACATTGACCCACTATGTAGCAGCACCACCAGTGTAGTAACAGCTCGACATCTTCAGGAGGTTTGGACTTGTTGAAAGGATAATTTCAGATAACGGTCCATGTTTCAGATCAGATCAATTCAAGAGTTTCTGCAATCAGTTTGAAATTCACCACACCACTTCCAGTCCTCATTACCATGAAAGCAATGGAAGAACTGAACAAGCAATACAAACAGTGCGGAAGATTCTAGAGAGATGTAAGACAGACACTGAAATAACACTGGCAACCCTAGCATATCATGATACCCCGATCAGCGCTAACCTACCATTGCCAGCAGAGTTGTTCTTTAATAGGTGTATCAACACTCGCCTTGGTCAGTTACACAGTTCTACTCACATTACTGATGAGCAAAGGGTGAATCTAGCCAATAAAAGAGCAGCACAACTCAAACCCCCAAGTGCTCCACAAGAGAATTATGCTCCACAGCAACCAATCTGGTACACACCAGATGGCTCACCAGAGTGGAAACCAGGCTACATCGACAGCACTGACACCCATCCAGACTCATACTGGATAATAACTGAAACAAACTGTCACATTAGGTGTAGCCGACATGATATCAAACTTCGATATCCGATCATGCCACCAGCAGTCACCATACCTGCTCGACATGATGTCTGCTTGTCTGATGGTAATGATACAACACCTGTCATCACAGGCTCTAGCAGTAGCATGAACACTTCTGTTGACATCCAGTCCACTCCACCTACTGGAACTCCTGTATAAATATATACATTTTGACTTTATAATTCTCTTTCACGCTCTAAAGCTTTGTTTCCAAAAAAGGCCATGTTGTAACACTGATAATGCTGGATGGTGCTGCCACCTAATGGAATAGTGTGATCCTTCTTTTCTCTTTTGTAATACCCACAATGCAGTGCACAATAGATGGAGAATGAACATTTAAACAGTAATTACAGAAATTAAACCAATAAATGAGAATGTTTTTAACAGCCAGTGTGAACAGTTGCATTTTTTCATACTTAGTGAAGTTAATACAGATGGGATATGGAAATGACAATAAATGTAGAAGAGATGAACATTTGTTTCGCTGAAAATGCCAGTAGGCCAGAGTTCGTAAAATAGTAATTAACCTATAGCAAATGATGATGAATGACAATATGACCAGTAAGCCAGAGACATAACAGGACAAACAGTAATGACAGTAATGCAGTGACAACCAGTATGAATAAATGGAAACAACAGCGGCAAGTCAGTGAGATGTTATTAGCCGGCTAAGACTGTCCGTGCGCTACATGCACGTCATGGTTCAGACCGTGACAGGGACAATAATAGCACCTCATTAAAGGAACACCTGCAATCGCAGGCGAGCTGTCCAGGGTGTACTCTGCCCTCACCCAGAGCCGGCTGAGATGGGCACCAGCCACCCCGCAACCCTAATTAGAATTAAACAGTTCAGAAAACAGATGGATTTGTGGAACATATCGCTCAGTCATTTTCATAAGCCTTTTTTAGTCAGGCTTATTAATGATTCACAGCATGATAGTAAGGGCTATACTTTTTTTCTCTTTTTTTTAGCACGCAGAGACCTCCCTCAACCCCCCGTCTCAGATCCATATGCTTTGTTTTAAGAACTGCTGCTAAGCTGTGAGGTTGCTAGCTTAAAAGAGACAAAATGAAGGAGGAAAGTGTTTCTTCAAACTATAAGTATAGTGGACCTGTGGACACAATACAGAGCCTTACTGTGAATATGCGTGGTTCCAATTACATCAGGGAAATGATACATGTGAACAACCCATCGTCGATTGCTGCTCTTTTTCTTTTTAGTTGGAATTGGTTTGTCATATGAGAAACACCAGGGGCCTCAAAGAATATACATGTCCAAGAGAAAGGCAGGAGGAGCACTGTGTAGATTTTGTGTGTGCTTTATAGGTATTAAGCTACTTTTGTTGGAACTCAATACAAATACAGATAGAAATAGTTGGCACACTTTTCGTTCTTTGTGGGGGTTTCTGTGGGGTTTTTTATAGAAAGCTTGTCAACAATCAACAAGGCATCTGGTTCAGACTAGAGGTGTCAGTCGGGACAGATTTCGCTACAACAAAAGTCACATGAGCCAGATGTCCTTACTTTCATGTGGGCACAAGTAAGTACTCAGATCTGAAGCTTGTGGGGTAAAGAAAGTCTACACCATTTGTTCATCTTTAGTACTTGCATGATCAGGGATCTCCTGTGTGAACAAGCAGGAGTTACTGTCAGAGCCAGAATTCGCAAATCCTGACAACTCTAAACTTTCACTAAGCTTCCCCTTAATGTTTTCATGGGCACAGTTAATTTGTTTAAAAAACACCTTTCAGTGTATGTATCTAAAATAACACAAAAATGATCAATGTGACACATTTATTTTTATGTAAACAGTACAGTATCCCTGAAGTCATAAGCAAAAACACTTCTGTACACAATGATATTGCCGTTTGTAATATTTAACCGTTATTTCACAAAATAACTGCTGAGTTGCAATCAGCCGTTATGTATGACGAGACTAGGTGGCATAAATGTTTTATTATATCCACATCCACAGGACTGTGAGAAACACAGCGTGTTTATTTTTACTCAAATTTAAAATTATACAATTTTCTTTAGCTTAACAGCTATTTAAACCCAAACTGGCAAACTGACAGCAACAACTGACAGCAGCAGCTTCTTTAGTGAGATATTAAATAATAATAATAATAATAATAATTCTTGAAACTTACTTAAAAGAAAAAAAACATACTAAAAAATACTTTCATTCAAATTTTTCATATTTCAATATTTTTTGGAGCTTTGTTTTTGACTATCCAGTTGGATTGGATATAATAAAACATTATACCTACTCATGCTGGTTTACTTATTCACACATTTCAGTTACACACATTTCCCTTCAATTTCATCATTTGTCAACAAAGCATGTCTTATAAAGGCTGTATATACATTAGTGCACAAAACACTTGGCAGCCTTTTTACCCTTAATACAAACATTTTTATAAAAGTTTTTTGGGACCAGTAAATCATTTAATCATGTTAGATTTCTAAGAATTGGCCTTGCAGTACAAAATTAAATGTTACAAAAAATGTCAGTATAGAAAGTAGGATACAAGTATGTATGTAAGTATATACATATACATTTTGTGTGCATATATATATATATATATATACATACATTTTGTGTGTGTGTGTGTGTGTATATATATATATACACACACACACACACACA